>CM053559.1:15653532-15696260 GCA_028646485.1 Cryptoprocta ferox
TACCATGCTACCTGTGTTTTCTCATTTTAATATTAGGGCCTGAGTTGCAGGGGTGGGGGGAACAAGCTTCACTTCACCAGGCTTCAGAAGGCAATGACACCTCCTTTGTGAATGATGTCATGCTTCTCGGAGAGAGGGGTAAAAGTGCAGGTGGGCTGAAGATGGGTGACAGGAAGTTGCTCTGAACTGATTTGTATTGTCCACTGTAGGAGATTAAAATGAAAACTGTTGAAAGATTAGGCAAAATGGCATTTCTCTTTCAGTGTTTCCCTTCCCCACAAGTTGTAGGGTCATGTCTTAACCTGGTAGTATTTAGTCCCCTTTAAATACAGTCCCCAATGTGAAGGTGATCTTTTATAAGAGTAATTGTGGATTCTTATGCCAACAGTGCATATGATTTATTCTTACTTGGAATGAGTCACCTTTACTCACTCACTGAAATGTGCACAAAATAATAGCTCCAAAGGGCTATTTATATCTATATTTTTTGGAATTAAATAGTTACCAAAAACATATGTGTGTGTGTGTGTGTCTTGTGAAATAGGAAATAATGTTGAATGACCATAGATTTTGAAATCATTTTAAAAGACATTTTTCTTTCATGGTTGAGTCAGCTGTGTTGCAGTAAATTATGGTTTATTTATTTCCTTGATTTAGTCATTGTTTTCCTTGAGAAAAGAGCATAATTGGTTCATTGTTCTAAAATCCTGAGACCAAACACACCACCCTAAATGTGGGGCTTTCAGCCTTCATGGACAGCAGAGGACAGACGAGTTTGCTTTGTGTTATGTGGCCCTCCTGCTTCGGGCTGTAACTGTGTAATATGAGACCAATTTCAGACTTTGCTTCCAAGCCCTGGATGATTGAGGATTAGTTTTAAAGAGGTTTTTTTTTTTTTTCTGTATTATCTATCGTTTAAGTTAGTTTCATATATGGAATGGAAAAAACATATATAAGAGTTCTTATTATTACATACATTTATTTGGAAAACAGGCCAAGTCATATTTTTTTGAAAACAACTACTTTTATATGCTTATTTATTAATTCATTTATTCATTCATTCATCTATTCAACAAATCTCTGTGGAATGGCTAACATCTGAGCACTCTAGCCTGAGCATTGGAGACACACAGGTCTGTGAACAAGACAGATGGCCCATGAAATCACAGTGCTGTGCAGTTTGGGACAGTGTGTAATGTGCCTCATGTGCTCCTCCCAGTCAGACCTGCACCTGTAATGTCATATAGGATCAAGAGAACACAACACCGCAAGCCCTGCCCATCACTACTCTAAGTCTCAGATTTCCTATATTTCTAGTTTAGAATAATGAACAAGAAAGGAGAGGAGTGAACAGACTATAATGATTGTTGTGATGTGAAATGTCCCCACACACTCTTATTGGGTTCCCTGAGGAGAAATCCCTGAGAATTGTGTGTGTTTCAGGTGTATGAGGTCGTTCCTTGCCACAGTCACTGCAACCAGTACGTATGGGTCACAGAGCCATGGAGCATCTGCAAGGTGACCTTTGTCAACATGCGAGATAACTGTGGAGAGGGTGTGCAAACCCGAAAAGTGAGGTAAGGCCAAGCCTGGTTACACAGACACAAAACACATGAGCCTCTCCCTGTCTCCTGAATAAAACTGTCTTCAGTTTTATTTCTAAGGAATCTGAGTGCATGGAAAACTCTAAGGGGATGTGCTTCAAGCAGCCATTTGTCACACTGGGCCTTCTGACTTCGGGAGCGTCACGACAAGGTGTCCTGTGAAAAGAAAGATTCACATGACGAATCCAAGCTGAACTCATGCAGATTTTCCCAACCCCAATACCTTTCTTCTTGAAGGCTAAAAATATTTCTTACTGCTTTTTAATGATAATCTCTTCTACACCCTTGCTCGTTTATATCAAACTGGCTAACTTTTGAATATTCTCTTCTCCTCCAGGAAGCCTTCTCTGTGCCCAGTAGCTAGACACATTTCAAGTGCTCAGTAGCCAAAGGTGGCTAATAGCTCTTCTGTCAGACAGCAGAGCTATAGAACATTTCCATCGTCCCAGAAAGTTCTGTTGAGCAGTGTTGCCCTGTAGTACCCCACACCCCTCATTGTTTTGAAAAGATCCATTCACTGGTCTTTCATTTTTATTAAACTTTATCATTTTCTCCAAACTGAGACCCTGTCATATTCATAGAAATTCCCTAACACCTAATAGAACTTTGATACTCATTAAGTTGTCCCTACAGTATCTGCATATGCCTCTTAAGGGTTCTAGAACCCTACAAAACAAGTGTGTTTGGTTTTATTATCTCCACTTTGTAGATTCAGAATTACTAAGTAATTTACCAAAAATACACATCTAGAAAATTAACAGAATTGGTATTCAATCCACAGTCTCTTGTCACTCTTTTTTTCTAATATTTAATTTTTTAATGTTTATTTATTTTTGAGAGAGAAGGCGGGGGAAGGGCAGGGAGAGAGGGAGACACAGAATCCGAAGCAGGCTCCAGGCTCTGAGCTGTCAGCACAGACCCTGATGCAGAGCTCGAACCCACAAACCATAAGATCATGACCTAAGTTGAAGTCAGACGCTCAACCACTGAGCCACCCAGGTGCTCTTTTTTTTTTTTTTATCACTCTTTATACCCGTTTCTTCCAACCCTTCTGAGTGACACACAGTAAAGACAAATGTAAAAACATCCAGAACTTCACAACCTATGTTATGAGGAAGCCCACTGTCACCCATGACCTAACTTTTCATGAATTTAAGATTTATATTTCTCAACAGAAAAGTAGAGCAAATTAGCATTCGTTTCATAAAAGTTTGGCACACTATGTGTAACTTTGCTTCCAGTAAAAATAATCTCTATGTGTTTTTTCACAAGTCCTCTGAACTCTCAAGTTATTTTT
Organism: Cryptoprocta ferox; assembly: GCA_028646485.1. Lineage (NCBI taxonomy): Eukaryota > Metazoa > Chordata > Mammalia > Carnivora > Eupleridae > Cryptoprocta > Cryptoprocta ferox. Next base: position 15,656,434 of record CM053559.1, read on the forward strand.
GTGAGGACTTAATAAAGGTGGATGAGGGTCTGGGAGATAATAAGCTGATAGGGAAATGTAAGGAAAAGACAGTGATTCCATTTCCCACCATTTCCTTCCAAATTTAAAATTTCTCCTTCAAATTTAAAAATATTTTCCTTATAAAAAATTTTACCAAGTTGGGCTTTTAGTTAGTAAGAAAAAGTATAATAAAGAACTACCGGCACACCTGAGTGGCTTAGTCGGTTGAGCCTCCGACTCTTGCTTTCAGGTCAGGTCATGATCCCAAGGTCGTGGGATGGAGCCCCGTGTCAGGCTCTGTGCTGAGCATGGAGCCTACTTAAGATTCACTCTCTTCCTCTCCCCCTCTCCTGACTTAGGCTCCTTTCTCTCTCTCTCTAAAAATAAAAATTTTTTTAATTAAAAAAAAACACAAAGAACTACTGTTCTTCCAGCTTCCCCTCAATTATCTGTGTACATGTTGCTTTTTCTCTTTATAAATAGATATTCTCACCATTTCCAAATACATCTTAATCAAAGTAACTTTTAGATCAATTTATTTTTCAGCAAACATCTTTAATGTAAATAGAGAAAACAGAAGGTCAGTATTGATTGTGATCCCTGATCACATAATAATGTTCCTATTTGTTACTGATTGAGTAGTAAACTTCTCTAACCTTATCCTCTGCTAATTAAGGTCAAAATGTCCTGCTTATATGCAAGTATTGGGCGATATTTCAGGATAGATGAGTCTATAAGGGAGCACATTCCAATTTATCCAACCCCATTCTTTCTCATTTAAGATGATGTGGGATAGCGAACACTAGTGGCAGAAGTGATTTTTCCCTAGTGAGAAGGGATATTTTTTCACAGACATTGTTTTTAGAATTGCCAGCACATGGTGATAATTTAAAAAAAAGATAATAAAAAGCAACAGATTTGGTTACTTTTATGGTTGCTTTTGAATTCTCTGCAATGTACCCCCTTATTGTCACACTGATGGTGGGCCGTTGGCCCCACTCTTTGCCTCCATCTTGGTTCTGCACTATGTTATTTATAATACAGTTCAATTTTCTCACTGCATAATTCTGTTTCCTGTGGAAATGAGAAAGGCCAAGAATTTGAAGAAAGAAAATGCACTTAAAGTGCCTTCTTTTGTGCTTAAAACTTGATCCAAATATTTATTCTGTACTCTAGAGTGATTTTAAAAACTGATTAATACCAGATGAAGTAAATAAAACATAATGTCAACAAGAAGGGCCTTTTTAGCGAGTGTGGCACATTGAAGTGATGCCATTCAAATATAGTCATTAAAAGTTATATCTTAGCAAACTAGTGATATGAGAAGATGTCCAGAATGTATATCTAATTTTTTTCCTAAATGGCACAAAATTGTAGGTAAATTTTATTCCTATTTTGTGAATCTGTTAAGAATGCTTTTCTCTGAGTGATAGAATCATGTGAATTTTTTTTGTTTCTTCTGACCTCCCTAAACTGAATAAATTACCTGTATAATAAAAAATTAAAGGAGAAAATCCTGTGAAAATGTAGTTTTATGTATATAAGTACTTAATCGAGTATTGAACAGCTGTCCTTAACCCTGGATCAATAGGTAATTTTGCAAGTTAATCCTTGCTCACTGTGTCAGTGCCTACCATGAATTCAATCTTTTCTTAGCAGCAAATCCAACTTTTGAGCATTAAACTCTGCTCCGTATCCTCTCAAAGCTGCTGTCAACAGAACATTCTTCAGTGCCATTAATGACAGAACTTTTCCTGGGAAACTAAAATCCTCCCAAAGAAATGTATAACTTTTTCTTCAATGATGAAATCAAATAAATATCTACCTTTGAATGTTTTTGTGGTTTTCCATTTTTATCCACTATACAAAAAAAATGTGGAGGTGGTATCGTATGGGTATTTTTTCAGACTACAAATCCAATTAAGACATGACCAACAGCAGTTTTCCAGCCATTAAATGCATCCCACAGGAAAACGACATTTCTCTTAAATTGGGCAGCACTGTATAGAAAGGCATTTCTGCAGAGTAGATTTGTGAAAACGCGATGTCCCCACTGATTGTAAATCCCTGGGAAAGGTGAGATTCCAGGTATAATTGATAATGTAATTTAACCAACAGGGTAAAACATTGCAATGGGTTTGAGAGGCTTAAGAACTCAAGCCTGCCTTTTTAGTTCCAGCAATGCATTCTCTTCCCCAACACATTAATCTGGTTGACCTTCTCTGAGTTATACATGAGGGATAAAGGTTTTCTCTTCTACTAGAAAAGTGCCTGGAGAGATTATTAACAATGGTAAGAGTCAAGTCTGATACTAGCCACGTTAATTAGATCCTCAAGAGATGAGTAAACAAGACTTCCATGACTGCTTACAAAAGAATGAAACATAATAAAATGTTTGAATTGGTTCTGTTAAAAAGAAAACTAACACTAAAAAAGGTCAAGATATAGGATGATTGAAACAACCATATTTAGAGAATGTAGAGAATTACTACTATAATTGTGTTTTCACTTCTGGCTTTCTTTTAAAGTTATCAGCATATAGGAGGCTAAAATTACAAAACAAGTTGATAAGTGGCATCAGTTACTTTTGAAAATACCTAATGAAGCCTCTCACTAGGAAAGTTCAGGGTGCCTCATCTTTCATCATATACGAATCTACCTTCCCTATGGACTGTACCATTTTCTTCTGAAGAAAAAAGTGCATTATATTCCAAAATTACAACCCCTCTCTGAATCTCTGTGGACCGTTCCTCATTAGGTGCTACATCATATATGAGTGTAAAAGACCCCCTCCTCTCAGAAGAAGACATACAGAATTTATAATACACACACTGGCTGTAATTGTAAAAGATTATGATGACACAAGCAAGTGTGGATTCTATATCATACTGAAGCTCTGCGTGGATTTATGGGAGGCAGAGGTCCTTTCATGTCTCCATGTCTGGAGAAGTCAATTTATTAAATGCAAACCTTCCCACCTTAGGAAGAACCATCTATCCTATGGGTTGGCCATTGTTCTACTTGTCCTGGTTCCTTCACTGAATAGGTGTATGTTTTCTTGTAGATGCATGCAGAACACGGCGGATGGCCCTTCTGACCATGTAGAAGATTACCTCTGTGATCCAGAAGAGATGCCCCTAGGCTCTAGAGAGTGTAAATTACCATGTCCTGAGGATTGTGTGATATCTGAATGGGGTCCTTGGACCCGGTGTACTTTGGTAAGATGATGAACCATTTATCAATATAGAGCTTACCCAGTTTTTTACCACGAAAGCTTCAGAGCTATTACTAAGAAAATAATAATTAGTAAGTTACCAAATAAGTTATGAAAGCAAGGGTGTTTTCTCAGCTACTTCATTCTATGACAGTGCCATTTAAAGTCAGGAGTGTTTTGTCTCACACTAGAACAGCTTGACTTCTTGCAAGCTTTATGCCTTCCACTATCCTCCTAGACCCGCACAAAATACCTTCAGATTGGTTGATAAATACACAGCGTGTTAAAAACTGCAATGGTGATAATGATTCCCTCCAGGTAAAAGGAAAAAGAATGAAGCTCTAATAAAAGTACTTTAATGGTGTCAGGTTATTGTCATCCCTTGCTTTTTGCCCAGTCCATTTTATTTAAATTGTCAGAATAATCCTTCACACAGTGGGGGTACTGCAGCAGTGGTATTGACACTAAAACGTAAAAGATCCTGGCAAGAAAGGGAATCGAAAGAAGAAAGCTGTGTGTCAGTGAATCTCTTTGCACACACTGACTCCACGTCTCCATGGGCCTGGAAAGCCAGCTGAGACTTTCAAATCACACAAAGCTTCTAGATTTCAACAGCCCTTAGGGGCTCTTCCACGGGATCCTGGGAAGAGTCCTTTGAAACAGAATCAGCTGAGCATGTAGGAAATTGGGCTTAGCCCAGGCTCCTCTGTAAAGCTGCACATTTCAAAATGGCATCACAAGCATGGGAAGAATACATCTAATGTGGAATTAATTTGCTGAAATACAATATAAGACAGTTTCAAAGAATTTATGATGCATGTTTTCAAAGTGAAATTAATTTTTTATCTCAGTGTTAACATTATTAAAGGTGCTGATTAACAGCCAGCTGATAGAGCAGGGGCCAAACAGGGCTGCCAGTAGACTTGGATACAGGTTCAGTAGCAACAAAGAATCAGCTCTTTCACAAGGGGATGCAAATGATTTTCTCTTCTAATTCCATAGCATCAGATCTGAAGTTCCTGTTCTTAGAAACCAGATGTTTTCAGAACGTGAGTGTGCCAGTAAGCAGAATGGCCAGCTAGTCTTTTTTAACTGCTGAATTGTGTTTGTGGGCATGTGTATATGCCCATTAGGAAAAGAGAGGTCACTAAAAGCTAGTTATTTAAAGTCACCCTTAAAATGATTTTTCAGGTGTAAGAAACTAAGATAGATAGATGATAGATAGATAGATTGATTTTTGTATTCATGATCTATAATAACTAAAATCACCCTTAAAATGGTTTTTAAGTTCCAAGAAACTATATTAGATAAATTGATTGATTATAAATTCTGTATTAGCAATCTATAATAATTAATATAATCATGTCTGTGTTTACATATGTGTGATGGGATGTATCAATTGGTATTTGACACACAGACTCTTAAGCATCTTATAGCTAGATGGGACATCGGAAGCTCATCTAACACTTGATTTTATAGATGGCAAAACTGAGGTGTAATGAGAGTGGCCCAAAAATTCTAACTCCTGCTCCAGTGCTCTCCCTCATAGATTAGCTCTTGTGTGGCTGGGGATTCACCATTCTGAGGAATTGTATCATTCTTTGTCAGCCTTGCAATCAAAGCAGTTTCCGGCAAAGGTCAGCTGATCCCATCAGACAACCTGCTGATGAAGGAAGAGCCTGCCCTAACGCTGTTGAGAAGGAACCTTGTAACCTAAACAAAAACTGCTTCCACTATGATTATAATGTAACAGGTACGTGCATAGTCATCTCATCACAGAGTTAAAGGCCAAATCCTGTGCCTTTTAGCTCAGCAGTATTCCCGTAAGTATTGTTCATCTCCATCTGGGTCCCTTTTGGACATGCTTCTTACTTTTCCAGAGATAATTCTTTATTTAATGACAGAAATATATATCTATTTTTTAATAAACATCAGGATAGAGAATGAAAACATCACACAAACATTAAGGTAGATTGTGAATCATCTAAGTGATCCTATTGAAGACACCCTCCCACTCCGGGAAGGTGCAAGTAAAAGATATATATATCTTTCCCATAAGTATCAGGTTTATTGAAAGATATCTTTATTCTTCAGAAGATGTTTAATCCCTATAACATACTGGGACAGCATTTCTTTGTGTGGGGGCAGTTTATAAGCATGATTAGTCTTATGTAAAAATGTCAGCAATCTTAAGCTACCGAAAACTGTATGAAGAAGCTACAAACATTTCAGTATTATCAAAGGTACAAATGAAAAATGATGAATGTTTTCTCCAAAGAAAAGATTATTATGACATCCATTTTTCCATAAACTTCATCTCATACCGTCAATGTGCAAAATTCTAGGAAAGAAAAGAAAGCATTGGTTTATGTGATGTAAGGCAACACTGAAGCTTATTTTGGAATTTTTCCCAAGTACTTTTCCCACTGAAACAAACTCCAAACATTGTGCAATAACACACAGTAGCCAGATTGGCTTTCTGTCTCCTTAGGTTTTTCTCTTCAATTTCCTTCGATGATACAAAGATGTCACAGTTCTCTGGGACATGCTATGCTACCCTGGAAAGAAAGACTGAAAGAATTATTTTGCAAAAGAGATGAAATAAAAGAATTAAATAGATATGGCCAAAGTGATTTTGAAATAAATAAGTGTATATTTTAAAACATTCTAAGTATGAACAGCAAATGGAATAGTGTTCTCTTTGAATATAACTACACCATTCATGTACCACCCATTAAAATTATGAATTGTTTCGCTAAACTAAAAATAATGTTGAAATTTAAATTTCTACTTTTATTAGGAAAAAAAAGTTTTTAAGTGACATTTGATCTGCAGGCCAAAGCCAATTTCAACTATCACCAAACGGCTAGCTGTCAAGGTTTTCAAGTAGACATCTGCCTTCAGGAATAATCCCTATAGCTATGTGTAACCCCAGCAGTTCCATTTGACTCTTGATATGTTCAAAGCCGGGACCCATATGCTCTGCATGTGGGATGATTGATTGTGGGGCTTAGGAAGCAGTTGTGAATTAAATATGGGATTCAGGTCATCAGAGTTTCATTTGAAATCTGTTTCATACATAGCCTTCTGTTCTGATGGGCTCCCTTCCTTTCAGACTGGAGCACGTGTCAGCAGAGTGAGAAGGCAGTTTGTGGAAACGGCATTAAAACAAGGATGTTGGATTGTGTTAGAAGTGATGGCAAGTCGGTTGACCTGAAATATTGTGAAGAGGTGAGGGGATACTGTGTTATATCTTTGCGAGTAAATTCTTCCCTAATAATTTCAATTCATGCTGAGCCAAGTGACCTGTGCTCAGTGCAGCTCATTGCCAGCAGATGTTTTGCTGTACTATTCAGAAGCTGTTAAACACCCTCTTGAAAAGAAACACTGTCCAACTACTGATTTCTACACATAATTTCCTGTATTCTGTTCTGGTTGGAGCTCAAAGGTATGCTAATTAGCCTATTTGGAAAGAAATGCTTGGGGAACAATAAGTAATCAAGGTGAATAAAGGCAATAAATCTTAATCAGACTACTCATCATCTTTTGTAATTTCATGTGAATTTTGTGTTGCCTGGGACACCTGCCAAGAGCCATCATTTATTCTCTCTGTTGCTAAACATTGATCGCATGTGGTTTGGTAGCAGATTTTGATATTAGGGTCTAATATCCAGCTGTGAGAATCTCAGTACTCAGGTCTGGGTAAGAGAGAGCTTGAAATTCAAACAAAGGAATGAAGTCGCCATTATATCTTTGAGGTACAGAGAATTGTAACTGTTAATTTTCCAATTTATAAAAGTAATGTCATCATTTCTAGGTATGACCTTATGAAATGTGAGGAAACATAGTTGTTGGCCTCTCTTTTCCTGAAGCTACACTTCACGTTGTAATTATTTTGTCCGGCTTCCATACCAAAAGAGTCCCTGCAATTCCTGACAGGTTTTAACTCCTCCTGCATCTAAACCCTACTGGGTTAAACATGAACCAAGATAAGTGGGACTCTCGATAGATCTTGAACACATAGAGAGGAGCTTATAACCTCATGAGAGTTCAGTAGACCTGGTGACCATGACTTCTACCTACACATCTTGGGGGCTATATAAGCCCGTGATAAATTATTCCAACTACTAAGAGAAAACTCGAGATGGAGAGAATATCAATCCATTTGATATCTTTCTCTTGTGGACCTAACAACGTCCTTCTATCTGTCCATGGGAATGGAGCTGCCAAATGTGCTGAAAACAAGTTGTTTAGTTAATAAATTCCGCCCACTACCATCTTACAACATAATTTAGTGTATTCATACTTTAATTATAAATTTTATACCTGAATTAATTTGGTTCTGAAACTAGTAACATCAAAGTCATGTAACCATTATAAAACAATAACAGTATTAGTGAACATTATTATAGTCCATTTGCTGGCTGGAGAGCTTTGATCTACTTCCAGTTGATTAATATATCTCCTTTTTTATAAATGTACATATAAATGTCCTCCTGGATCAGAATAAAATATACAATAAATAGCTGAGAGCTTTGTGAAAGCTAACCCCAAATCATACAAAACCAATTAAAAACTATGTGACTACAGGACAGAGGTATAAATAGAGTCCTTTATTTCTTAAATGAAATATGAGTAAAACCCTGAGACATAACTGTTATTTTAATTATCCAGGAACCTAGATAAATTTACTTTTATGCATTAATGTTATAATGTGTGAATACTGTGGTGACAATTAGGGATTCCAATCATAACATTGTGGTAATCACTGTCTTTAGGAAAAACAGTGCTACTCTCTGCAGGAATTGGAATAAACAACTATCCCATTTTATCCATCCCCATGGATGCAGCAGTATTAAATAACAGCCCTGAGAAAAGCTGGCTATCTTTTTAAATAATGGATTGATTGCCTACCTACTAATACATGTGCAAACCCTGTATTCAGAACAACAGCAGTAGCTAACTCTTGCTGTTTCCCTAATAGAGAGAAATATGCCATTCCTACCCAACAAAGGGGACACTTAGGGTTAAACCTATCTAGCATTTATATAGCATTTTTCCTTTGATGTTTTTCAGAGATTTATTCATCCAATGCCTAGTAATTGGTTTCTCCTTTCCTATCCTTTGATCCCTGAACAGGTTTCTTTTCATTTAGTTAGACACATATGTTTAGTTAGATGAGAGAGTAAGAGAAGAAAAACAGAGGAACAATAAATGTAAGAAAAAAACATAGTAGACTGTTAAAATGCCTTACCGCTGGATACCAAAAAGATCTATAAACAGACATCCTTTTCAATTCTGCAGTGAAGTAAGTCTGTAGTAGTTGAAATCTGTGATTCAAACCCTCTCTCCGTGAAACTATTATCTACTTTAAATACTTTACACATCCTTATTAGCATATAATCGCCTCAATTCTTTCTCCAACGTCTCATGATTTAAGTGACTTTAATTAAGTGATATGGTAAAAATGTTCATACCAAATCCTCAGCTCTGTCAAGTATTACTGGAGAAGACTATAACAGGAATGCCTGGAGAGATGTGTAGCATACAATCATTGATCTGATCCTCTCTCAGTGGATAACTTAGAGCTGAGAGCTGTACTTGAACCACAATATAATATTTCTCTTGCCATCTTTCACTATGTACCATAGACACTATAAACTTCTCTTTCATGCAAAAATTTTAAAAACATCTTAAAAATCCCAAGGATTAAAAAAACCAAACCAAAGCAAAACAAAAACCTGTACTCTCCTAACAAGCTCTTAAGCACTTCTATTTTCACGCCACTTTGTACCTTGGACTTTTTAACTGTTTGCATATAAAAGTAGGTGAGTTTGAAATCTCATATTTTAAAAGTAGAATGCTTAAACAAGTAAGGAATTGAATGCCAATAAAATGTCACAATATCAGAATCTAATGAGAGGCTAACCAGAATAAGTGAATTATACCTCAGTTAGCTGCTAGATCAGTTTTAGAAAAGAAAATCTTTGTAAAAAATAATAAATGTGTATATAATATTTATAATCAAAAAATTCTGGTGACCTGTATTTCCTTTTGAGAGAGATAACATACTTAACAACTAATATCATATACTAATTATTTCAATGTTATATTATTATTAGTTTTTGAGTGATAATTTGTCCTTCAAACCTTTTGTCTTTCAGTTTAAGGACACTTGAAAAGAAATATCCCAAAGATACTATTATAAATTGATATATTGGTGATGTTCTTGGTTTTTAACTAATGGGAAGTAATCATGCTTACACCTATCTCATTCTTCCTTTAGGGAAATTAACCAATTTAGAGACTAAACCTACTTTTTTCATTGCTTATATAAAAGTGCACCTGGGGCACCTGAATGGCTCAGTCAGTTACATGCCTGACTCTTGACTTTGGCTGCAGTCATGATCTCACAGTTGTGAGATCAAGACCTGCATTGGACTCTGGGCTGGGCATGGAGCCTGCTTAAGAGTCTCTCTCTCTCCCCCTATCTTTGCCCCTCCCCAACTCTATCTCAATTTTTTTTTTTTTTTAATTTAGGAGCTCAAGGGTAGCTCAATTAAGCATCTGACTTGATTTCAGATCAGGTCACATATGCTGTCTCTCTCAAAATAAGTAAACTTAAATGAAACGATAATATAATTGGCTAAAAATTTAATTTTTTTTAATTTGAAAAGTTCAACAATGTATACAGAGTAAATGGGCTCCTCCATTCATCCTGTTTTAAGTTTGGGTGTTTGTCCTCCAGATACCATTTTATTTTATTATTCATCTTGTTTATTCTTCCTCTCCTCTCCTCCCCACTACTATTTTTTTCTTCCTCCCATCCTCCCTCTAATGATAAGACACATCGTGCCATGCTTCCAGGTCAGTACAAACAGATCTACCTCTTTCCTTTCAGCTTGGCCTGGAGAAGAATTGGCAGATGAACACATCCTGCATGGTGGAATGTCCTATAAACTGTCAGCTTTCTGACTGGTCTCCTTGGTCAGAATGTTCTCAAACATGTGGCCTCACAGGTTTGTTTGTGCCTTCATTCGCATTAGACTAATAGTCAAGGAATATGAAATCTCACTCTTGCTTTAAGCCTTACCAGATAATTTTCATAAAGTTTGAATCAGTGTCTTTCCTTTCAAAATGTCTGAGACTTAACTTGTCCCTTGAATCTCCTCAGGAGAAATGTCTGTGATGCCTTCTCTCAAGATAGGTGCTTGCAGAAATATATCACTTTGCATCACTTTGTATCTCTTAAAGGAAAAATGATCCGAAGACGAACAGTGACTCAGCCCTTTCAGGGTGATGGACGACCATGCCCTGCCCTGATGGAGCAGTCTAAGCCTTGCCCAGTGAAGCCCTGTTATCAATGGCAATATGGCCAGTGGTCTCCATGCCAAGTACAGGTAACCAAATCTCAAGAAGTTGTGTAGAGGCACACCTGGGTGGCTCAGTCAATTAAGCGTCTGTCTCTTGATCTCAGGTCAGGTCTTGATCTCAGGGTCATGAGTTTAAGCCCCACACTGGGCTCCACACTTGGCATGGAGCCTACTTAAAAAGGAGGGGGGACACCTGGGTGGCTCAGTCAGTTGAGCATCTGACTCTTGATTTCAGCTCAGGTCCAATAGAGCCCTTTTTCTGACTCCACTCTGAGTGTGGAACCTGCTTAAGATTCTCCCTTTCTTTCTTTGGCCCTCTTCCAAACTCATGCTCTCTAAAAAAAATAATAAATAAATAAAAATAAAAAAGTTGTATAAAAAATGTGCATTCTTTATCTGTAGAGACTTAATTTCAGAAATATTTTTCAGAACTTAAAGATGGCATGTACCTTGCCATTTCATAACTGTTTAATTCGTTTTGATAACCAGCAGTCCCTGTCCTGTGTGTTTAAAATCATTTGTAGACAGATTCATTTTAATGACAATTTATTTGCCTGGCTAGAAAACAAATAAATTGTTCATTGTATACTTTATGGCTAGTGTCCTACAGGACTTCTTCTCTAGGGTTTCAAATGCTTCTTTAACTGCTCATAAATCAAGATCAATGGTGCAGAGATGACTGTAAGTGATGAGCTTGCTAATGAATTTTCTTTTCCTAATTAGTTATTTCTTACTGCGTTCCAGGATGCCCAGTGTGGTGAAGGGACCAGAACAAGGAACATTTCTTGTGTCGTGAGTGATGGGTCGGCTGATGATTTCAGCAAAGTGGTGGATGAAGAATTCTGTACTGACATTGAACCCATTATAGATGGCAATAAAAAAATGGTTCTTGAGGAGACCTGCACCCAGCCTTGCCCAGGTAACAAGAGCAAAACGGAATTCATAGTTTGGTCATTTCGTACTAGACCTAGGGTAGAGAAGCAGTTGCACAGATAGTCTAAGTTAAGGCATGTCAGCAAGTCTTCTCATTCACTAGTATCTGTGTCAACAACTGGATACATAGCGTGGTGGAAGGGGGTACTGCTTTGCTACTGCCAACTCAGGGTCAAGTCCAGCTCTCCCATGTGGGCTGTGCTGCCACCCACCAACCTGGAGTTTTAACACCTGCAGGGGATGGCAGGTAAGGCCCTAAGCTCCTGCTTGACAGGGAAAGTATGAAAGGGAATTTGCATCTATTTAGGATTTCCAGGAGAGAGAAGCAGGGTTTTAACACAAAATGGCTAACAAAAGATCCAAGTCCTATATTGAAAACTTATTCTTGGTCCTGAAAAGAATCAACAACAAATTCACACCTAGATATACTGTAGTTAAAACATAAAATGTAGAAAAATAGAGAACTAGTAAAGTATTCAGAAAGAAAAAAAAGAGTACTTGCAATTGGAAGACAATTGATTAGAATTATAATAGAATTCTTCTTAGTTACAATGAACATCCAAAGACAATGGAATATATGCACAGTATGATGGGAAATAGTCATGAACCTAAAAAAATCCTTTCCCCAAATAAATAAATCTTTCAAAAGTAAGAAAAAAATATTATGGAAGAATATTCAAAGAAATTATCCCAATTCAAAGTTGGATACAGTGGGTTCATGCAGTAAAATGTGGAAAGCAAATATCATATATCAAATAGTTTAGAAATAGTTGGAAGACAGTGATAAGCTAATATTTAGGAAGTTGGGCTTGGTGCGGAGAACATTAGAGTAGATAGAAGGTCAGAATAAGCTCAATGTCAAGCATGAGCCTCAGGCTTTGAGAAAGATGGGGGCAACAATTTATTGGTAGACCAGAGAAGAATAAGATTGGAAGTAAATTCCCTGTACTTCACCCTCAGTGAAAGTTGTTATTCTCCCACTTTGCTTATAATTATGAGAAGAAAAAAATTGGATCTCTTTAAGGAATGTATTATTTTAAATAAGATCCCCCGAAAAATAAACATAAGGATCTGGCCAAGATATTTTTATTAGGTAGTCTATTTTTGTCTCCAAATTAAAAAGTTACAGTTTAAGAAAATTTTAAAGACAGAGAACCTATTTTCAAAAGTTTATTTTAATGGAATGAAGTCTCTAAATGCTGTAAAAACTTGACAATATGGGTTGCTCAATCTTTCATCAGTTTATTCATTCTTAAGTAAATTATTTGAGGTGATAATATTGGCAATTTCTATAGTTTATTAAGATTAACTGAATAAAATTAAAATTTTATTTTTATTAAATTTAAACAGAGCAGTAAAATAAAATAGCCCCTGATACTTTAAACTATATGCTAGACTTTGAGGGCATTCCTCACAACCATAACAACAGTCTTTGTACGTACTGATAGTTTCATCTACTTCAAATGAAGAAAGATCTTTTTTAAAATTTTACTTTCCAGACCTAAATTAAGTGTTGGTTCTTACATATTTCCGCACCTGCTAATAATAACCTGTTCCTGATCCAGCAATTCCCCAACTCCATTTCCTGCCACCCCCCAAACTGGCCTGCTTTCAGTCCACATTCTCACACACAATTCAATTTAATAAAATCATTTTGCTTCATAGCAGACCGACGTTGAGGCTTTGGCAGCAGGTAAGGGCTCGGGGCAGAGCCAAGGACTGAAGCTTCGGGCTTTGATGTGCTGATTGGTCACATAGTCAGAAGGCACCAAAGCTAAAAGTTGGAAGGCCTAGCTATTACAGAGGCAAATCTCCAGCGTCATTAATAGGATTCTTGTGATGCCCACAACACAGAGCCGCACTAGCATCCTTACCAGGATTGGTGTCTGCTTTCCTGTGGAGTTTCTGCACTTGTTTTCTTAGATGTCATGCAGCACAATCACCCTCTCATTTGACTATTATGATCAAGTGTTACTGGGGGCTAGGCCCCGGGCTCACGGCTGGAGATACATTGAGAGACAAATATACCCTGTCCTCACTGAGTTTACCTTCTAATGAAAGAGACAGTTGCTAATCTAATAGTAACATAAATAAACACAAGGTGGAAATTTGTTCTAAGTGACCTGACGAAAAACAAGATCCCACAATAACACACAACAAGACAAACATACCATGCTGATTAAGTTAGTTAATTACGAATCCAGGAGAAGGCTGCTCTCCTCAGTTACCATCTCTTCATCTCAGTTGCTAGTTTTCTCCAATAATGGGTTTTGAAAATTAGCAACATATGAGCTAGTAAGCTTTAAAGTAAATAAAATACTGAAGGAGTAAATGGATTTTAAATACTCATCCTATTTTTTGCAGGCATAGTGTGGCTTATTATTATAATGGCTTATATGGTCAAAACGTAAAAGTATGTTTAGTATGAGCCAATGTCTCACTGTCATTTGCTGTTATTCAACCTTTAAAGCCAGATGTGGATTCTTTGCGGGTGATGATGATATAATTCACAAATATAAAAGATTTATTGAGTTTTGTTTTAAAATACACGATGTCAAGTGATACAAGCAGAGATAAAGCCTACCAGTTAAAAAAAAAAAAAGTAGGTTTTATTTTCATGCAGGTGGCAGTCACTGGGGTGTAGTTATATTACCTTTATCTTGAGAGGACTACTTAAAATTTTAATAGTTATTCCTACGCGATTAAAAACTGAGTAACCCAAACGTATTTAAATATGCTTCATAGTTTCTTTTTCCTCAACACTTCTAAAATTTACTAGAATTTTCTGCACTTCAGGATGACACTGAATATTAATGACATACTATAATAAAGGTCTGCAAAAATCACTCCACTTTACTAGTATACATATATCTATTAGTCAGTTATTCACGTCTGTCCAAGATTTCTTAATTATAACACAAGACATGTTTTCATTAATCAGATCTCCAGGCAACTTTGTGCTAATATTAGACATCTTCAGCATAATATAAGGCAGTATGAATTATGCATATGTTATGGCTGGAATAATTAAAATGATAAGAATCCCTATGGATTTGTGTCTATCATAATTTACTATATCCTCTGTATGGTATCACCAGTGAGTCCTGAAGAATGGATTGGTATACAGGAAAGATGTATTTCATTAAATCCTCCTTGTTCTCCAAATGGTCAAAGATGTTGAACACATGATACACCAGGACCCAGCAATTCCACTCTAGGTATACACCCAATAGAAATGCATATTTAAGTTTAAAGACTCACACTGAGATATTCATAATAGCAGCATTCATAATAGAGAAAATGTACCACTGTCCACCTGCCCATCAATAGAATGGTATCTAAGTTATGATACCATCATACAGCGGAGTAAAATACAGCAGTAACAATGATCACAGTGGAACTACATAAATACAGTGGATCTTGCAAATGTAAATGAGTGAAATAAATATTTTTTTTTACAGATACAGACGGTAAGATATGATATGTAATCCCAGAAGGGTTTCCGAAATTCTAAGAATGCCCTGTTGCTTGATTTGGGCATTGGTTGCATGGTTATAAAGTCAGACTGTGAAAATTTGAACATTTATAATACATGATCATTTTTCACGTATATTCTTCTTCAATAGGTAATTGAAAAAAAAGAAGTTGATAAAGATGTAGGTCAGATAAAGTTACAAGCATTATTCCGACTACTGCAGTTGCTCAGTTGGCTGGCTCACCTTCACACCTCTGGCAAGAAAACAAATAGGAAAAAATATAAATGCCAGTTTTCTCAGCCTTGCAGTTCAAGTATTTTTGGAATTATGCATATGTACAAGATGAATTTCATGTATATTTAGATTTTCATTGGTACTACCTAGTGCTTAATAAATCTCTTTACCATAATGTCAAGAGTGGTGGTAGGTTTTTTTTTTAAATACAGTTTATTTTGAGAGGGAGAGCACATGCACGAAAGAGAAAAGGGGGGAAGGGCAGAGAGAGAGAGAGAGAATCCCAAGCAGGCTCCTCACTATCAGTGCAGAGCTTGACGTGGGACTCAAACTCATTAATCACTGTGAGATCATGACCTGAACCAAAATCTAGAGTCAGATGCTTAACCAACTGAGCCACACAGGCACCTCTAGAGTGGTGGCAGGTTTTAGTCAACTATTTGTTGTCTCTTAAGAGGAGGTGACTCATAAATTTAGGACAAGCTCCTTCAAGCTGTAGTCTATATTCAGTAACATCCACTCCCAAAGTAACATTAAATACATATCTATCTGAATCTTACAAATATCATCCCCTAGCATACCAAAAAAGATTTCCCAGTGAGGGGAAGAAACACAGTTAATATCTGTCTGGCTACTATTTATGGGTATGGGTATGAACCACAAACCTGTGTTTTGCAGGTGACTGTTATCTGAAGGACTGGTCTTCATGGAGCCTGTGTCAGCTAACCTGCGTGAATGGTGAGGACCTAGGCTTTGGTGGAATACAGGTCCGTTCCAGAGCTGTGATCATACAAGAACTAGAAAATCAACACCTTTGCCCAGAGCAAATGTTAGAAACAAAACCATGTGATGGTGAGTGCTACAATTCATGAAATCTTTTCAATATAGTTTTATGTTGATAGACAAAAGCATAAGATATAGAACTTTCTGGTTCAGTAAGTAAATTGCTAAGATCTCACAACTGAGAATTAAGAGTATGATTCTGAATTCTAAAAATTTACAGGAAGAAAAATCTTTTCACCCTTCAAAAATTACATATGAGATGTAAAAAATGTTTCCCAGTTTTAAGAGCTACAGAAGGCTGAGATAATTAACAGCACATTTGGACACCAGGACAATTCTGATCATGTATGAATCTAACAGTATCCTTTGTTTAAATCAAAGGAAACAAAGAAAAACTACAAATCCACAGCCAAGTGAGAGATTTTTATTATATTCTTAGAAATTGATAAAGTATTGGTAAGAATTCGACATATAACACATGAACGTACATGTTGATATGTCTATGTGTGAATGTATACACACATACAGAGCCATGCACCCAACACAAACAGTACATGACACTTTCAAGAACAGAGCGTTAAAATGTTATAGTTTGGGAACACAGAGGCAGTCTAAATAAAAATAAAAGAATTTATATGTAATGGAGAATATAGGTCCAACAAAGACCCTCTCCTTCCTGCTTGTGTTTGGAAACAATTAACGAGTATGACATTTAATAGCAAATAGGAGCCAAAATATTACTTTTTTTACTGAAAAGTTGGAGTAGCAAGCTTGGAATGTTAGTGAATAATGCTTAGAATAAAAGTCAAATGGGCCAGATGAGTTAACTCAAGAATTAGGTACAATTACCCACCTTGTCAGTTGAACCTTCCCTAATTTTCCAACCAGATGAAACATTCCATATGTCCTAGGACAGTGTAGGTAATGAAGTACAGAAAAGTTAATAAATGAAATAGATCCCGAGGAAAACTTTGTTCACCCCCAAATGACAATGAAATAAAATTAGAAATCAGTAACACAACAATGGTGAAAGAAATCTCACCATCCACACCGCAGTAAAAACTGGAAACCACACTTTGAAAGCATCACACATCAAATAGTATGTGGGATGCCACACAAAAGTACTTACTAGAAAACGTAAAGCCTTAAATGCCTAAATATGGGGGGAAAAACAGTAAAATGAGCTAAGCATTAAACTCAAGTAGAATGTAACTAATATAGATAAATATAAATTCAATGAGATAGAAAACAAACAAGATAATTAACAACCCCTAGTTGACCAAGCTGACTACCTCATGGCAAAAAATCAGGAAAAAGCAAAGTCAAGACTACAACAAAAAGCCTCAAGTTTTAAAAATTATGACTAATGGTGCTTCTGTGGCACTGTCGGTTAAGCATCTGACTCTTTCTTGATCTTGGTCAGGTCATGATTTCACGGGTTCGTGAATTCAAGTCCCACTTCAGGCTGTGTGCTGATGGTGCAGAGCCTGCTTGGGTTCTCGCTCTCCTTTCTGCCCCTCCCCCACTGTGCTTGCTCACTCTCTCTCTCAAAACAGATAAACTTAAAAAAATAAAAATTATGAATTTTGCTAATAAATTTAAAAACTTTAAGATTATCTAGAATTTTATTAAAATTTATCCAGAGTAATAGAGAATCTAAACTAGGGATTCTGTAACTATTAAAAATGCAAATGTATCAAATATTTATTTACACATGAAACAAACTACAACCTGAATGGCTTTGAGTTTTACCCAAATTCAATGAAATAACTCCCTTTTATGTGAAATCTTAAAAAAATTAAAAGTTGAGTGGAAAAAAAGATATGGAAAATCTCCTCAGCTCCATGAGAGTATAACTCTGACAGTAAAATCAGTCAGTAAGGTCACCAATGAAAATAGATGTCAAAATCATTAAAGTTTACTATCTAACCAAATCATTAATATCGTAACTAATTATAAGTCGTCATAGTAACAGAAAAAAAGTCATAGAATTTTTAATGTGTTGAAAAGATGTTTATAGAATGCAACATTAACACACAATACAAACTTCCAAACATAACTTGAACTAGAAGGAAATCACCTAATAAAGGATATCTACCAAAACTGACAGCATACATCGTAATATTAGGGAAACATTAGAGACATTCCTTTGCAATTGCTAACAAAGCAAGGATGCTATTATCAACCTAGTAAATAAGGTTCCAGCCAAAGCATAATCCGGAGCTTAAAAGTTGAAAGCAAAGAAATAATCATTCACATTACTATGATTTTCACATTAAAAATTTTAACAGAAACGAAATAGATAAAAATCATGATCGTCTCAATCAATACAGAAAAGGAATTTGACAAAATACAACATCCATTTGTGATAAAAACTCAACAAAGTGGGTCTCAAAAAGGCCATTGATGACAAACCCACAGCTAATATCATACTCAGTAGACAAGCTCTTAGTTGTTCATCATTAAGACCAGAAGGACAACAAGGAAGTTATCCATTCTTACCATTTTTAGTCAGTGTAGTAGTAGAAATCCTAAACCTAGCAATCAGACAATAAAAAGAAATGAAAAGCATCCAAATTGGTAAAGAAGAAATAAAACTGTCACTGCTTGCAAATGATGTGGTATTAGAAATAGAAAATCCTCCCCCAAAAAACTAATAAATGAACAAAGTTTCAGCATACAAAATGCATGTATAGACATCTGTTGCATTTCTATATGCTAATTACAAAGTAGCAAAAAGAAAAAACTCATTTACAATTGCACCAAAAAGAATAAAAGACCTAGGAATAAACTTAACCAAGGAAGTGAAAGACTGTACACTGAAAACAATAGGCATTGATGAGAGATTGAGGACTACACAAATAAATAAAAAGGTCCATCATGCTCATGGATTAGAAGAATGTTGTTAAAGTGTTATACTACCCAAAGCAATCTACAGACTAAATATAATGCCTATCAAAGAACCAATGGTATTTTTCACTGAACTAGAATAAATAATCCTGAGATTTATATGGAATCACAAAGACCCTGAATAGTCAAAGCAATCTTGAGAAATAGCAACAAAGCTGGAAGTAGCACAATCTCAGATTTCAAACTATACTACAAACCTACAGTAATCAAAACTGTATGGAACTGGCACAGAAATAGACACCTATCTCGATGGAACTGAATAGAGAGCACATACTTACATGGTCAGTTAATCTACTACAGAAGAGGCAAGAAGATACAATAGGGAAAAGACAGTTTCTTTAATAAATGGTATCAGGGAAAATTGGACAACTACATGTAAAACAACACTAAAACTGGACTGCTTTCTTACATCACATAAAAAAATAAACAAAATGGATTAAAGACCTAAATAGAATGCCCAAAACCATAAAACTCCTAGAAGAAAATATAGGCAGTAATTTGACACTGGCCTTAGCAACATTTTTCTAGATATGTCTCCTCAGGCAAGAGAAACAAAAGCAGAAATACACTATTGGGACTATACCAAAATGACAAGCTTTTGCACAGAAAAGGAAACTATCAACAAAACAACAAGGCAACCTATTGAATGGAGAAGGTATTTGCAAATCATAAATCCAAAAAGGGGTTAATATCCAGAATATATAAAGAATTTATACAAAACACCAAAAAAATCTAAAAAATGGGCAAGGACCTGAATAGACACTTTTTTTCCAAGGAAGACACACAGATAGATAGATAGATAGCCAACATGAAAAGATGCTCAACATCACTAATCATCAGGTAAATGCAAATCAAAACCACAGTGAGGTATCTCCTCACACCATTGAGAATAGCTAATAAATATTAAAAAGCCAGGAAATAAATGTTGGCAAACACATGGAGAATAGGAACCCTCGTGCATCCTTGATGGGAATGTAAATTGGTACAGCCACTGTGGTCAACAGAATGGAGGTTCCACAAAAAATTAAAATTACCATATAACCCAGTAATTCCACTTCTGGGTATTTACCCAAATAAAAGAAAAACACTAATTCAAAAAGACATATGCTCCCCATGTTTATTGCAGCATTATTTATAATAGCAAAGCAAGCTACATGTCCATCAATACATGAATGGATAAATATATAGTTTAATATACATATGTATATGTATGTACAACATTCCATTACTCAGCCATACAAAAGAATGTGATCTTCCCATTTGAGACAACATGGATGAACCTAGAGGGTATTATAATTCAAATAAGTCAAAGATAAATACCGTATGTTACTCTCATACATGGAACCTAGAAAACAAAATGAGTGAACAAAACAAGAAAACAGAAACAGATTCATAAGTACAGGGAACACACTTGTGGTTGCCAGAGGAAGGGATAGGTGAAGGAGACGAAGAGGTACAAATTTCCAGTTAGTTACAATGTAAATAAGTCACAAGGGTAGAAAGTACATCAGAGGGAATATAGTCGGTAAGATTTTAAGAACTTTGCATGGTGACAGATAGTAACTACAGGTGCTGAGCATTTCCTAATGTGAACAGATTTTTTTAAACATTTATTTACTTTTGAGAGACAGAGCACAAGTGGGGGAAGGGCAGAGAGAGAAGGAAACAGAATCCAAAGCAGGCTCCAGGTCTGAGCTGTCAGCACAGAGCCCCACATGGGGCTTGACCTCTGACAAACCTTGATCTCATGATCTGAGCCAATGTCGGAGGTTTAACTGACCCAGTCAGGCACCACAGCAATTTGAATGGATTTTTAATGTGTTATGATAAATTGACCCAAAAATTGATATGAATAGGTCAAAGACCAAGATCATCCCAGAACTATTAGAGTCCAGAATTTCAAGAAAAACAAACTGGGAGAGGAGATCAGGGGACTTACATGGCTTTTTTCAAAATTTATTCTACAGCATTAATAATTTAAAAAGAGTGACCCATCAACAAAAAAGCAATTAAACTAAAGAATCTCAGGAACAAATGGTCATATATGGGTACATAACAGAAGTGAAAGTCAGTAGGGTAACTGGCGGGTAAATAATGTTGCAATAATTTGTTACCCATGTAATGTTTTTAAAATTATCTTTAGCTCACAACATACATAAAATTGTATTCTAGATAAATTATTGATCTACAAGTGAAGAAGCAGAACTATAAAACATTTAAAGAAAATATAAGGGAGTATCATTATAAACTCAAGGTAGGGAACAATCTAAATAGGACACAAAAAGCACAAAACTGGAAAGATGAAAAATTATTTTAAATTGAAATTTATATCTTCTACATAGTAAGTGATCATAAATAAGGGTAACAGAGAAACTAATTTCCAAGGATTAGTATCTAGAATGACAGTTTTAAAACTTTTTGGTCTAAGAGTATAAAATTGATCCAAATTTCCTTTTGTGAATTTTAGATATATAAAATTTTGTATTAAAAATGAAAATATTTCAAGTTATCATAAACCAATTTTGTGTAACCATAAGAAACATACTTGCTGGAAAGTGACTATTTTGCAAAACAAAAACAGTAACTTTGACAAGCATGGTCTTGTTTTCCATTTTTGCAAATCTCTATAGTATCTGGCTTAAAGGAAGACAGCTGGATTCTCTACTTCTGCATTCAATCTGTTGCAATCTTATTTTATGTATATCAAGAAAATCCAGCTCTACTCACATGGATGTGTAGTTGAAAAAAACAAAGTATACACACACACACCTGGGAGAATGTCAAAGTCTCCTAGGTTCTCTGGGTGGCTCAGTTGGTTGAGCATCTGACTTCCTCTCAGGTCATGATCTCACAGTTCATGGGCTTGAGTCCTGAGTCGGGCTCTGTGCTGACAGCTCAGAGCCTGGAGCCTGCTTCAGATTCTGTGTCTCCCTCTCTCTCACAAAAATAAACACAAATTTTTAAAAATTTGAATGACAATACAGCTTCCACACCCACTAGACAAATTAGAAATTTTAAATCTGGCAATTATAAATGTTCATTAAGGCTTAAGCAATGATAACCCTTATTCACTGCTAGTGGGTATGTAGATTGTTCCTTTGGGGAGGGAAAAAAAGTTTTATTTAGGAAAGTTTTATCCATCCCTATGGTGATACACAGCAATTTTTCTTCTAGATATTTACCTTAAAGAAACAAAAGAGAGTTGCAGAAGGTGGACCACGGAGACATTGTACTAATAGCAAAAAGTTGAAAACAACCCAAAAAGCCATCCAGAGAGAAATAGCTAAAAAAATGGTGGCATTTAGTACAATGGAATTTTATATAGCAGTTAAATAGGATATAGCTGCATTTTAAAAAAAAGTCACATAGAAATATTTTTTCTACAATACTGTCTGTTTCAGAATGATACATACAGTATACTTTTAAATTTTTTAAGAATACAGTTGACCTTTGAACAATCTGGGTTTGAATTGTGCAGGTCCACTTACATCAGGATTTAATATAAATACAATAACTCTATTTTCTCTTTCTTATGATTTTCTTAGGAACATTTTCTTTTCCCTTCCTTTACTGTAAGCATATATATAACAGAAAGTATGTGTTGACTATCAGTAAGGCTCCTGGTCAACAGTAGGCTGTTCATAGTTCAGCTCTGGGAGAGTCAAAGTTATACACAGATTTTATACTGCTTAGGGGTACATGCCCCTAATCCCCATGTTGTTTGAGGGTCAGATATGCTATATTTTTTATGGATGTATACATACCTCATATAATGTTTTATATTAAAAGAATAAAAACCATGGCAAAGAAATGCATGTATCTACTTTAAAATAGTGGGTTTTTCTGGATAGACATGGAAAAACATCACATCGGGGAGAGTACATAATAATAGAACATCAAGTTCATCTGTTATTTTTCACACCCCAACAGACAAAAGAAAACTAAAGCAAACATGGCTAAATGGTACTATTTTTTAAAATTGAGTAAGTAATTGAACATATTTTTTAGTTATTGTTTGTCCTTATTATATAGATTTGATATAATACTTTGGCAATTAAATTATATTAAAAATCCAAGTTCACATCAGATAGGACAGTGGACATAGAAAATTAATTGGGATTTAGGAATATATCAGGAATTTTATAACCTTTCTATGTCAATTTTAGGACAATAAGTTAACATTTGAATTATTTTTTAGATGGATTCACCACTTTTCATTGTCTATAAATATTTTAATATATTCTCACACGGTTGTCCTTCTAGACAGCAGAATGCTTCTGTTCATGTTTATTGTGTCCCTGCAGATGGACAGTGTTATGAATATAAATGGATGGCCAGTGCTTGGAAAGGTTCTTCCCGAACAGTCTGGTGTCAAAGGTCAGATGGTATAAATGTAACAGGTAAAGTTCAAAATTCTCTTTGGTTTTTGAAAGTCTTCCTATAACACACATGCAGTTGGTTAAAGAAAGTAATGAAGGAAACAAAGATACTCTTTAGATATCCAAAACATGTTTCAGATTCAGTACCTAGGTTGTATACAACTGACGACCAATGACTATTTTTTAATGTTTCAATTAAATTCACCCTCATTTAGCCATTTTAGACATTGCTGCTAGAGTTTGGTTAAAATACCAATTCCAATAAATTATAATTCTCAGATTATCTTTCCTAAAAATTTTATATGTGAATAATTTACCACATGCTAAATATATAGATGTATGTTTTGTTTCTTTATCTTAAAGACCATATACATGCAGACCAAAAATATTACCAAGGGAGCATGATTATACAAATCCAAGTATCTTTCTTGAATTCAGAAATCTATGATTTACTTTTAATAGGTAACATCTGTTGGCAAATCTCAAGCATAGACCATCTGGGCAGCTAACCTACCCTGTCTCCACTCTAAAATTATATATTCAAAGAAAAAATCCAAATGAAAAACTTTTCTGAAATGTCCCTTGACCCAAATATACCCCAAAGAGCTTCTCTAACTTCAATTACTTGAAGCTTCCTTATCTGAACTAAATGCAAGAGATCTTAATGTCCCTATCAAGTGGGAAGAAACTTGGCTCCAGGTATGTACTGAACCACCTTGGAAATTTCCTAGAAAGAAACCAAGGTTGGAGCCAGAACCTCCATCTTAAGCATATGACCCAAAGATCTAAGATTACTCCTTAAACAATTTATTCTTACAGGTCTAATCTATAGGAATCTTCATAGATCAGTAACTTGAGTTCTGGCAGATAACTATTCAGGGGAATGAGCTGACTTACTGACATCATTTTGACCCTCTGGCAGGGAGAAAAAGTGCTGTGCATTTGGGTGTCTGTGAGTAATGTCCATTTATAAATTTAGCTGTAATATATACAGCAAGATAACAGGAAGAGGGATCAATATGCTTTTTGGAAAGCATCAATTTTTATATTAAATTTTAAATTACCTGGATTTATTTAAGCCTGATTACTTATTTCCTCCCTATGAAAGCTGGAATAAGATACCAAATTATATTTTTATGAAGATAAGATTTTATACATGACAAATCTATATCAAGAAACCATTGATAATAGCAACTCCCAATGGACACATATGTAACAAAGCAGAGACACCTGCCAGGAAATGAATGCTTTGCTCTTTCACAGTCTTGTTTTTCAGGCAGAAAAGTCTATTCCAACCACACCACTGTTAAGAGGCATGTGGGGAGAAAAAGTCCTGGGAAAGGGAAGCATAGATTTTCTAAATTTGAAGGCATTTATAGAGCTGGTACATTCAACTCAAGTGTTGAAAATGAAGGTCTACATTCTTCTTGAAACTATCTAGAGAGGATGTTGCAGCTTCCCCACAGGGTCCTATTACTTTTCAGGGTTTTTTCCAAATATGGATGCAAATAATATTTGTTTGCCTTTCTTCTACATGTTAAAAGCTCTTTTCCCACTAAAATTGGGGATAGTCCCCAAGGCCAAGGTAAGTCAAATTTTAAAAGACTTACCTGTAGAAATCATATGTTCACCTTCTTTTTAATTCATTAAGGTATCCCATGTATTTCTTTCTTTCTAATACTCTTTGATACCAAAAGGCCAATGTGTAAATTATTTGTGATAAATTCTGTATGCATTCTTCTTCCATTTTTTAGGAGATGAGATTCTTTATGAGAAATAGACAAGCATGTAAAGTATATCACATACCTTGACTGACTGCTTCTGTTTTATTAAGTTGTCCTTATTAGAAATCAAGATGTTATTTTCCATTTTCTTCATGTGTTTAATGAGAATAACTTCAACATGGCCATTTAACTGCAATTGCCTTGCAATGACTAACTGCTTTCCCATCACAATTTTTTGATGAATAGTGTATTTATATTATTGAGAAGGCACAAAATTAACAATAGTTATTTTTTATTAAATTCCAGAGGATGATCAGTTCCATAAATAAAGGAAAAAACTTTGCTTTCCTAAAATTCTGTTCAATTGATCAAATATGGCTTGAAACTAAGTTCCTTTCACATCGCCAATATGGTTTCTCTAGGACATCTGTTCCCATCTTAAAACCCCACTTTTAACAACTTAGGCAGGCACACTCTACTTAAAAAAGAAAAAGGAGAAGGAAGAAAAAACAGAGCTGCCATATCAAGTTCAAACAATAATGCAAATACACCACCTAGTAGCTACAAGTGTTTTTTTCCCCTCTACTCCCAAAACTCCTGCATTAGCAGGAATTGTGATCTTTCTCAAAGAAACATGCATTATTAAAAAAAATTTTTGTGGTAGTCATGTAAATTAAAGAGACATCTCAAAGAATGTGAAAACTATTTCTTCAAATAGCCAAGGAAAAAAATTAACTTTAAAGGAAAATTAAATCTCTTTTATAATGTTGAACTGGGCCAACAGGGGGGACTATGGTAGAAATAGCCTGTGTGCAGTTAGCGTTTTCAAAGTAACAAGTGCTTACTGAGCACCTGCTGAGTTCTAGGCTCTGTGCTGTCTTCTCTGAATAAGAATAAGAAGAGCCTCTGGGGCACCTGGATGGCTCAGTTAGTTAAGCATCCAACTTCAGCTGAACTCATGATCTCACAGTTTCTGAGTTTGAGCCCCACAATGGGCTCCGTGCTGACAGCTCAGAGCCTGGAACCTGCTTCAGAATATGTGACTCCCTCTCTCTTGACAGAGACAGAGAGACAACATGAGTGGGGTAGGCACAAAGAGAAATAAATGTTAAAAAAAATTTTAACATAAAAAAGAAGAGCCTCAAGTTCCTGTATAAGGTGGTCGAGGTTCACCAAATATCTCACAATCAATTGCTCTCAGAAGAATTCATGGATTCCCAAAGTGGTTCAGGATTCAAAGACAAGTCTATGTAACAGTGTATTTCTATCATTGCAAGAGATGCTACTTGTCAATATATCATTTTCTGTTCTGCAGGGGGCTGCTTGGTGGTACGCCAGCCTGATGCTGATAGGTCTTGTAACCCACCGTGTAGTCAACCCCACTCTTACTGTAGTGAGGTATGTGTGAATTCATTAGGAAACTTAACTAGCTTCATTATTTCTCACCCCACCAACTTTTATACAGTCCATTTCCCCCCCCAAAAACGCATGTCTTGAGGCCTCAAACTTAATTTCTTCTCTTTTTATCAATATAAATAATTCTGAATGCACTTGTTTCAACTTTTAGAATAATTTGTGTACAGTACAAAAGTATGTTTTTTTAATGTAGTTAAGACAGAAATTACAACTGGTAAACTTCCAAAACAATGCTTCATAAAAGCCTTCTCTTTAAGTCAGATCTATCGTGTTCTCAAAGATTACCTTACATGTCTAGTAGAAATCCTCTTGTTCTCCTGCAGATGAGGACATGCAGTTGTGAAGAAGGGTACACTGAAGTCATGTCTTCCAATGGTACACTTGAGCAGTGCACACTTATCCCCGTGGTGGTGATACCCACTGTGGAGGACAAAAGAGGAGATGTGAAAACCAGTCGGGCAGTACATCCAACCCAATCCTCCAGTAACCCAACAGGACGGGGAAGGACCTGGTTTCTACAGCCATTTGGGCCAGGTGAAGTGACTAGACAGTGTTGATGTAGAATCCCTTACTTATACATTTAACCAATGTCAAAGGATTAAAAGAATGAGCAAGCATTTTCATATGAGCTATTTATTATTTCATTGTACTCATTTATTCTGATACTGCCATATGTTTTTACTATTATGAATAGCACTCATGCTCAAAGTTCAGAGAAATGAAATTACTTTCTTCTGGAAAAAAAAATAGGGTATTAATTATTTTGATCTCAGACCTAAATTTACAAGTATAATTATGTTCATATTAAATAAAGAAATCTAACAATGAAAATATTAATGGGGAAAAAAGTGTACTATCATTCAGAACTGGCACAAATAAACTATAAAGACATTCAACAATTTTTCATTTGACCAGAGACTGGTAACGATTTGAACCTAAAATAGGAACATCAGTAATGCAGTGCTGTGCCACGGGGCACTTGGTAGCCAGCCCAATTCCTATCAGCTCTCATTTGATAAACTGAAATAATCAGAATCTGTACTAGCACCAGATACAGAAGGCCAATGATGGAGCCTTCCTGTCTAGATGGGATGATCTAAATTTGGAGACTGACCAGACCCTTGTCATATTAAACACACTCTTAATGTATCTAGTAATGGACTTGAAGCCAATACAGGCAAAAGCATGAGAGTCTAATTAAATGCTATGCCTACTCTGCACACTTTCTGTCCCCAGTTGATGTCAACTATATGTTTATCTCCGGAACTAAAGCTGGTGCTTAAAATTGTGTTATGAAGGCTATATGATAGCTAAGCTCACGACCAAATACTGCTATTTAACCACATTATCCCTGCCTAGGTAAGGTCCTTGGCTGAAATACAATTTATTTTGCATAGCTGACTTGTCTATGTAAACACGGGAAACTCTTCTCTCAGTGTTCAAGATCGTGGACCAACAAATGACCATTAGCAATTGTGACCTTGACTAAGAATCCACGCAGATCTCCTCAAATCAAAACTGGTTTTTAAAAAGAGAGTATTGTCATTTTAAGTTTAATATATAGCTTCCCTATTTTAATATATTAAAATGGCTTATGTTCTTAAAAGTACATATAGGCTTTGTTCCTCATTTTTGAAAAGCTCAAAGATTATTTGAAGAACTCTCAGGCCATATTTTAAACCCAGTTTCTATTTTTTTAAATCTTTAGAATTGGGATATTTAGAACATTAACAGTTTGTTTCCACCTAATGGACCCCTAGGTTGATCTAGCTCCAGGCAGAAAAACTTTTGTTTTTGATGCCTTTCAAACATTGAATAAACCAGAGTGTGAAGTCCATTGCCCAATCTATAATTTTAACACTAATAGCACCTTTAATTCTATGTATGCAACAGAAAATACATGTTGATGTGTTTCATATTAAGTTAAAGTTATTAATACTATCTTTTAGTTGAAGTTTATTCTGAACACAAAACTAAGAAGTTCAAAGAAAATAAGACCAGAAGCCAAATTAGGATAGTTCCTGTCTTGCCTAATTCCATATAATAGAAAAGGTAGAAAAACATTATTCAGAGTTAAAAAGTTATTTATAGGTTATAGTCAAACTTGGCTATTTTTGCAAATGATATTGTCAAATGAACTTTAAAGTACAGTGCAAGTGTAAATTAGATAAAAGATTAATTCCAAAAAATGTTAAATATATTCACTTTCAATTCATCTAGAATAAAAGGTAGAAGTGACAAAATTTATGTTCAGATACCTGTTTGCATCAACCTTAAGCTGTAGGACTTTGTTGAAATTCCATTATTTTTCTTCTTATAATTGCCATTCTTAGAGTGAAAAATCAGAAGAAAATGTTTATTTAGCATTACACATATATTGGGTTTGAACTAAAATTTAGGTAAGCAGCAGCAAAAATTTAGTCATATAAACTTGAAATATTAACACAAATTTAATTGAATTCTTTGCCATTCATTTCTCATTAATAATTTATCTTTAATGAAGCACGATCTAACTCATAATAGCTGCTTTGCATTAATCATTAACTGTGCCTAAGCAATAATTCATTTTGTTTTCAAACAGTTTGGTCCTATGTGACTGGTCATTGGTCATAGTTAAAGACTGTCTCATATATATATATATATATATATATACATATATATGCACACACCAGACTAATGTAAATTAATGACTAATATCATTCTTCTTAGATGGGAGACTAAAGACCTGGGTTTACGGTGTAGCAGCTGGGGCATTTGTGTTACTCATCTTTATTGTCTCCATGATTTATCTAGCTTGGTGAGTGATTATTTCAAAATCTAGGGGGGCACACAATCTCTTTATTTCAGCAAAAATACTGTCAGTTGACCATAATGCATGAACAGCAAATTGTATCAAATAAATATTCCACATTTAATATTCATCTGCAATTCTAAATAAAAATGCCTTTAGTCATAGTCTAAAACCTACCAAATCTGAGCTGTTTAAAATCTGAAGATGAGCCAGAGTTGCTCGAGTTCATCTTCTCAAGTATGTTCTCCCCAGTTATGTAAGACAATACTGCTTCATATGCTTTATGGTGTACTCCAGAGTTTGATACTCAATTACTACTGGAAGAAGACATTATGGTGATACCTCATCTAATTCAACTATCTTTTGAAACATATATTATAAATTGTGTATTATTTATAAAGATTTCTGGTCAAATATAAATGATTATACTACAGTATTATTTCCATTGTTAGTACCAGAGAAATTCCATTTGATAATTCACCTTTTATAGGATAATAAAATATTGGAGGGGCTCTATTTCAATTTTATTTGGAGCATAAGTAAGAAATTCAAAGATACCAGAATATCAAACTCTAAGATTGAATTTAGGTCATACAGGCAATTAAGCAATTTTATCAATACATTTCAAAATTTTTCATTTAAAACCATCAAATTTACAATTGCTTTTCTTTCTCCTATTGTTGTTGTTGTTGTTGTTGTTGTTTACAGCAAAAAGCCAAAGAAACCCCAAAGAAGGCAAAACAACCGACTGAAACCTTTAACCTTAGCCTATGATGGAGATGCAGACATGTAAAATCTAACTTACCCTGGCAACAACCAGTTTCAGCTTTCTGACTGTGCAGTAGACATCCAGAACCCACAAAACTCTTCATACTATGTGAATTAAAATGCACTGTAACTTTTTAAAAGAGCATCAAAGAAAGGAGTGAAAAATCACAGTGCCATTGGAGATATCAAGACAGTACCACTTACAAAAAAAAAAAAGAAAGAAAGAAAGAAAGAAAAAAAGAAAAATCAGCCCTGAGAATTCTAGGAGTTTTAGTTGAATACATGCTGCATTCTAAGTTTTCTGTCATCTTTTCTGAAATCTACCTACTGACAATTCACTTTAATCCCCAAAATATGGTTGTGGAATTGTTCAGTTAGGTTGCCTGATGCAAGCCTCTGTTGGCAGTGTTAACCCATAATACCATTTTAGCATGAAGAGTTTATACCAAGATCTCTACAATACTATAGTCAAGCATAGCAACATGTATACTCAACTGAATGATACACATTACTAAGTCAGACTATGTACTTGTTAATAAGCAATTTTAATGGTGAATAAAAGATAAGCTTTAAGCTGAGCAGAATACCCATTGAATAAATACAGCATCTTGGTCATTGATGGTAGCTTTCATTAACCTGCATTTCAGAGGCAAAGACTCTTTTATAAGAATTAATTCTGGTCTTTCTGCAAAATACGAATGCTGGACATGTACTAGTATCTTAGAAAAAAAAAGTCCTCAAGTTCAGTATTTTATAGTGGTTATTGTCTGGAAAACTAATTTGCTTGTGTTAATATATTTCTACTTTCCCTAATTTTCAAACTGGTTGCCTGCATCTCTTTTGCTATATGGAAGGCACATTTTTGCACTATATTAGTGCAGCATGATAGGCACTTAACCAGTATTGCCATAGAAACTGCCTCTTTTCATATGGGATGAAGACATCTGTGCTCAGAGTGTCATGGAGACATTTCCAAGTTCTTGTATTCTGAAGAGTACAAAGTTCAGTTTGGATGCCAACAGGATGGAATTCACTATTACATCTGCTGTATACACTCCTCCTCACTGCTGCAGCCATAGTGAAATCAACAACATGGCAGGGATTTAAATGTTCAAATCCCGAACTCATTAACCTTTCAAAAGATGTATCCCTCTAGTTGGTTTTTAATTGTACTTTGAAGGCTGTTTACGACTAGATTTTTATATTTGTTATCTTTGTTAAAAAAAGAAAAGAAAAGAAAAAAAGGAGCTGGTTGTCATTTTAATTTTGAGCAGTTGGAGAAAATAAGGTCTTGATAATTTTTTAACCTGAAGAAATCAAAATTGTATGTTGATTTTTCTTTTTCCCTCATTCACATTCCTCATTTCACATCAAATGTATCCATGGTTTTGTCTTTCTTACTAGTAAAATTTCAAGGAGTCTTTGTATGATTTCAAAAACTAAAATTTTCACAAGAGAATAAATATTTTGCCCAGGATTTTGTTTAATATCTAGACCAAGGGTTGCAAACTTTTTCAGTAAAGGGCTAGATAGTATAAATTTTCAGCCAAGTCTTTGTCACAACTTTTCAATTCTGTCATCAGGAAAATGCAGGTGTAAACGATACACAGCACATAAAAAAATGAACATGGAAGTTTTACAATAAACCTTCTTTCCATTATAAAGACAGTCATCAGGCCACATTTGCAGGTTGTGGTTTGCTGACCACTGGTCTAGAAGTTTTTTTCAGTGCTTACCTCTTGATTGTGTCATCTTCTGTTTTCATTCATTTACCTTAGAATATGAGCACTGTTTAATTTCCAAGGTAAAAAAGAGTCACTAAACGTCATCACTGTTTTGGAAGTAGCTATATTTTTCACAGATGTAGCCCTGGGAATGGCACAGTGAAATACTATCTGATTTGGCAACTTCTTGTGTATGAAAAAATTCGAAAGGTGCCATTAAAAAGCAATTCCATTTTTCAGGCAACATTTACTGCAACAACCTTTGGTAGGGGGGAGGACATTAGGTTTTCAGGTCTTTTAAAAATAGTATAATAAGCTATTTTATCTTAAACATAGCTGTGTTGCTGTAAGTTTAGACTAGGTGTTTTACCTTCATAGTAGAGTTTGAGCTCCCCCTGCTGTTCATTGGAGTATTTGCAAAGATCACAAATTGGTTGCCTCCAAAATGAACAAATTTCTACTTATTTCAATAAGAATTAAATGTAGAAAGCACTAATTTCTTCTTCAACATTCACTGTATTAAGCACATCAAATCATTTAAAAGCAAACAGGTAGTCACAAATATGAGAATTTTACTTTAAATCAAGGATAAAAAAAAAGCAAATTCCATTGCATCTGTCTTATTGAAGAGGAAGAACGAAAATATAATGATAGTTCTAAAACTGTGATCATCAGTGTATGCACTCAGGGGTCTTCCAGATAATCCTCAAGTTGATCTCTTTGAATAAAATGACCTTCATTTGTCCAAAATGGTTAAGAAAGAATCTACTGCAATTACTTGAAGAATTTAGCAGACAGCCTTATAAAACATGTGCAACACCTACTAACTTTGAAATTATTGAATAGAATAAAATATTGTTGCTACAAAAGCTATACTTCTGCTACTGTAAAAGGTCATCAATTCAGAAGGCAGATCAGTATCATCTAACCCATATTGTAAGAATTAATGAATTAATCAAAATTATAAAATTTTATGAAAATACATTATTTTATTCATAAATTAGTTACATTTTTCAACACTACATATATGAAGGAGACTGGGTTCAATGTGACCTAACACTAGGGAACATATTGGAAGTTCCCTGTTGGGATAAATATTGGGTGGCCTCTTGCTAGAAAGATTGAAGGAAGGACATGTAGCCAGCTGGCTATTTTGGACAAATGAAGGTTACTATATTCATGTTTAGAACATGAAAATAGCCTTAGTACTGTCCCCGGCATGAGGCAATAATGAGTTAAGTAAGCTACTGGAATTTCGTAAGAATTTTATTCCTCCACTTCAATTCTGACAATTCAGGAGGGGAATATAGTAGTAACTAGTCCGTTGACACTTTTGCCTTATCAAAATGGCCTGTGAGCCCAAAAAAGATTTAGAACTACTGCTGTATAAAGATGAAGGTCTGTTTGGTTTTAAAAAAAAAAAGAAAAAGAAAAAGAAAAGAATGACACAGTATTCTACTCTTCTGTTGGACTGTTTCAGTAGAAACCACACAGAATTGGCACAGCTGATCTCTCTTGAAAGGGGTTGCTCTTCTTCTTTATCAGTACCTAATCTAGGGATATGGACCAGAATTCTTATTTGAAAGCCTTTTTGAGGACACTACAGTGTAGCTCCAAGCTAATTTAGAAAGGAGTACATAAAAGCATGTTCTTAATTGTAACAAAGCACAAATTACTTTTCACAAGACAAATATTTCTTGAATTATCACATGTAAGATACTCTGCTAGGCACTGTAAAACCATTAGTCATGGCTTTTGTATCTACGACACTTAAGGAAAAACATTTAATGAGCGAAGACATCACTTAAATCACCCTTTACCCTGGATTTGTTTCCAGTGTGGGATTTTTCCTTATGTAATGTCTAGGTCTCAGGCCATGCTGTTAGGCTTTTGCTGTAACCCTCCTGTGCCCTCAGGTAGGTGGCAATGCTCGTTGTGACTTAATCAGAACCCTGTTAAGTTCCTGGACATTCCAAGATAAAGCCACTTATGCGGAACTTCTTACAGGAAATAACATCTCCCAGTTTTTTTGTTTCTGGGTTGTTGTTTGTTGTTGTTGTTGTTCTTACGTCCTTTAAATCCCTATACCCATTGCTCCTTTATGATGATCTTCTCTGGTGTCTCTGCTCTCTCATTAACAATTAATGTTGTCTACTTTTCTCAGAAGCACCATCTACTAACACATGCTCAAACTGTTAAATAAGGGAGGAGAAAAGGTGAAGTTCTAGATTTCCTATTAGAGTCCAAGTGTTACTTAGAGTGTGAACATCTTGATTTAAACAAAATATGTAGAAGACATGCCCCGTAAAAAAAAAAAAAAAAAAACTTTCTGTAAAAATGTCAATTTCTATCCTCTATTAAGTATGACCCAGTTATCTCTTACCTCCTCCTCCTCGCCTCTGTGTTCATGTCCCACCCTGTTAAGAGAGGAAGGCAGGCCTGTACCTTACAGAAAGGAGAGCCTTGTAAGAATCATGCTTCCAAAATCATCGGAGATGTAGGTGTCTAAGTATTACCAAATTCAAATGTGCTTCTTCTTCTACTTCCCACTAAGTCTGAGGGTGCTGAAAGGAGAGCCAGACAGGAAGGAGTTTGTGAAGAATCTTGTCAGAAAGTGAGCTTTCCTAGATCTAGTTTACCTGTGAGAACAAAACATCTGCCTGTCCCACCTGGTCCTAACTTGGGGTGGCCGTGACTATAGAAGAGGATTTCAGGGTCTTAAGCTGGAGTGTGGGACTCCCAAACATGACTCTTTCCAAAAAGGATGTTTTATAGTGTGATTATGGTAATTCTCTGTCTAGCAAGGACACTGAAAATGGTTATGTCTACGTTATTGAGTAAAACAAATGCTCAGTAAAAATAGAGTTCACTTTGTAGTTTTAGGTTTTCACGCTTCTACCAAGCCAGGTCTGAAAACGAGCAGTATATGACCACTTTTAGTTTGTGGCAGTCATGTTTTCAGCAGTCAAAATCTCTAGTCTGTTTAGAATATAAAATGTCAGTCTTGTGTTTCTTAGACTTTTTTTTCTTAAAAGCAATAGTTTCTAGAGCATCTACTTTGAATCTTCAATGAAATTTTCACAACTATTTTTCAGCAATCTATGTGCGTTTGTTTTTAACAAGTCAACATTAAGATCCCCTCTCTGGTACTCTTTCCTGCCTATTTGTAGCACAGAGATTTGAAGAGATCAGTATCTGTCGTTGTAAAATATAACTTTATTAAATTTGCAATATGTCTTTATATAAATTATAATCCCCTCAATGTTTTTTTGTTAATTTAATTACCTGAATATTTATTTTGTTTAAATAAGGAGGCAGCTGTCTAAGAAGTTTTTGTTAATATTACTTTGTAAATTGTGTAATGTAATTTATTTTAAATTATGTACATTTCTTTTTTAATGCACAAAATGTCTATGTACAATTAACTACAGATTTGAAAATAATGTCGCTAAGCTTTATTCAGTTAACACAGATGGCATGTGAAGATGTAATATGCTTTTTTACATTTTCATATGGGTTATTTGTAAATAACTATGTTGCTGACAAACATAAACATGGAAATCATTTTCATTCTATTCCAGTGTACTTTTTTAATTTGCATCATTTGCTGCTCATAGGTGGGTTTAAAAAATACGTATTTCAGTGAATATCCAAACACTTTTACTACTCTATTGCCTGTTCCTCAATCTTTTCTTTTTTTTAATAACAACTCTAATGGACAAAGTTCAAGAATGCTAACCTTAACTTTACAAGTCTCCTGAGGCCACCATCTTCATCATTGTGGACAAATGACCTCTTGGTTTCCAGTCAATTAAGAGAGAGTACCAAGAGAGGCTGATAATACACTCTCAAATCGAGTGCAACACTAACTGTCCCGTCAGTCAGAAGGCAAGTCCCCTGCTGTCCCTTCTCCATATGCCTTCCAATGAAAGACCAAACCTATAAAACAAGGTAAGAGCTGACACATTAACAAATTAAGATTCGCACATTCACAAAATCAGCAAGGAATGCACAAATGACTGCCAGTGTAACTTGGAATTAAAACATTTTCTGATATGGCTGTTTGCTGCAATATAATTAAGCAGGGAACCCATTAAACTTCATATATGAACCCCTCAAAATATGCAGCTAGCTTCAAATGCTTGATGGAAAAGTGATTTTCAGTCTCTTTATATTCCATATTGTTCATGACAACTGAATCTAGATGAAAAAATGTTTAAATCTATCACCCAGATAATTATATGTATCTAGATATGCAGTGTCAAATTACTAACCCCAGTTTTTATGTTGCAACTTCAGTTTATGTCCTGCAAACACAAATATGAACATGACTGGTCCACATTCTATATTTGCTTCTTCTAAGTACCTAGTGATTTCTGTCATTAAACTCTGAACATACTCCAAATAAAAGCCAACACACACTTCAATGTATAGTTCACATCAGTGTCCATTACTCTCCAAAGATAGTAGATACATAGAAAATGTTTAAATTCAGTCACGCTTTCTATTATTGCAGGGTTTTTTTTTTCTTTTCTTTTTTTTTTTTCCACATGACTTTCCCTTCCCCTTTCCACCTTACTCCACACCATCTCCATGCCAAGGCAGCCCATGCCATGTTTTTCTTCTTGATCATATAATCTCCTAAATATGATAGGGACAGGGGAAGGAAGAGGGAAAGAGAAAACTGGGCTGAACTTAGTAGATACAATAGAAAATGGTTTCTTTTTTTGTATGTATTACTCTTTTCAAACAAGTAAAATGGCCTTTGCCCCCTCCCAAACTTCGTCAACACCTAAGGCAAATCCCACAATTTTTTGGTCACAATTTGAGTTACGCAAAATACCAGTTCCATAGAAAATACTAAAGACTCCAACAAAAAATTATTAAAAATAAGAAATGAAGTCAGTGAAGTTGCAGGATACAAAGTACACAAAAATCAGTTGTGTTTCTATATACAAAAGAGAAAGAAAACAATTCCATTTACAGTTTCACCACCAAGAATAAAATATCTAAAAATAAACCATGCAAAATATTCTGAAAACCAAAAAACAATAAGAAACTGAAGACAACACTAATAAGAAGATAGTCTAATGCTCATGGCCTGGAAGAACGAATATAGATAAAACGTCCATACTACCCAAAGAAATCTACAGAGTGAATACAATCTCTATCAAAATACCAACAGCATTTTTCACAGAATTTGAACAAATAATACTAAAATTTGTATGGAGCCACAAAAGACTTCAAATAGCCTAAGCAATTTTAAGAAAGAACAAAGTTTGAGGGATCACAATCCCAAATTTCAAGATACACTACAAAATTGTGGTAATCAAAATAATATGGTACTGGCACAAAAACAAACCCATAAATCAATCAAACACAGTAGAAAGCCCAGGGAAAAAAAAGCCA
This sequence comes from Cryptoprocta ferox, assembly GCA_028646485.1. NCBI lineage: Eukaryota > Metazoa > Chordata > Mammalia > Carnivora > Eupleridae > Cryptoprocta > Cryptoprocta ferox. Next base: position 15,693,568 of record CM053559.1, read on the forward strand.
CACTTACAAGACCAATTGACCTAGGACAAAGGAACCAAGAAGATACAATGGGAGAAAGATAGTCTCTTTAATACATGGTATTGGGGAAACTGGACAGCTACATGAAGAAAATGAAACTGGACCACTTCCTTATACCATACACAAAAATAAACTCAAAATGGATTAAAGACCTAAATGTGAAACCTGTAATCATGAGAATCCTAAAACATAGGTAGTAATTTCCCTGACACTGGCCTTAATAATATTTTTCTAGGTAGGTCTCCTGAGGCAAGGTAAACAAAAGCAAAACTGAACTTTTGAGACTATACCAAAATAAAAAGCTTTGCCGCAGAGAAGGAAATTGTCAACAAAACAAGACAACCTATTGAATGGGTGAAGATATTTGCAAATGTTATACTCAATAAGAGGTTAATGTTGAAAATATGTAAGTAACTGATACAACTCAACACCAAATAATAATAATCTGATTAAAATGCGCAAAAGATATTAATAGATATTTTTACAAAGAAGACATCAGATGACTAACAGACACATGGAAAGATCCTCAACACAACTAATCATCAGGAAAATGCAAACCAAAACCGCAATGAGATACCACCTTATACAGGTCAGAATGGCTAGACTCAAATAATAACAAGTGTTGGTGAGGAGAGGAGAAAAAGGAACCTTCATGCACTGTTGGCAGGAATATAAATTGGTGCAGTCACTGTCATTAACAGTAGAGATACCTCAAAAATTAAAAGTAGAAATACAAGGGGTGTCTGGTGGCTCAGTTGGTTAAGTGCCCAACTGTTGAGTCTTGATTTCAGCTGAGATCATGATCTCACAGTTTGTGAGCCTGAGCCCTGCATCAGGCTCTGCACTGACAGTCCAGAGCCTACTTGGGATTCTCTCCCCCTCTCTCTGCCCCTCCCCTACTCTTGCATACGTGCGTGTGCTCTTTCTCTCTCAAAATAAACAAATTTTTTTAATGTTTTATTTTTTGAGAGAGAGAGAGAGAGAGAGAGAGAGAGAGAGCAGGAGTGCATGAGCAGGGGAGGGTCAGAGAGAGAGAGAGGGAGACACAGAATCCGAAGACAGGCTCCAGGCTCTGAGCTAGCTGTCAGCACAGAGCCTGATGTAGGGATCGAACCCACAAACCATGAGATAATGACCTGAGCTGAAGCCGGACGCTCAACCAACTGAGCCACCCAGGCGCCCCAAACAAACATTTTTAAAAAATAGAAATACTATACAACCTGGTAATTCCACTACTAGGTATTTGCCCAGAGAAAAAGCACTAATTCAAGATATATGCACCCCTATGTTTACTGCAGCATTATTTACAATAGCCAAGATATGGAAGCAACCCCTGTCCATCAATAGATGAATGGACAAAGAAATTATGGTGTGTGTGTGTGTGTGCGTGTGTGTGTGTGTATATACACATTTATATATACTATATATACATATATATAATGGAATATATGTAATAGTCATAGAAAAAAAGGACATCGTGCCATTTATGATAGGGATGGACCTAAAGTGTATAAAGCTAAGTGAAATAAGACAAATCCAGTATGAATTCACTTACATGAGAAAAACAAAAACAGATTAGAAACAGACAAACCAATAAATACAGAGAACCAACTGGTGGTTGCCAGAGATAGGAGAGAGAGGGAGGATAGGCAGAATGGGTGAAGGGGAGTGGGAGGGATGCTTTTCCAGTTATGGAATGAGTAAGTCTGAATAAGTCAGCAGGATAAAAGGTACAATATCATTAACTAGAATTCAGAGGCTCTAACAGTGTTCTTTGGGGAGAGATTGTAGCTACACTCGTGGTGAACATAGCCCATGTATAGACTTGTCAAATCACTGTTTTTTTCCTTGCCTGGAATGAAGCCCAACACATAGTAAGAATAATGAATTCTTGTTGGACGAATAAATTAACAAAGTAATTAGTGAACCCCAAGGTTTACAGGCAAAGAGTGGTTAAGATTACATAACAGATCAATTACAAGGAGACCAACAGAGTTAAGAAACCAAACATTCATCTAAAGCTGAAAATTGTCAGTATTCTATCATGAATACATTTCATCTTCATTTAACTTTACAGAAATATTTTAACCTACACCCTTCAGAATGCACAATGTTGACATACAGAACCATAAAAGACCAGTGGAAAAAATAAAAACAGTAGTGACTGAGCCTCACATCACAGGGGAGTCACAGCTGAGAATACACCAGCTGTAAGAGCAAACTGGTAATACTGGAAAATAAAGAAGGGAGGCTGATTAAGAACAAAACAATTGCAAATTTCTAGAAAGCCCTTGTTCCAGGATAGAAAAGCAATCTGTCTATCCCATTTAGTATTAAACTATATTATTTTATGGTATCAATAACAAAAGAGTGAAATACTACTTGCTTTAAAGCAGAAATATAACAGAATCGAGTTACAATTCTGAGTGTTTCCCAAATCCCCATAACTCACTTTGAAACAATAGAGGGGGACTATCAACAACCAAGCAAATACATTAATAGATCATTGCAAATTCATTCTCCATAGATTCTAGGGCAACATGATTGACAACTAGGGGGATCCATATTTCCCACATTTGTCAAACAAAGAAGGGCTGAAGCCAAAAGATTTTGAACTCCAAGAGTCTGGGAAGAAAAGAGACTGAGTCTCCCAGGGAGAAACCAGGACAACCTGA
>CM053559.1:15696760-15772178 GCA_028646485.1 Cryptoprocta ferox
ACCTTTCAAGTGTTAAAGATTCTCTTTTCTTTCTATAATATGACTTGAATTGTAATAATTTTCTTAAATACAAATAACTTTATATTTTGGGAATACATTAATAAAATATCTGAGCATTTGCATTCCCATAATGATTAGTGATGTTAAACATCTAATACACAATTTTTTTTCTTTTATAGTTTATTGTCAAGTTGGTTTCCATAAAACACCCAGTGCTCATCCCAACAAGTGTCCTCCTCCATGCCCATCACCCCCCTTCCCTGCTTCGCCACCCCCATCAGCCCTCAGTTTGTTCTCAGTATTCAAGAGTCTCTCATGGTTTGCCTCCCTCCCTCTCCCCAACTATCTTTTCCCCTTCCCCTCCCCCATGGTCCTCCATTAAGTTTCTCCTCTTCCACATATAAGTAATACAAAAATTTTTAAAGCTTTTTAATTTATATTGCCAATCTCTCTCCAGAAATATTTTCCCAAATAAAGCTTTTAATGATAGTGGCTTATTTGCCCTCTTCAGCATCCACAGCTAATATTTATTGTATAACTTTTGAACAGCAACAATCACATACAAGGAAAATGTTGCTGTAAGCTCCTTTGATTGCAGTTATACAGCGCTACATTTCTTCAGTATTACACATGGATTTAGTCAGCTTGGCACTAAAAATATACTTATTGAATTGAAGGCTACATTTTCAAGCAAAGAATTGATCTTTAGGAAGATTACATGGTATGAAATACCTGATTTGATTCTTTCATATCTGCATTTTTTCTGCCTCTCCTACCCCTGCACCTCTAATCCTAACCCTGCATTTCTAATTCTCAACTATTACATGTGGTCTCGCATCTCCCTGCAGACTCCTTGATGATAGTTAAGTTTAGTTATTGCATCCCTAGTTCCTTTCACTTTCCTACTATTGACATAGTCAATAAAAATAGCAATTATCCTTTTATAAACAAGGAAGGAGAGGAAAGCAGGAAAGCATATTCTTCCTAAGTGAGGAAGCTCACATTTCTTGAATGATGGCTCAAGAATTCATGGACATGTTGTGCTTCACCCTTTCATCACACGTAACACTTCGCATTCTCTATCCTATTAACTTTAAGGTGTCGAATCTAGTAGTCAATCTTCTATCCATAACATGCCCCTCAGTTAGGAGGTGGATGCAGCCAAGTAGGCTTCTGCTCATTCTTTGCCCCTTGAATCTCAGATTGAGTGACTCTTGCTTTATCTGTGACTTTTTGACAATAAAATTGATAGAAATAAGAAAAGAACTTCTAGTTTAGACCTTATCTGACAAAATGCCCTGTCTTGTGTGGAAACTGCTTGGAGATTTCCTTATCACTGAACCTTGTACACATCCTGACTTTTTGTGCTTTTCTAATCAAAACAAGGAAGAGTCATTCGGTTTCTTTCTCAGGAATATAAAATAGATAAATGGAAACACATATATTCTACTGGAACACATAGGAAGCTATAAAATGGTTCAGCCTTTAGGCATGCTTTAAAAAATGCATACACACACACACACACATAAACATTATCTATCTTTGGGGAGGGGATTTCAAGAATAATCACCACCCACCTTTCCAGAGTGAAGAAAAGGAATACATAGCTCATATAAGTGGAATCATGTAGTATTTGTCTTTCTATGACTGGCTCATTTCACTTGGCATGTCTTCAGGGTTTACTAGAGTTGTCACATATTGCAAAAATTTCCTTTTATTAAAAGGCTGAATTCCATGGTATGTATCACCTTTTCTTTATCCATTCATCTATCTATGGACAGTATTTGTTTCCACACTTGGCTGTTGTGAATGATGCTACAAATGGCCAACAAGAATGTGAAAAAAAAATTGCTCAATGTCACTAATCATTAGCGAAATTCAAATCAAAACTATAATGAAATATCACCGCATATCTGTCAGGATAATTAATATAGAAAAGGGGGGCCGCAGGTGTTGGTGAGGATGTGGATAAACTGAAACACTTGCACATGCCTATAGGAATGTAAAATGGTACAACTACTAAGGAAAACAATATGAAATTTCCACAAAGTGTTGAAAAAAGAACTACGTATGATCCTTCAATCCTACTTCTGTGCATTTATCCAAAAGAATTGAAACCAGTCTCTCAAACACATAATAACACTCCCATGTTTAGAGGTGCATCTTAAATTATGAAGAGATGAGATGAGATGAGGTCAGGCAGAGACCCAGGAAAAGCAAGCCTCAGGCACAAGACTGTCTGCAGTTTCATACTGTCCACTGGTTAAGCAAAGAATGAACTAAACAGAGGCTTAATCATTGATGTGTGCACAGGGGTTTCTGTAGCACATTATGGAACTTGGCTTTTGTAACATAAGGCTAGGTGTTCACCAAAGCCATTTAAAAAGTACAGTGAAGGAGTTAAGATGGTGGAGTATATGGGAACCCTGAGCTTATCTCCTCCCTGAAACACAGCTAGATCAAAATCAAACCCTTTTGAACACATTGGAAATTGATCTGAGGATTAACACAACAATCTGTATAATTTGGGTGAGAGATCTTGGCAGGTATATAGTGCAGAGAGGTGAATTGGGGGAGAGAAAAGCCATGGTGCCAGTGAGGAAAGGGAGCATTTTTGTGGAGAGAGGATGGAGAGAGAAAGAGAAAGGGGGAGAGAGTTCAGAGTGTTGGGATGATGCAAGAAAACACTCCCCCTGAAAATAGCTGGAGCAAAAGAGAAAGAAAGAGTGAAAACACTCACAGGGGACTAGACAAGAAATCCATTCCCCAAAACCATAGATGGGGGGGAGGGGAAGGAGAGGGTTTCAATACCACCAGTTTTTTGTAATAAACAGCAGAGGGCAGAGTCTGAAGTTTCAGAGCTCAGTGCCTGGCGGTGCTCCAGTAAGGAAGTAGGATGAATCCCCAGGAGTGGGCAGCACTGTCTGAGGGGCCACTGTGCAGCATGAGGAGAAGAGGTTCTCCTGCTTGGAGTGTATTTGGTAGAGGCAATATGACCTCTCCCAGGGCCAAAGTCCCAGTGGGCCATAGAGAGTTGCCAAGTTTACTGGTATAGGAACAAAGACATTGACTGAGGGCAGCAAATCCTGGCGCCTGCTGTGTGTTGTGACTTACCATAAACTCTGAGTCTCTGTCTCTGTGTGGTCACAGGAATGTTTTTCGGGACAAATTGGTGCCTGGCCATTGCTTGGTGAGACCCTTCCGCAGAGGATCAGCAAGGGTCTGAGTCTTGGGGATCTCTGAATTGTGGATTTTAGAAATGGAAGGAAAACTTCCAAACTCATTCTATGAGGCTAGCATTACCTTGATTCTGAAACCAGTCAAAGACCCCCAAAAGGACAATTACAGACCAATTTCCCTAATGAAATTGGATGTGAAAATTCTCAACAAGATACTAGCAAAACGAATCCAACAATACATTAAAAGAATTATTCACTGTGATCAAGTGGGATTTATTCCTGGGCTGCAGGGGCAGTTCAATACCTGCAAATCAATCAACATGATACACCACATTAGTAAAAGAAAGAATAAGAGCCACATGATCCTCTCAATAGATGCAGAAAAAGCATTTGACAAAATACAACATCCTTTCTTGATAAAAACCCTCAAGAAAGTAGGGATAGAAGGAATATACCTCAACATTATAAGGGCCATACATGAAAGACCCATAGCTAACATGGGGAAAAACTGAACACTTTCCCTCTAATGTCAGGAACACAACAGGGATGTCCACTTTCACCATTATTACTTAACATAGTACTGGAACTCCTACTTCAGCAATCAGACAAAAAAAAAAAAAAGAAATAAAAGATATCCAAATTGGCAAGGAAGAAGTCAAACTTTCACTTTTTGCAGACAACATGGTACTCTATGTGGAAAACCCAAAAGACTCCACCAAAAAATTGCTAGAACTGATACATTAACTCACCAAAGTCACAGAATATAAAATCAATGTACAAAAATTAGTTGCATTTCTATACACCAATAATAAAGCAGCAGAAAGAGAAATCAAGAAATTGATCCCATTTACATTTGCACCAAAACTATAAAATACCTAGGAATAAACCTAACCAAAGAGGTAAAATATCTGTACACTGAAAATTATAGAACGCTTACCAAAGAAACTGAAGAAGACACAAAGAAATGGAAAAACATTCCATGCTCAGGGACTGGAAGAACAAATATTGTTAAAATGTCAATACTACCCAAAAGAATATACAATTTAATGCAATCTCCATCAAAACAACATCAGTATTTTTCACAGAGCTAGAACAAACAATTCTAAAATTTATATGGAACCAGAAAAGACCCCCAATAGCCAAAGTAATGTTGAAAAAGAAAACGAAAGCTGGAGGCATCACAATTCTGGACTTCAAACTGTATTACAAAGCTCTAATGAGCAAGACAGTGATTGTAATGGCACAAAAACAGACACTTAGATCAATGGAATGGAATAGAGAACCCAGAAATGGACCCAAAAATGTTTGCCAACTAATCTTTGACAAAGCAGGAAAGAATATCTAATGGAATAAAGACAGTCTCTTCAACAAATGGTGTTGGGAAAACTAGACAGCGACATGCAGAATGAACCACATTCTTACACCATACACAAAATTCAAAATGGATGAATGACCTAAATGTAAGACAGGAAACCATCAAAATCCTAGAGGAGAAAACAGGCAGCAACCTCTTTGACCTTGGCTGCAGCAACTTTTCACTAGACATGTCTCTGGAGGCAAGGGAAACAAAAGCAAAAATGAATTATTGGGATTTCATCAAGACAAATGTCTTCTGCACAGTGAAGGAAACAATCAACAAATCTAAAAGGCAGAATGGAAGAAGATATTTACAAATGATATATCGGATAAAAGGTTAATATATAAAATCTATAAAGAACTTACCAAATTCAACCCCCCCCAATATAATCCAGTGAAGAAATGGGCAAAAGACATGAATACAAATAGATGCTTTTCCAAAGAAGACATGTGGCTAACAGACACATGAAAAGATGCTCAATATCACTCATCATCAGGGAAATGCAAATCAAAACCACAGTGAGACACCACCTCACACCTGTGAGAGTGGCTAAAATTAACAACCTAGAAAACAACAGATGTTGGCAAGGATATGGAAAAAGGAGAACATTTTTGTATGGTTGGTGGGAATGCAAACTACTATAGTCACTCTGGAAAACAGTATTCAGTTTCCTCAAAAAGTTAAAAATAGAACTACCCTACAACTCAGCAATTGCACTACTAGGTATTTATCCAAAGGATATAAAAATGCTGATTCTAAAGGGCACATGTACCCCAATGTTTATAGAAGCTCTATCTAAAAGAGCCCAAATATTCATGACTGACGAATGAATAAAGAAGATGTGGTATATTATTCAGTGATCAAAAAGAATGAAGTCTTGCCATTTGCAACAACGTGGATAGCACTAGAGTATATTATGCTAAGTGAAATGAATCATTCAGTGAAAAACAAATATCATATGATTTCACTTATGTGGACTATAAGAAACAAAACAAATAAACATTTGGGAAAGGAAGGGAATAAGTAAGGTAAAAACAGAGAGGGAGGCAAACCAGAAGAGACTCTGAAAGACAGAGAACAAACTGAGGGTTGCTGGTGGGGAGGTGGGTGGAGGGATGGTCTAAATGGGTGATGGGCATTAAGGAGGGCACTTGTTTTTTTTCTGTTTTTTTTATTTTTTTTTAATATTTATTTTTGAGAGAGACACAGAGCATGAGCAGGGGAGGAGCAGAGAGAAAAGGAGACATAGAATCCAAAGCAGGCTCCAGGCTCTGAGCTGTCAGCACAGAGCCCGACACAGGGCTCAAACCCACAAACTGTGAGATCATGACCTGAGCCAAAATCAGACACCCAACCAACTGAGCCACCCAGGCACCCCAAGGAGGGCACTGTGTTGAATACTCGGTGTTTTTTGTAAGTGATAGTCACTAAATTCTACTCCTGAAACCATGACTACACTATATGGTAACTAACCTGATTTTAAATTTAAAAAAGAAAAAGAAAAAGTGCAGTGACACAGTCAATTCTGGGGTCACACACTTCACCTGGTGAACTTTGAGAAATGGATTCTGGTAGGATGAGTAAGAACTAGAGGCAGGTATCCAACAAGGAGTCCATGGCAATGATCCAGGAGGGAGAATGTGAGAGTATAAAGTGAGACCATGCAATGAGGGATGGAGAGAATGGAGAAATTTTTAGGTAGATTGAGTCTGAAGGACAAGATAGAGGAGGGGGAGGAATTACTGTAGGCATCTGGGTTTTTTGTTTAGGAGATTGTATAGTTGGGAGGTACTCTAAACCGTGCAAAGCTCAAGAGAATGGACCCATTCAGTCTGTACCTAACAAGTTCCATTTTGATGCCCAATTTGTTGGGGTTTTTTTTGTTTTAAGTTTTTATTTAAATTCCAATTAGTTAACATATAGTGTAATATTAGTTTTAGGTGTACAATATAGTGATACAACACTTCCAGACATCACCTGGTGCTCATCACAACAAGTACACTCCTTAATCCCCATCACCTATTTCACCCATCCCTGCAATCATCTCCTGGTAACCATCAGTTTCTTTTCTATAGTTAATAGTCTGTTTCTTGGTTTGCCTCTCTCTTTTACCTTTTATACATTTGTTTTGTTCTTAAATTCCACATATGAATAAATCATATGATATTTGTCTTTTTCTGACTTATTTCACTTAGCATAATACTCTCCAGCTCCATCCATGTGGTCACAAATGGCAAGATTTCAATCTTTTTTATGGCTGAGTAAAATTTCATTGATGTCCAATTTGAAGATTCCTTGAAGCTATAGGAAGAACATCCCTCGGCCAGTGCTTCTTAGACTGTCTGTGACAGAGGTCCTATTTTGTTTTGTTTTTTAAATTTCCATTCCATCATGGACAAAGAAAAATGAATAACTAGAAAACATGAAAAATGAGTAAGTAGTGAATAAGGCATACAAAATACAAACCCAAATAAACATAAAATGACTCTGTCAAATTATAAGTTAGAAAACTTCTCACTTCTTACTCTGTTTCTTTACTTATGTTGTCACGAACCTGTAACTGTATGTATTTCAACAGGGACCACACTTTCAGTAACACTGGCTATAGGCTATCATTAAAGATTTGAGGATCACCCTAGATTTACCCCATATTTATTTAGGATATACTTGCTTATTTTTTTTTTCTCCCTATTGCTGTCAGGATAAAATAAAAACATCTTATTAAGGCTTACCAATTAAAATGTTTTTTAGTTCAGAGTTTCTCAAACTTTAAAGTGCATATAATCTCCTGGGGATCTTATTGAAATGCAGAATCACATTCAGTAGGTCTGAGGCAAAGAGATTCTACATTTCTATCAGCTCCTAGGTGATGTTGATGCTTCTGGTCCATGGAATACACCTTAATAGCAAGGTCAGTCAATTGCTTCTCAACCCTCAATATGTGCTTCCCAATCACCTGGGGTGATTAGGCTGGCACCTCAACCACAGACATTCTGATTTTGCTGGGCTGGGGAGTTTTCAAAAGTTCCCTGGGTAATTGGGGCTGCCATGGTTGATAACTACCAACCTGTAGCACCCCTTTCTCATTTTAACCCTCCTAGGGTTAATCCTAGGTAGGATAACTAGCTTCTCCTAAGCAACCCACACTAGCATGGAGTTCCCAGAAGCCATGGGTAAAACTTATGATTGGCAAAATGCTGCACATAATTAATGCATACAACTAACGTACACAATTTTATGACTTTGAAAATATGTCTACACTTGTACCATCATATTGTTGGTAATTTTTTTTATGGATAACATGTATAAGGACCTGGAAAAAAAATGGGATTTTAGAAACCAGAAATTCTAGGGCCTCAAAAATCAGGTTAACAAATGTTCTGGTTTATACAGTTTATGGCTGCTATCATCCTAATTTATTTACAGTTCCCCCTCTCACTCTTGAAAATGTCCTCATTTAAGTAATAAATAACATGGTCAATCTACTTATAAAAGAGCAAATATGATCACATGTAGATGCTCTGGCACTTGCTCCTATAGAGTTTCTTCATGTGCTGATGGCAAAAGATCAGTCTGGGAGGCATCATGGAACTACACAAATTTGGTTTACTTTAGATTTGGTAGATCAGGTTTGGGGGAGGGTTGACAGGCAGGACCTGGCAGATGCCCTTGAGCTCATGGGCTCAAAGATTTCCTTTTAATATACATAATCCTTTCCTTCGCCTATGATCTCAGTCATTGTTCTCATCAGAAACTATGCCTTAATTACAGGTCCCCTGCTGACGGACATTTTTTTTACTTTGTGAATCACTTTTGTCTAGATGTAATCATTCTTCTGTATGGTAGAGCAGAATCTCTTACAACATACCCTTCACACTAAATTTATCCCTCATTACAATATGGTAAATTTTCCTACTAATAGAACTACCTATCCTTTCCTCATCATGTGTTATATGATCAAAATTTTTATCTCTTTATACATGGGGCTAACATATGGATTTTTAATATACTTCTCCTCTGATTGGTATTACCCAACATTGGTATTGCCATTGTAAACTCAACTCAAATACTGACAGCCCATTACATGGATTGCCAGTTACTATTGTTCACAGTTGACATCATTTACATTTTCCACTGTGTTAAAATTTTCTTGCAAGATGTCTAAGAAATTAAGAAGAAAAAAGTGGAAACATATTTTAGATGAACGCCTGGGTGACTCAGTCAGTTGAGCATCCAACTCTTGATTTTAACTCAGATCATGATCCCAGGGTTGTGGTATCAACCTCCACATTGGGCTCTGCAGTAAGCCTGAGCCTGCTTGGGATTATCTCTCTACTCCCCCCCACCCCCCGCCCCGTTCCTGTTCCCTACTCAAACTCTCTCTCTTTTTTTTTTTAATTTTTTTAGTGTTTTTTTTATTTTTTTTTTTAATTTTTGAGAGAGAGAGAGAGACAGTGTGAGCAGGGGAGGGTCAGAGAGAGACACAGAATCCGAAGACAGGCCCTAGCCTCTGAGCTAGCTGTCAGCACAGAGCCCGATGCAAGGCTCCAACCCACGAACTGTGAGATCGTGACCTGAGCTGAAGTCCGATGCTTAACCGACTGAGCCACCCAGGTGCCCCTCGCTCTCTTTCTAAAATAAAAAAATAAATTGGTGCCTGGGTGGCTCAGTTGGTTACACATTGACTTTGGCTCAGGTCATGATCTCATGGTTTGGGGCTTTGAGCCCCACATCAGGCTCACTGTCAGTGTGGAGACTGCTTGGGATTCTCTTTCACTCTCCCTCTGCCTCTCATCTGCTCAAGCTTTCTTTCTCTCCCTCAAAATAAATAAGTAAACTTTAATAAATAAATACATTTTTAAATAAATAAATAAATAAAAGGGGCCAAAGATTCTAGCTTATTTGATATAACAGTTCTAACAAGAAAAACGCCAAATTCAAAAACTGACATGTAAGTATTGGGAGTATTTTTTAAAAAATACTATTTTTAAAATACTTTAAAAAAAAGGGGGGGGCGCCAAGAAAGCAAATCTACAAGAAAACTGTGAGGGACAAGGTAGACCCAGGTGAGTCAGGACAACTAAGTAAAGCTTAATTTACTGGCATTGACAGTGTCTATAAGAAGACAGTGGATAGATTAAAAAAAAAAGAAAAATGAATATTGCATGTATTTTGTGTGGTTATGCACAGTTGCTTACAGTACTGGTTTATTTTACCTAATAGTCAAGTTTTATGAAATATCATTAAAATGAAGATGTGTGAACTAAAAAAAATTTCACCATGCAACACATTTATGGAATGTCAGGACACAATTATTTGTAGTGAAATATATTTAAGTATAATATTAGAAACAATATCATTATTGGATTATTGGCTGTTTTACAGGGATATTCAGAATGAGTTGAAGCTGTTGGCAGCATTTAATAAGATTTCCTATTTTTCCTCCTTCATTCAGCTTTTAATAACACCAGCAGGGCTCCTCTCTTATCTCAGGGGCTGCCAACAAATAGTTGCTGGAGAACAACCGCCTACAAGGCAGCTCAGGTCCTCGAGTGCTGCTGCAAATGGACTTAAGCGTTTTAGGACCAACCCTTTATTCAGACCCAATCCTCTCTATTATGCTCTGTCATAAATGATAACACTGAATTTCTTTTTGTTTGCTGACAACATGCCAGCTAAGCACTGTGCAGTGTTGCAGGGAAACATATTTTCTTTGAAGTATTTGCTTTATGGCTTTTCAAAGGTTTGTCTTGTTGCTAGCTTCATCTTTTGTATCTCAAATTTGTACATATAGTCTAGAATTGGAGAATTAAACAAACAAACAAACAAAACCCCCACAAAACCCTGATTACTATTTAGGCACCAATTGGGTTTCATGTATGCATCTATCCTGGGGGTAATGAACTAAGTTTATTAAACATTTTCATTACATTTAGCATTCCTGTTTATGTGCAGGATCTCAGTTATTCACTCCATTAAGCAGGGGGTAAAGAAAATGATACAAGGTCCTTTAGGACACACAGGAGTTTAGCATCACAAGAATTTTTATGCAAGCCTGATAAATATGAAGCATTACTCTGAGTAAAATGTGTAATTATTGCAAAAAAATTTCTGAGAACCTTGCTATCATTGGCTGTGGTTAGCACTGTAAAGTCTATTACCCTATCTTTTTTTTTACATAGTTCATATCACAAATTGTAAGGTAACTACAAGCTATATGCTTCTGCTAAATAATTAATATAACCATTAGTAGAGGCAGTTTACATGGCTAAACATGTCTCCATCTTTTATACAGTTCTTCCTCATTAGTGTTTTGATGATGAAGTGACTGACTGCAACCTTTTGTTGGGGGTACGTGGAAATTTGACAGTTTTCTTTTTCAACAGTCCTTAGAGCCCTAGAGATTTGATTTTTTCTGCTGTGTTGAAGATGGGTTTTTCATTTTAAATTTTGTTATTTGCATGTAATTTTCTTATCTCTGCTCCTGAATTTTGTAGCTGGTGTGAAGTGAGAAAATTGAGGTAAATGCTACCAGTAGAATGATACTTTTAAATACATTATTTTTGCCTCACTGTAAATCTGTCTTGAAGTCCTCTCTGTTCTCACAACAATTCATCTGCCAACATACCAACAGTGGTCCTTGGTTTTTCTACCAGGGCCATGGCAACTGCCTCCTCCCTGATTTTTCTCCCTCAGTTTCCTTCTCCTTTATTCAAGTTTCTTTTCATATGCCACTTCCTCAGAGAAGAATGCCCTGGTATCTCAGTGGAAAACAACACCCGATCACTCTCTTTTCTATTGCCTTGCCTTATTTCTGTTTGAAACATGTATCTGCCATTACTTGAAAATATGTTTATTGACTCTCCCTTTTAGGATATAAATTCCATTGGTTCAGGGGCTTTGTTCCCTGTCCCTATAGCAGCTAGACAACTCCCTGGCCTACAGTGGATAGTTAATAAACATTTGTAATAAAGGAATAAATATCAGTAGGTCTCAATGGCTTAACAGTGAGAATTTCTAAAATATACTGTGTTTGGTTCTAATCACACACACAGTCACAAAAGTATGGTTAGATTCCTGTTCAAGATGGCAACACAAAGGTGAACTCACTTCCCACGAACACACGAGGTATGGGGCTACATACAGAATAATTCCCTCTGAAAAAAAAAAACTAACAAGAGGCTAAATGACTTCTATGCATGAGGCAAATGAAGGTCCATACTGAAGTCAGTAGGACAAGCTGGCTCGCAATCAGTCTCACCATAAACCCCACCCCTGGTGCAGTGACAGAGGAGTAAAAAGAACTCAAAATCCAGAACTTCTCCCTGGAAACTTGAGGGTTCAAACCCCACATCAGGCATCCCCACCAATAGAATTCACCTGCGAAATGAGCCTCCAAAACATTCCGCTTTGAAAAACAATGGGGTTCATGGCCACAAGATTCACAAGACTAAAGAGACCTGAGAAATGACTCTTAAAAGGCTCGTGCTCTTGGACTCACATTTTGCAGGTCCCAGAGCATAAACAGATCATCCAAGGGCACCAGACTTTGTATGGGAGAGGCCCATTTACTTGTCTTGGAGCCTTGGCTCTAGGGATAGGCATCTGATTTGACACACACTAGGAGGCTGCTGTGGTGCTGTCTGGGCATGGAAGCTGGTGGGTGCCATCTTTGTTCTCACCCTCCACCTTGCTCCAGCTGGAGACCTTGTCTACTAGGCCCTTAGGAATTCTGTCTGACATAAAGGTCAAAAACATAGTTAGAGTTTCTTGTTTAGGAATCATCCCCAACTCCAACCCTTACAGTTACAGACCTAATCTTGACCACTGCATCAAGAAAGAAAAAAAAAATGAGATGATATAGACAATACAGAATACCAGCATCTTTCTCACTTTCTCTTCTCCAGATCCACCAGAAAAATTAAGAACTCTATCTCGTAGGGACACTTCTTTAGCCCCATTCATGTTCATGCTGCATGTGAGTACATACTCATAAAGGCATGTAAGTGAGCCTTTCATGCTTTTATCACCCCTGCTTTACACAACCAATTTTTTAATCGCCATTCCAATTCTCTATCAATCTAGTAGTGTGAGGAGGATATTGGTCTGCCCATTATTGGACGTTATTGGCTATAAAGTGAGTTCTTTCTGAAGAAATGATCGTCGGCCATCCAAAGTGATGCAGTATCTCCTGTTCTTGTTGTTTAAGATACTCTAAGTATGAGCATTTACCACCAGGTAGCAAAACCCAGTCCAGAGGCAGTGTCTATCCCTTTCAGGACCCATTTTGTAGACCCCCAAGGGCTACCAGCATTGGTCTCACTTGCCAGCTCTGCAGTTTCTGTCTCTTTTGCTGGCAGATGAAATAGCTCTTAATGGCATTGTGTGCCTCTGAGGATGCATGTTTAATATGTCTAGATTTAGCCCATCTCTGAATTGCTGCATTTCCCCCAGGTCTACTCATTTTATGGACCCAGGTGGCCATTTCAGTGGAGCACATGGGGATATCTTATTGCCAATTCAACACCTTCTAAACCTGCAAAGGAAACTTTATGATGGGATTTGACATGTCCTACTTTAATGCACCCTCAAATTCCCACAGTGATTTCCTCAGCACCATGCCCCCCATGGTCATCCCTTTTGGAGGCCAGGCTTCCATTGTCTTTCTACCTGACCATATGGACAGGCAACCGGCCACTCTGGCAGCCATGGAAACAGTGGATTGAAGACCAGGTCAAAGACTACTGCATTGGTCCAGAAAAAATAAAATGAAAGCTGAATGAAGGAAAGAGTAGTAGACATGAGAAGATTTCTTCAAGAAATGTTAATGACATTGAATTGATAGTACTTTGGCAACCATTGGATAAAGAAATGAATGGAAAATAATTCCCAGGTGGTAGCTTAATTGCCATTTACTAAAAGTGGTAATGCAGTATAAAGTTCAGATTTGGGGTCAGTTGTTGAGTTTCAGGCGACTCTAAGATATCCAAGTTGAGACACCCAGGGAGAAGATTTATACACTGTAGTTAAAACTTCAAAAAACTGTGGATTCAAATTTGTAAGTCACCAGCTCTCAAATGGATAAGACCACCCAGAATGCAAAGGGCCAACACTAGGAAACCCCAACATTTAATGAGTAGAAAGATGAAGATGAATCTACAAAGAATACTGTTTATAGAGAAATGAGAGAGAATAAGGAGAGAGATATAAATAGTCAAGAAGAAGAAAAGAACTTCTCAAAATATTGTAATAAGACAATAATTTGTAGTTTGTAATACAAAATATTGTAATATTGAAAACTGGAGTCTATTATATTTGGTACTTTGACCTTGGTCAGAGCACGGTCATTATTAAAGAAAATATCTCTTTATTTTGAATTTACCATATGAAATGTACTAAGAGTTTAGCATGCATAATTATTTAATTTCAATAAAGGTTTAATGAGGTAAGTAACATCACATCACTTTAAAAGTCATAATATTGGGACTTGGGTGACAAAGCAGGCATGTAAACTCTGTCAGCCTCCAAAGCCCATCCTCCTAGCCACTGGCTATGCCTCATGTAAGTTTATTGGGTTGAAATCTGCAGTCTAAAAATGTTCAAGTGTGAGATTATCTTCTGGAACTACAGAGAATAATCATAATTCTTTTTCTATATTGTTTATTTTTAAATGTTTAACGAAAGCTCTCATATTATTCCACAACTCTTTTTCAAGAAAAACACCCCCAATTCTTCAGATAAAATTCACTTCTCTTTAGGCTTATCTTTTATACAAAAGGATTTGAAGTTTACAAACTTTCTACCATACCAGTCATTCTACTCCAGACACTCTCCACCATTCTTCTTCAGTTTGTAAACTTCAAATGTATGTATATATTTGCATGGATACATATGTATACTTTCTAGAAGACTTCATGTTAAAAATAGAGATGGGTGAGACCTTCTAAACTAGAACTGCTAAATAACATCCTTTTTCTATTTTTCTCTGGAAATTGTCTCAAATCTTCCCCTTCTCCTTTATCCTTCTCAAGCTCAGCAGACTACCTCCAACGCCATGCTGTTGCATTCAACTGCTTAAAAATTCTTACCATTTTCCTCTTTTCTTTCTTTCAGATATTTTGCCTTTCATTTTTCTCATCATGCAAATAGATCGCCTCTTTGATTTTTCAATTGAAAAAAAGTATTTGGTAGTTTAAGCTATTAATTTGAATTAGGAAATGTCCATGGAAAATTGGCTTCAGTACTTTGGCTAACCCAGCCTGTCAGAAATTACATTGACTGGAAAGTTAACTTTTTCCCTCTTACGGGGTTTAAGCAAAATAAAAATAATGGGAGTATAAAGTTTGTTAAAATTTGTTAAATTTTAAATTTATTAAAGCAAAATTTGTTTAATAATTATTAAAATTTAAATTGTTAGAATCTGTTATATCACCACACTGAAAGTCTTTACTGATTAATTGGAGTGCTTTCCTATATTTGTACATTGAGACTTGGTTCCCTTTAGCCCTTGATTGGCCAATTTAAAATTAATCATAGTATCAGTCGTAAAAGGCTTTCCTTTGTCAAATGTTCTCATAAATGTATGCTTGTAAAAAACTAATACTGTGTAACCGTATTGCCTACATTTACATCTTAGATACACCACATATAAGCCATGTGAATTTAAAGAAATTGACTTTCGTGTGTTTCATTTTCTTGTTTTTAAAATCTAGAAAAAATTAATACCCTCTCCTTGGTAATAATGATCATGAGTTCTTTGTTGCTTCCATTGCATCTGGCCCTTTTGAATTGGACAACCATGTAGCTGTTTTATCAATAGAACACAGTAGAAGTTGTGCTGTGTTTAAAAGATTGATACCATCCTCTTCTCTCTTAGAGCACCTGATCTTGGAATCCTGCTACCTCACTATGCAAAAGCTCAAGTAGCTACAGGGAAAAGCCATTCTAGAAAGGAATCACCCTTAGCCACTAGCTGGGCTCCCAGTCATTAGCCAGCACCAATTTGGCATATGAGATGAGTAAGTTTATCTAAAAGTTGAGATACCCCACCTATAACACTAATAGCACAGGTCAGATGGCCCTACCAAACTATGCCCACATCACAGATTTGTGTGTCAAATAAATCATTGTTGTTTTAAGCCAATAAGTTGTATATCATTTGTTACTCAGAAACGAATAACGCAACAGCATTTGTTCCCCAGAAGTTAGAAAAAGCTAAAAAACATGTGACATTGGCTTTGTCACCAGGTAGAAGGTAGAAGCTGGAAGGGTCTCCAGAGGGTTGTTTGTAAAAGCTGGAAGGGCCTTTCCTAACTTAGGGCAGGTGTAGATTTGAGAAGATATATTAGAATAATTATTCACTCTCAAGTTTTTGAAGCTTATGCTCAAAGTTTTAAAGTATAAAACAATTTAAGAAAGAAAAAAGAGATCAATTAGACTAGAATGTAATTAGCTGCTTTGGATCCAATTTAAGGGGTTGTAAAATAAGATCTATCAAGAAAGTCTTAAAGTTCTAGAGATTAATTAATACCGGAAGAGAAGTGGCTGGGAAGACTTGCCAAACAATACTCAGTATATCACCTGGAGTTTTTCTCCACTGACAGGACAATAAAACATGGGCTTAAACAACAGCAGGAAGGAGACAGGCTAAATTAAAAATACGGTTGGCAAAACAGTTAAGTCCTGAGAAGGTATAAATCAGTCACTTTTCCTCTGGGGGACACCCTGACAAGAAGCTGGGAGATGAACTAGTTGGCCTCAGTATCCATTTGCATGCTTTCAGTTGTAAGTAATCCTGGTTCTAACTGCTCCAACAGTGAAGCCTGCATGCTCTTACATAGCAGGAGACCAAGACCCCTGCAAAATTGATTGGAGTACTGGCTCAGTTACATTATCAAGTGTCCAGATTCTTGGTACCTGAGTCTCCGGTGAGGCTCACATCCGATCAATGAGAACTTACTCATATAACTACACCCTGGCCACAAGACTCAAGTTAATCAGCTATGTCTCAGAAAAGAAAGGAAAAATAGATAAGGGAAGATAACCACAATCTGGTGCAAAGAGTTAGTAGCAAACAACACCAAGCTCAGCTTCTATTAGCTTTGCAGGCTGATTAGAAACAGTGTTCACTTGTGTTTAACTAGAGTCCAAAATAAGAGACAATGGAGCCACTGTAGTTAATAATACAGAATTGTATATTTGAAAGTTACTAAGAGAATAGATCTTAAAAGTTATCATCATAAAGAAAAAATTCTGAAAAAAAATTCTGTACTTAGGGTGACAGATGTTCACTAGACTTACTGTGCTGATCAATGTGCAATACATAAAAATATTGAATTATTATGTTGTATGCCTGAAACTAACATATTGTGTGTCAATTGTACCTCACTAAAAAAGAAAAAAAAACATGAGTGGAGATTTGCAGATAAATCCCGTGCCCAAAAGAGCAGAGGCAGAACCACTGGAATTATCTTTTTAATAGATACAGTCAATAAGACTGAGAATGCAGGACTAGTGCCCAGCCAGGAGGAATCCCTTATGTGGTAGTAGGTAGATGCATGAATGGCACGATGACACATCCTCAGCCTCCTGCTATAAAACAGTATGCTCCAGGGGCGCCTGGGTGGCTCAGTCGGTTAAGCATCCGACTTCGGCTTAGGTCATGATCTCATGGTTCATGGGTTCGAGCCCCGCATTGGACTCTGTGCTGACAGCTCAGAGCCTGGGGCCTGTCTTTGGATTCTGTGTTTCCCTCTCTCTCTGACCCTCCCGTGCTCATGCTGTCTCTCTCTCTCTCTCTCTCTCTCTCTCTCTCTCTCAAAAATAAATAAAACATTAAAAAAAAAAAAGTATGCTCCTGCTCTGAGCTGCTCTGACTTGGAGAAGTCCCCATTCCACGTGAGTCACATGGAAGAAACTTTAGGTGGATATTGTTGGAGAACCAGGGAACCAAGATGAAGCTGTGTCCCCTTCCTTTTTTAACTCAACTAGTTATTTGCACTGCTTTGGGGAATAACTTATGGCGGAAATAACCTACGCTGACAAAGAATGGCCATTCTTAAAGCCAAAACTAAGCCTTGGTGGTCTGGCCTTTCTCATCAGCACAATGCTCTCCATCCAATCAAGAGTCAGTGGTGCCCATTCTCCACCAGGTGCAACACAGCATGAGGCATTTGGTGAAAAGAAGGAGGAACCCAGATAATGTCCGACACCTGCAGGAGGTCTTTAGGGCCCAGCTTCTGAAGGAGTTAGCTTGCTGTCTTAGAACAAGTACACAAAGCTGCTACTTTGTATTCCATCACCAAATGAAGCCTGTTTTTTAAATATTTTACATTTTGGATTATTTGTACTATCGTTCCTTCCTAAATCAATGGTTGAGTGCAAAATGTAAAATGCAAGATGTTATCTACAGCCAAAAATTTTAATAGCCATGAAAATCAAATGTCTATTTTCCAAAAGAAGTATTTAAATGTCATGCTTTAATTTTTTAACAGAAAAATTGTGGCCATAAAACCACTTATTGCACTCATCCCCAAAAGAGCCGTAGTTAGCACCTTCTGACTGTTAACTTCTGGGCCAGGTCTTTGTTGAAGGCAATAAGATTGAGGGAACCCTGCAGATTATACATCCATTTATTATATTTTTATCTTTGTTTGAATCCAAGGAAACAGAATTTCCCTAAAACACAGCTGATCGTGCTGTAACACACACACACTCATACACACACACTCACACATATACACACACACCTCCACAGATGACTCAACTTTAAACAGATTGACATCAAATACCTTTTAAGACTATGGCAAACACCTGAGGGTTTTAATACTAAAGTATGTGACAGATAATATCAGACAACCCTAAGCAAATTAATTATTATACAACACTGAACTTCAAATACCTGGATACACAGAAGTCAGATGACAGGGCAGCTGCATTGTAAGACTCCAAGGACTATCATGTACATCAAAGACTGATATGGTACAGAGCGAACCCTAGACAGCTATACATGGCATCCCAGAATGTTTTTTCTTTCTGCCTCTAAACTTTGAGCTGTACACGACACAAGGATTTCCCACTGCTGCTCTTTTGGACGACAACTTGCTAGTAGCAAAAGCAAGCTCCCCAAGTTCAAGATTCTATCACTACATGCTGTGCCAAAATGAATGTGCTTGAGCTTCTACCCCCCTGTCAGAAGTGCATCCCCACTCACCATGAACTCCAGCGACTTCTACCTCCATGATGCTGTCTCGTATGTTCTAGAAATTGGTCCCTCAGGTTCTTCAGCTCCAACTTCATTGGATAACTCTGCTGCTGCGTCCTCAGCTTATGGCCACCACAAATGTGGGTTAGACAATGTTATTCATCCATTTATTATATTTTTATCTTTGTTTGAATCCAAGGAAACAGAATTTCTTGGGCCTGCTGGGGGCAGGCAAGTATCTCTGGACTGCCTACCACCCATGCATTGCTCGTCTGATGAGACAGAAGACAAGGTAAACATCAGACTCCCTTCTGCCTCTCTGTCCTGGGTGAAGGGACAGAGGAAAGAGATAATATTGTGTTATCTCAGCTGAAAATTCAAGAAAGGGTGTGATTTGGGTCTCTAATTTGGATATTGGGGTCCAGGAAGCATCTAGTCATTCTCCTATTGCAGTTGCCTTTGTGATCTTATATTGAGCAAACATGAGACATTTCTAATGCTGGACAGTCCTTGAAGTTCATATCAAGAAGACTCTGGGGACTGTTCCCCTGGCAGGTAAGTGACTGTGTATAAGGAGAGACTTTAGAGCAACTACAGCAGTGCTTGGTTGGTAGGGGAACTTGGTGCTTCTGTAGCAGCAAGAGAGAATTTCACAGCATTAGGAAAAGCCACTGAAAACTAAGCTACTCTTCCTTGGACTGCTAGTTAACACCCAGACTTCTGGGGAGAAGAAAAAGGTGCTTACTTCTATGACTCCATCACAAGGGCAGGATTTCAATTAATTCCCTAAAGTAAAACAGAGACTAGCCCGTAAGTTTCACATAAACTTTATGGAAGGATCTGGGGCAAAGGGAGGAAAGCACAATGTTTATGAGCAGCATTAGCTGTGGCTACACAGAGAGGGCATAAGCCTAGCTGTATCCTCAGGATTCCTTTCCAGAGTCCTCTGTCTGAGCCCATGACTCAGGAGGACAACTTGAGGCCTTTCTATCAGGCTAAACATCACACAGATCCTTGATATTCATTAATGTTACTTTTCTCATTTCCCAAACTCACTTTCTAGTCCAAAGCACATTTCTGGAGCACTCATTGTCTGGTGATCAACTAGACAAACACATATTCCTTTCAGGGAAAATTCCATGAGATAATCACATTGACATCAGAACATCTCACAGCTATGGCAGGATTGCAGACAACTTTAACTTTCTTATTTATACCTTTTTATTTCCCGAAGTGTTCACAGAATAAATATCATTTTCATAACAAGAAAACATAATAAACCATTTTCATTAGAAAAAAATAAATCCACTTCTGAATAATGTTCAGGGGACCTACTTTCTTCCAACAAAAAATTAAATGTGCCTTTGAAAAGATTCACTTCAATTAAATAAAAATTGAAAATGAGTAAGTAATTCAGATATTAAAAATCTCTATGACAATGTAATTAAAGAGTATGTTGTCTTTCATAAAATAGATATCCTTGTTTTTTAAGTTTATTTATTTATTTTGAGAGAGACAGAGACAGCATGAGCATGGGCGGGACAAAGAGAGAGGAGGAAAGAGAAACCTTAAGCGGGCTTTGTGCTCTCACTGCAGAGCCCAACATGGGGCTCGATCCCACGAACCGTGAGATCATGACCTGAGCCAAAACCAAGAGTTGGAGGCTTAAGCAACTGAGCCACCCAAGAGGCCCTAAAATAGAAATTCTTTTGCTTGGCTAAGACGCTCTAAATCTAAGGGGAAAACACTAAGATAAATTCTCACTGTTTTACTTTCCTGTTGCTGCTGTAACAAATTACCCTGAAGTTAGAGGTTTATAACAATTTGAAATAATTATCTTATAGGATAGAGATCAGAAGTCTAAAATTAAGGTGTCCACAGGTCTATATTCCTTCTAGAGGTTTCAAGGAGAATCTGTTTCCTTGCCTCATTCAACTTCCAAATGCCACCTACATTCCTCCCCTGGCTCACCTGATGACCCTTCCTCGAGTGGCTCCAACCTGTCACTTCTACCATCACATCTCATTAACTCTGACCCGATTGCCTCCTTGTTATAAGGACCCTTGTGATTACATTGTGCCAGCTTGGCTATTCCAGGATAAGCTCCCCATCTCAAGATCCTTAGCTTAGTTACATTTGCAATATCCCTTTTTCCATGGAAGGTAATATCCTCACGGATGCCATGGATTAAGACCTAGATATCTTTCTGGTGAAAAGGAGGGCATTATTTAGCCTACCATATCCACCTATATTAAAATATATTCTTAGAAAGTAGCTATCATAATATTACCATGTCTACAAATCCCAAAAGAGGATATTTGACAGTAATTATCTATTTTTAAAACTCTCAAACCTCTTGACTTGCATATCTCATTTTTTTTATTTTTCTCTGGTTTTATTGAGATATAATTGACATACGGCACTGTATAAGTTTAAGGTACACAGCATAATGACTTACATATATTGTGAAATGATTACCATAGTTCAGATAACAACCATCATCTCATATAAACACACATACACAAGAAGAAATGTTTTTTTCCTCATGATGAGAACACTTAGGATCCTACCCTCATGATGATAACTTTCAAATATACCATACAGCTGTGTTAACCTATAGTCATCGTGTTGTACATTACATCCCCAGCACTTATTTAACTTATAACTGGAAGTTTGTACCTTTGACTTTCCACCCTCCCCCTGCATCCCAGTCTGATCTCTTTTTCTGTTTGAAAAGTTTATTTTAAATTCCACATGTAAATGACATCATACAGTATGTTTCTTTCTATGATCTATTTCACTTAGCATAGTACCCTCAAATTTTCATACCTCAATTTTTGGGGCGCCTGGGTGGCCCAGCTGGTTAAGCATCCAACTTCGGCTCAGGTCATGACCTCAAAGCTTATGAGTTCAAGTCTGGCATCGGGGTCTGTGCTGAAGGCTCAGATCCTGGATACTGCTTCGAATTCTATGCCTCCCTCTCTCTCTCTGCCCCTCCCTTGCTCACACTCTGTCTCCCTCTCTCTAAAATAAATAAACCCTAAAAGAATTTTTTAAATTTTTTCATACCTCAATTTTTAATAAATTAGCTGGATAATCTCAGATTTGAAACCAGTTAAACTATAAGTCTTTTCATGTGCAAACACAGCTTATTAGTAAGAATAGTTGCAAACATTTTTATGATCACTTTTTGGGAATGTAACAATTTCTGATTATTCACATATTATACCCATATAAAATCCATTTAGTCCAGATGTTTTATAACATTCTCAGTGAATATTTGGACCTGTTCATTTCCTAGGAGGGAAAAAAAAGGGTCTGGAGAGGGAACAGGGGGAGGTTGGGAGGTGTGGAGAAAGAAGTAATTGCAGTTCAGGAGAGATAAAACACGAAAGTCTAGGTGAGAGTAACTTTAAGCAAGTCACCTTACCATGCCCTCCAAAGAAAACTGGGAATACTAATTCTTGCCTTGCCTACCTCACAGGTTGGGGCAAGGATAACATGAGATAATTGCAAACATAGGCTATTATTATCCTGCAGGGTGAAGCATTTAAACACCTCTATTTCATTTTCTGTTTGTAATTAGGATCACAGGAAGAAATATTTCAGTTTGGAGTTCATTAAGCTATATCCATGGAATTCAGACCATGGTGTATTGAATCTGAAATTTCTTCTATCCTCACATAAAACCTCCCAGAAGGAAAAAAAAGGATCATTTTAAAAATAAAAAGTGTTCTTTAAGAACCAAAGATGTTGGGGGTGCCTGGCTGGCTTGGTCGGTGGAGCATGCAACTCTTGATTATGGTGGGTTGTAAATTTGAGCCCCCTGTTGGGTGTAGAAATTACTTAAAAATAAAATCTTAAAAAAAAAAAAGAACCAAAGGTGTCTGTGTAATTTTCAGAATTGATGATTTCTTTTATTTGATGAGAACTCAGTACATTTGTCAGCTACTCTAGCTTTTTTTTTCTACCTCCAAAAGGTCTTCCAAAAGTTTTCACAGAACAGTGAAAAGTTATCCATAAAAAAAGAGAGGAGGAGGTGGAGGAGGTGGAGGAGGGGAAGAAACTTTTCCCATGTCAGGATGGCCTGAAATATATATTTTGAGCTCCCTCCTATTCTCTGTGACAACCACTGCATTGTCAAAGATGCTAATTCATATAAGAATCAACTGGTTTAAATCATCTTAAACCTTATTTGCCTAAGTTTTCCCAAATTATGTTTTGCACACAAAGTTTCTAGAGCTTCTTTCATAAACCACAATCATCTTTGGCATTATCTTCCCCCAAATATTGTATAAGGACACGCTCCAAATTCCATCCTTTTAAGAGCTACATGATTCAGCAATTCACGAAGGGCTTCTGAGGGTGAGACTGGCAGTCAAATGTAGAAATCAAAGATAGCTTTGTGTACCTTCAAGAAAACCTGCTTCAACTTCTATTTAATATTACTGAGAGCCGTCACATTTCTCTTTGACAAGATTGTTTGCATAAAGGTTTCTCTAGAGAGAAAGCCATGGGATTAATTTGCTCCTGCCATCGTGATTGACTGTAGAGCAGCTGTCAGGCAACTGAAGTGTCTCCAATCTCCATCACAAATTACTTTAAATGGGTTTTTAGATAAACTTGCCAAGCCTGTTATGCCTAGCAGTTCTGACAGGAAAATGTGCAATTGACTTAAATGAAAAACAAGAGGATCTGTTCGGGGTCTTCATAATAAAACTGCCATGGCGCCTTTGTTTGCTGATGCTCAGGAGGCCACAGATGTATCATGTATCTCTAGAAAATAAGGAACTTGTTATATACACATTTCTATGTAGTTCATGATTTAGCATGATAAAGCTGAGCTTGCCTAAAGCAACAGATGACAAAGTAAGGCTATACGAGACTTCAGAAAATGATAATTAAAAAATTAGTCACATAATGTTGAGTATTCATTGTTTCTATCAATTGTTCTTAATGCAAACAAATCCCCAATGTATTTCTTTGCTCTACTTTTTCAGAGAGGTAAGTTGTGTCCTGCAGTGTGGAAATAAGTGTGTTAACTATGGTGGACAAATGTCTGCATCATGAGGAATTGGTTTAATGAGTACTTTCAAAGGCATAGGTTTTGAGGGAAAAACATCCATGAGATAAATCTGTTTAAATTTGGTTTTGCCTTTTATTTTTAATTTCTATAGCTCTGGGTGTTTTCTTATGTGTTGTTTTTTTTTTTAATTGAGGACTAGAAAGGGTATCTTATCTGCTCTGATTAACAGTGCAAATGTAGAATGGGAATGTCCTGAATAACTGAGAGGACACGAGCCTAGGAGTAACCCAGGCTTTCACTGAACACATAGGACTTTTTATGCTACTGAAAAACAAAATGGCCCCTTGGCAAAGCAACTATTAGGAGGATCCTGTGCACAGAGAATAAGGTTAGAAAGTGGCAAAGAAAGATATTCTTACTTTAAGAGTTAGTATTACTTTCATGTGCTACAATAGGTGCTGAGGATATACTAAATAAGACAGGGTCTCTCTTCACAATGAGCTCAGACTACACCAGAAGAAGAAATAAAGTTATCTTATCATGTCAAAACTCTTGTTAACTTAACTAAAGCTGAGCCTTAGAGAAAATTTTATGGCTTAAATGCTAATATTAGGAAATGAGAAAGATAACAAATAATGATCTAAACTATAACCACAAAAAGCTAAAAATAATGATAAAGAGTAAACTCAATCTTAAGTAAATAGAAAAAAATAAAGAATAGAGCAGAAATCAATAATAGAAAACAATCAATAGAGAAAAATAGTATAATCAAAAGCAAATTATTTAAAAAGAACAATAAAATTAATTAAAGCCTAATCCAAATGATCAAAACAAAAATTTTTAACACAAAGGATACACAAATTATCCATGTCAGGAAAGATGAAGAAACTTATTACGCAGCCTCTAGACATTGAAATGATAATCAGGAGATATTATGAACATGATATCAATATATGTGACAACTTAAATAAAATGAGTAAGTTTCTTAAAGAATGAATATTACCAAAACTTACATAAGAAGAAATATAAAATTGAAATATCTCCTCATACATTAAAAAAATTGACTTCATAGTTTAAATCATGCCCAGAAAGAAAACTTGAGGTTCAGATGGCTTCACTAGTGAATGCTTTTAAATATTTCAGGGAGAAACAGGACCAGACTTACACTAACTTAAAAAAATACACAATGATAGAACATATCCAAATAATTTTTACCAAATCAACCGTCTTAAACTAATATAAGAATAACATGAAAGTAAAGAAAGTTAAAGATCAAAATTAATAACTCTCATGATATAGATATAAAAATTCTTTTAAAAGCTTGCAAATCAAACCCAGAAATATATAAAAAGGACAATATATGATGACAAAATCAAGTTTATCCCATGAATATAAGGTGTTGGTTAATCAATACTGTTAATTAACCAATGTAAGTCACCAAATTAACATACAAAAGAAGCAAAAGAAAATGTACATGATCATCTCAATGTATGCAGAAAAAGAATTAAACAAAATTCAAATGAGAAACTCTCATTAAACGAGGAATACAAGGAAACTTCCTCAAAGTGATAAAGAACATCTATAAAAAAACCTACATTTAACATCATGCTTATGGTAAATAATTTCTTCCTAAGATAAGGTGCAAAGCAAGGATGTCTGAGTTCATCACTTCTATTCAACATTATATTGGACATGAACATTGCAATAAGGCAAGAAAAAATAAAATATGTAAAGATCAGAAAGGAAGAATTAAAATTGTTTCTATTTTCAGATGATATGATTGTTCACAAAGTAGTTTCCAGGGAATTTAGGAAAACAACTACCAGAATTAATACATGAATTCAACAAGATCACAAGATAGAATATCAATTATAAAATTTGATTGCATTTCTATATACAAGCAACAAATAGAAAATGAAATTTACACACTATATAATTGATAATAGCATCAAAAAATAAAATACTGGGGATAAATTTAATTAAAGATGTACAAAATCTTTATGTTGAAATCTGCAAAATATTACTGAGAGAAAGTTTAAAGATCAACTATGTGGAGAGATATACAATATTTATGAATTGGAAAAATCAATATTACTTATTAAGATATAAATTATTTTTAAATTAATTTAAAAAATCAAGCAGTATCAATTAAAATCCCAGCAGGCTTTCTTGAAGAAACAGATAAGCTGATTCTAAAACTTGGAGAGGCTCCTGGGTGGCTCAGTCAGTTAAGCATCCAACTCTTGATTTCAGGTCAGGTCATGGTCTCAAGGTTTGTGAGATCGAACCCTGCATGAGGTTCTGCACTAACAGTGAAGAGCCTGCCTGGGGTACTCTCCCTCCCTCTCTCTCTGCCCCTCTCCCTCTCACTCTCTCTATCTCAAAATGAATAAATAATTTTAAAACCTGAAATAAAAAAATAAAACGCAAATGCAAAGAATCTAGCATCATTAAAACAATCCTGAAAAATAAAAATTTCAAAAATTTAAACTGCCTAATTCAAGTGTTGCTATAAGAATTTCCATGTAAATAATTCTATCATCTGAAAATGGAAATACTTTTACTTTTTCTTTTCTATCTTTGTATCACAAAATTCTGGTTTCCAGAATATAAAAATAAATACTTGGCAACTATAATTCAATATTAAAAAGAGAACAATCCAATTAAAAGTAAATGGGCTCATCCATTACAAGAATCAATATTGTTAAAATGTGATACTACCCAAAGGAATCTACAGATTTAATACAATCCCTATCAAAATATCAATTTTTAATAGAACTATAAAAATAATACTAAAATGTATATGGAACCACAAAAAAAAATAGCTAAAGGATTCTTGAGAAAGAACAAACCTGGAGGTATCACAATCCCACATTCAAGATATACTACAAAGCTATGGTAATCAAAATGATATGGTACTGGTACAAATATAGACACATAGATCAACAGAACAGAATAGAGAACTAAGAAATAAATCCATAATTATATGGTCAATTAATCTATGAAAAGAGAGTCAAGAGAATACAATGGAGAAAAGACAATCCCTTCAACAAATGGTGCTGGGAAAACCAGACAGCTTCATGCGGAAGAATGAAACTGGATGACTTTCCTACACCATACACAAAAATAAACTCAAAATGGACTGGAGACCTAATGTGAGACCTGAAATTATAAAATGTTGAAAGGAAACATAGGCAGTAATTTCTTTGACATGAGCCATAGAAGACATAGATGTCTTCTCAGGCAACGGAAACAAAGGAACAAAATAAACTATTGGGATTACACCTAACTAAAAATCTTCTGCGCAGCAAAGCAAACCATCAACAAAATGAAAAGGCAACCTACAGAATGGGAAAAGATATTTGCAAATGATAGATGTAATAATGGGTTAATATCCAAAATGTATAAAGAATGCATACAACGCAACACCAAAAAACAAACAAGCAAACAAGCAAGCAAACAAATAATCCAATTAAAAAATGAGCAGAGGACCTAAAGAGACATTTTTCCAAAGAAAACATGCAGGTGGCCAACAAACACATGAAAAGATGCTCAACATCACTAATCATCAGGGAAATGCAAATCAAAGCCACAATGAAATACCACCTCACACCAGTCAAAATGGCTAGAATTAAAAAGCCAAGAAATAACAAGTGCTGCAAGTATGTGGAGAAAGAGGAACACTTATGCACTGTTGGTGGGAATGCAATCTGGTATAGCCACTGTGGAAAACAATATGGAGGTTCCTCAAAAAGTTAAAAACAGAATTACCATATGACCCAGTAATTCCACTAGTGGGCATTTATCCTAAGAAAACAAAAACACTAATTTGAAAAGATACATGAACCGATGCTTACTGCAGCATTGTTTAAACAGTCAAGATAGGAAAGCATATTGATGCACACACACACACACACACACACACACACACACACACAATGTAATATCCTTCAGTTATCAAAACAATTAAATCTTGGCATTTGTGACAACATTGATGGACCTAGAAGGTAAAATGTTAAGTGAAATAAGTCAGAGAAAGACAAATACCATATGATTTCACTCATATGTAGAATTTAAGAACAAAATAAACAAACAAAAAAGAGACAAACAAAATAACAACAACAAAAAAAACAGACTCATAAATGCAGAGAAGTAACTGGTGTTTGCCACAGGGGAGGTGGGAGGAGGATTAGTAAAATAGATAAAGGGAATTAAGAGTACATTATCATGATGAGCTCTGAGTAATGTATAGAATTGCTGAATCATTACATCGTACACCTGAAACGAATGCAATACTATATTAATTACATTTTAATAAAATACATAAATACATAAAAATAAACAAATAGTAATAATCCAAAAAAATGGGCAAAAGACAGGTATATACCTTCACAAAGGAAGATGCCAATAAGCCAATTGGCATATTGGTTAGTTAGATTATAAACCAGTTCATCAACTATGAATGGAACCTGCGGGTTTCTTATCATGTTACAAATACACCTACTATATAATCCAGCCATTCTTCTTCTAGGAATTCTATTCAGAGAAATGAAAGAGCATGCCCACAAAAAGAAATGTACAAGAATGTCATGGTAACTTTATTTATAATTGCCAAAACCTGAAACAACCTAAATGTTCATCAAAAGGAGAATGGATAAACAAACTCTGGGAGGTTCCTGGGTGGCTCAGTCAGTTGAGTGTCCAACTCTTGATTTCAGCGCAGGTTGTGATCCCAGAGTAATGGAATTGAGCCCCACGTAGGGCTCCACCCTGAGTATGCAGACTGCTTAAGATTCTCTCTCTTTCTCTCTAGTCTCCCTCTCTCTTTCTCTCTACCTCAAATAAAACAAACAAGCAAACAAACATTGGGATATTTCTACAACAAAATACTGCTTGCAAATTTTTTTAAAGGAATACTCTATTAATGCATGACCCACGTGGAAGAATCTCAAAAACATTATTCTAAGCCATAGAATCCGTATAGTAAGATTCCATCTATACAGAATTCTAGAATAAGTAATGATACTGATAGAAATCAGAATTACCTCTGGGGGTCTAGGACAGTGATTAATTAGGAAGGGCCATAACAGAGCTTTCTAGAGTAATGGAAAAACATTGTATATTCATAGCAGTGTGGCTTTCATGCAAATAGGTATTTACCAAACCTCATTCAACTTTAGGCTTCAGAAATGTGCATTACTCTGTATGTAAATTTTATATCAGTTTAAAAATAAAATTCTCAATGAAAACAGTAAAATGTCAATGCTTGTTAAATGTGAGTGGTCAATAAATAAGTGGCTTTTATTAATCTCTGTTTTTCTATAATTTGAAATAATACCTAACTTTTGAAAATGAAAGAAACTAATATGTTTTCAACAACAGCTCTGTAAGCTGGTTTTCTAGGAAATCCTGACAGCCCCAAGGAGGCAAGAGAGTACATTGGGTACCTATGGGTTGGCAGAGGGAGAAGCAGGGAATGAGAAGGGGAACTTGGGGGAAAATTTACACTTTGCTATTCAATCTGTTTACCAGGACAGAGAACTTTACATTTAGTTTTAGATCTTATATGATGAGAACAGACATTCATCTCTGACTGTAGTAAACATACATCTTATGTAAGATTTTCTAAGTCCCATAGTCAGTGGTTGTAAGATAAATTAAATCTATCAAAAAAAATCATTTGCGGAGTATCAGCTACACGGGGTATAGTCTCTTAAAAGATTCCATTCTAAATGCTATATTAATGATTCATAAATAAATACTGATTTTAAGAATAGTCACATGTGAATGTGATTTGACATAAACCACAGCCACGCCATTTTGCTTTACTAATGGGTGTGTCCCCCCCAAAAAACGATTTGATAAAATAAAATTCTGTAAATCAAGCAGTTTTTCTATTCCTATCAGTTTTGTGGACAGAATTAAGGTATAAAGTTATCAGTCCTAACTTAACAACATTTTGGTTATAGTTATTTCAGAGTTCTCATTTCCTCTGAACTGGCTTTATTACCTGTAGTTTCTAGCACTGCTAGTTTCTCTGCCCCAACAGAGATTTATAAACCAACATTTAGTAGACACCCTCTGGGTTAACTCCTAGCCCCTCCTTTCTGGGCCTACTCCCTTCTGTCCAAGCACACATTGTGTGGAGCATTCCCAGCGGGCATGTTTACTAGAGAGTCAGCTGATGGAACCAGGGTGGGAAGCATACTCCCCAAGGGGGGTCACACTGGTTAACTCAATCTATGCATCTGGGGATGGGTAGAGCTGGAACTGGAATCAGAATTGATTCATTCTGTTGCTCTGATGACTGAAGCAGTAACATATAAACTTAGAATTGTTGGGAATAGTATTTCTGACCATGTGGCCTAGAAAGCAGAGAGCCAGTCAACAGTGAAGTGAAAGAGTAAAGCCAGAGACAAGGGAGAATGAAATCCTCAGGGTGTACAAGGCTTTAACTCTCTTGGTTCGTAAAGTTCAACTGCAGCTCTATGAACCCACCCCCATTTTTAATTATGCTAGTTCAAAGAGGCTACCATGATTGCAGTCCCAAAATTCCTAGATATGTATGGTTAGGGAGACAATATATATATATATGTCTCTGATCTCCAGTTATCTGTAATTTCTAACACCTGAATTTCTGCTCCCCCACCCCCTGACAAATTAACATTTGAATGCAGTAACAGAGACCTGTAGTGGAAGATTATAAAATTATCATCCCTTAGATTATCTCTGATGTAATGAAGCTCCACTTAGATATGTAGAGGATTTTCTTTAAAGGAGATCAAATCTGTAACCTACCCGATAACATTCTAGAGCCCTTACTATGTGTCAGGCTTTCTTCTAAATATGTTAGATGTGTTATCTCAGTCGATCCTCACAACCACTCAGTGAAGTAGGTGCGGTTATAACCAGGCATGAGAAAAGGGAGGCAGAGCACGAATTTAGGGACTTGCCCATGGGTAGTAGCAGTGGTAGGTCAGGCACTCAAACCTAGGGGTTTGTTTGTTTTTTTTTTTTCAACTAGCAAATTTCTCCCTTTTATGTGTTTATTTTTAATTGAAGTATAGTTGACATTAATGTTATATTAGTTTCTAATGTATAATAATTCAACAATTATACGCATTATAAAATGCTCCCCATAGTAAATGGAGTTACCATTTGTTACCATACAAAGTTATTATAGTCCTCTTGACTATATTCCCTGTGCTATACTTTTCATCCCCATGGCTTTTTATTTTATAACTGGAGTTTGTACCTCTTAATCCCTTTCACCTATCTTATCTAACCCCCCGCTGGCAACTGCTAGGTTGTTCTCTGTATTTATGAGTCTGTTTTTGTTTTGTTTTATTTGCTTATTCATTTGTTTTTAGGATTCCACAGGTAAGTGAAATATACACATGGTATTTGCCTTTCTCTGACTTATTTCACTTAGCATAATACCTTCTAGGTCCACCCATGTTGTCTCGAATGGCAAGACTTCATTGTTGTTTATGACTCAGTAATATTATATTGTTTATGTATATGCCACACTTTCTTTATCCATCCGTCCATCAGAGGTTACTTGGATTGCTTCCACATCTTGGCTGTTGTAAATAATGCTACAATAAGCATCTTTTTAAATTAGTGTTTCTGGGGTTTTGGGAGTAAATGCCCATTAGTGGAATTACTAGTTTATATGGTATTTCTATTTTTAATTTTCTGAGGAAACTCCATATTGTGGAGTGGCTGTACAAATTTACATTCTTACTAAGGCAATGTGATTTTTTGTCTTTTTGATACTAGTCATTTTGACTTGCGTGAGGTGATATCTCATGGCGGTTTTGGTCTGCATTTCCCTGATGATTAGTAATGTTGAACATTTTCTCATGTGTCCGTTGGCCATCTGTAGGTCTTCTTTGGAGAGAATGTCTCTTCATGTCGTCTGCTAATGTCTTAATCGGATTATTTGGTTTTTTGATGTATGAGCTCTTTGTATATTTTGGACATTAACCCCTTATTGGAGATATCATTTGCAAATATCTTCTTCTGTTCAGTAGGTTGCTTTTTCATTTTGTTGATGGTTTGCTTTGCTGTGCAAAAGCTTCGTAGGTTAATGTCATCCCAATGGTTTCTTTTTCCTTTGGTTTTCCTTGCCTGAGAAAAATCCAGAAAAAAATATTGTTAAGGGTGATATCTAAGAGTTTACTGCCTCTGTTTTTCCTTTAGGGGTTTTATGGTTTCAGGTCTCACATTTAGGTCTTGAATCCATTTTGAGTTTATTTTTGTGTATGGCGTAAGAAAAATGATCCGGTTTCATTCTTTTGCATGTAGCTGTCCAGTTTTCCCAGCACCACTTATTTAGATGCTTTTAAACTTTAGATTGTGGTGTTATAGGAGAAACTGGAGGAGGGAAAAAGAGAAAAGAGAGGGAACAAAAAATAACTGATGGGCACTACCTTCATTTGCCTTCGTTTTGAATTAGTATATAAAACCACAAATTGTGCCGTGCTGTAATGCTATTCAAGGTGACTTCCTACCACAAAAGGGCAAAAAAATCAGGTTATCAGATGGACAACAGAGAAAGGGCACACTGTGGCTTGAAATGTCATATTGCTCAATTTCATTTACTTGTCACTTTAGTAAGTGGGGGTTGGAGAAAAATGAGATGCCACAGTTCAGTAATTGCTGAGCAGCGTGTAGGTGGGAGAAATGTTTTAGGATAAAAATACCAGTCATTCAGACTGTCTAAATTTCCTCAGAACTCCATATTTTTTATTAAATTAACCCGACCGACAATCCCAGAAAGGAGGCAAGCATATCTGTGTCATCAGCCTCAGACATGAATTTGTCAGTGTCATTTAGGATTACCTTAATTTCCATGACTCCCAGTCTTCACTCATCTCTCCTTGTTTCCTGATTCTTACTCAATAGAAGATATAAAATAGATATATGGTTTAGGATGGCAAGGAATTCATGCCCCAGAGTCTCCCAGTGTCCTATTAAAATTTTAATTAAAAAAAAGAATAAAAAACC
Source organism: Cryptoprocta ferox (assembly GCA_028646485.1). NCBI lineage: Eukaryota > Metazoa > Chordata > Mammalia > Carnivora > Eupleridae > Cryptoprocta > Cryptoprocta ferox. Next base: position 15,729,538 of record CM053559.1, read on the forward strand.
CTTCTAACAGTACTGAAAATTAACTCTAATAATAAAAACTTTTCTATAATTAGGGAGAAATTTTCACTAATCATGACCTATAGAAGGTGGTGCTTTGTTAATCCCAAAGACTACAAGGAAAAACTATATTGGGAAATGGCTAACAAAAAAAACAAAAGAAAATGATTTTCATTTCTAAAAGATATCTTCAAAAAGATAAAGAGGCACAGCCTCTATGAAATGGAAATGGGAAAGCATAAGCAAAAGATAGAGATGAAGGTGGAAAATGAAAGGGACATTTCTGAACATAAAAGCTGAAAATGGAGTGTGAAGGAAAAGCCTGGTGAATTTCAGTACACACAAAAAAGTTAAACTTCACAAATCAAAAAAGCCACATGCAACAACTGGGGGAATGGTTGGCGGCATATATGATGAAAAATGATTAATAGCCTAACTTTATAAATAGCTCTAACAAACCAACAAGAAAAATGCCACAAGACGAAACAGAGTACCAATAATTATGAAAGAAATGTGATTTCTGGTAAACGTAAAAGAATCCAGTGTGTTTAATAATCAAAGAAATGCAAATAGTTATAGTCTTTACATCTTTACTTAGTCAAATAAAAATAATGTTGTCAAGGGTGAAATGAAAGGATCCTCTGATACAACGTTAGCCTAAACAAAATTATTCTGTGAAAGATAACTTTGTGATCTACATCAAAAGCCTTAAAATGTTTTATAATCTGGAGCCCTTAAACTTCAAGAGAATTTGTCTTCAGGAAATAAATTCTCACCAATATGTACATGTTAGATCAAGGTGGCAGTATTTCTAAGAGCAAAATATTTTGAATAAAACCTATAATCTTGATAATTAGAATTGGTTAAATAATGTTCATATATAAATATGAAAAATATTTTACAGACATTAAAAATTGTATTCATGAATGGCATGAGTGAAGATGTTCATCTTGTAATGTTAATTAGGAAAATTGGAACCGATTAAAATTTTATCAAAGAAAATTTATAAATATATTACATGTATGAAATTACAAAAGCTGAAAGAAAATACATCAAAACAATAAAAAAGTGGTTATGCCTGAGGGCTCCTGGGCGGCTCAGTCAGTTGAGCAATCACCTCTTGATTCTCATGGTCTGTGGGATCAAGTCCCACATCAGGATCTGCGCTGACAGCACAGAACCTGCTTGGGATTCTCTCTCTGCCCCTCGCCTGCTCATGCTCTCTCTCTCTCTCTCTCTCTCTCTCTCTCTCTTTCTCTTTTTCTCTCTCAAAATTAAATAAGTAACCATAGTTTTAAAAAGTGGTTATGCCTGGAGAGCAAAGTTACAGGTGTCTTTTTTATTCTTTATCCCTTTTATTACTATTTCTGAATTTTAAAAATTAGGTATAATGAAACTGCTGTTTTTATAGGAAAAATACTTTAAAAATCACAAATAGATAAAAATAAATACATCTTGACTCACCTATAAAGAAAAATCATTTGACACAGTATTATTCTATATAACAGCTATATGCTCCCTTTGTCTTTTGAAGAGCATCAGTTACAGCCTAAAATTTTCCATGGCATACAGTTACTATAAGGAGGTTAATGACATATTTTTCTAATTTTCTTTCCCTAGGACAAAATGCCTGTGATCTTTGATGATCCCCAGAAAAGACACCTGCTCTTAATTTCAGCCTTTCTTCTAAAATCGTTCCCATGATTAGTGTCACCATCCCACTTTTCTCAGCAAATATGACAGATCTACCTCTGGTCACCTAACTCTTCAGAGGCTCTGCAAAATTTAATAAAACAACAAACATAGTTATATATCCAGCAACCATTTTAGACAATTAAGTGCAACTTTCAGTTTCACTACACAAACTTTACAAATTGGAGCCTAAGCATTGCTTTGAAGTCTGATGAAAGGAGTAGTTTCTATTCCAAACAACACTGCCACAGATACAGACTTTTTCAAGGATCACTATTAAAAGTTGTGCCTACCACTTTATTCCACTAGATGGCAGACATGGGATGCTACAAGAAACAAATTGAGTCATTTCTGAACAATAACCAAAAGACTAAGAAGAAAAAAGACCATGAGAAGGTAAAATACGGTTGAAAATGCTAAAATGAAGGAATATAAACAAGCAAGGTGGAAGTATTTAATAACCACAGCTTAGAACAAAAATGGGAACGAAAAGTGATAAATCTCTATTTTTATTAAGTGTACAATTTCAGTATGTAGTTCACTCCCTTTCATACTTTGCTTTCTTTGATTATAAATTAAAAAAAAAACATATATTCCACAAAGAAAGAGAGGTAACTAAGCAACCTGCAAAAATAAGGCTGGAATGTCTTCAAGTATGAATCACAGACCTGCCGATAAAAAAATAATTCTTTGCTATCAGTGGGTATCTTAATAACATTATCTTTGTTCCTAGTAATAATGATCCATTCACTTTTCTTTCATTCAGCAAACACGGGTGACTGTCTCTTTGCAGGCACTGTGCAATCCAGACTTTAAGTGACACTAAAATATATGCATTCCGCAATCCTCTACCAGTGATTAACTGTGCCCCCATCCAGCCCCAAAGAGATCATTACTACTTATTAGATCACCCAGTGAGTCAGTAACTGAGTGAAGACTCCTTTCCTAAGCTCCTTGTGATCTGTCTCTCACCATCACCCTGCTGCGGTTTCTCTGTGTGATGTAGCAAAGAACACACTACTCCCAGGCTGACATTTTCTAATATCCACCATCACTATACTTTAGCTCACCAAGCGTCTATTTAGATGGTAAACGTACTCATTTGTTAAAAGTTCAGATCTCACAATTACTACTTCATTTCTTTTATAAATATTTCTTGAATTTCTACTACACCCTAGATACTCAATTGGGTTAAAAGGAATAAGTTACAGTAATGCCCTCCAGATATTACCCGTAAAAGGGGAGAAGTGGTGTGAGAAAGGGAAGGGCTGACATGGAGTAATGGTGGGCTGTGACACCACATATCATGATTTCAGAATTGGAACCCAGGGCCCATAATGAAGGGGTGTGATGTACACAAAGCCGTTTATCACATGCAAAGTGGAGCAGTCAAATACCCAATCCAGGGTCATCTGACTGCAAAGTCCATGGCTTCAAGCTCTGGTCTACTTTACAAATACTATATGAAAAGCACTATGTTCAGCTTCTAGTATTATAACATTCTAATAAGATCTATGTCTTCCCAGGGTGCCTGGGTATCTCAGTTGGTTAAGCACCGGACTCTTGATTTGACTGAGGTCATGATCTCAAGGTCCACGGTTTCAAACCCCACATCAAGGCCTGCTTGGGATTCTCTCTCCCTCTCTCTGCTCTCTCTCTTTCTCTCTCAAAAGTAAACAAACATTAAGAAAAAAAGAAATATGTCTTCCCTTTAAACCACTTACAGTCCAGTAATAGGGATAAGTAAGTACACATACCACTTAGAAGGGGTTACTTTTGTAAAAAGTCTAGAAGGCCAGTCAGGGGGCATTATTTGTAACTGGGAATAAACAATAGACATTCTATGAGTGAGGTGACACTGAGGCAAAAACCTTGAAGGGTGGATAGGACTTGGACTGTGATTTTGGGCACAAGTAATGGCTCATAAATCGTGGACAGGGCAGAGGGAGCAGGGAGTAGTTCAGGGTGATAAGTGTGTCTACTTCCTAATTTAAAATAAACAATTTTAGTTTAAAAATCCATGCTTCTGTGACATATTATAAATAAGAAATATATATATGTCAGATGCTGGTAAATGAACAAAGAATGTCTAACCAGAGGAAGAGCTATGCTGGAGGAGACTACAACCATCAAGGAAGAGAACGTGAAGGACAAGCATTCCAGGAGGGGAACAGCATGTGCCCAAGTCCTAAAACAAAAGCACACAAAAAGGATTAAAAGAAATAAAATTAGAAAGATAAATTGGAGCATAATAAAGAATGGCCATTATATTGGCATAGATCGTGATTCTGATGAGAGCTAAGACAGTTCCCACATTTAACCATGGCTGGAATCCAGGGACCACTTCTCCTAAAGGCATTTGGACTCCAAAGCTAAAACGTAGACTGTATTGTGCACAGTCCATTTGGTGACCCAAAAAGGGCAATTCCCCTCTTAAGGAGTGAGTATCTGTTCTGATATCCTACAATCGAGGTGGAAAAGCGGTTTAATTCTTGAGCACATTCACTGGAAGCAGAGAGATAGCTAATAAAAGGTGAATGTAAGGTGGTTTATAGTGCAGCAAAGATGCCCCTGGCCTTCCATCCGGACTGTGTGGAGAAGTTCCGGAAGGCTGCCATCACTGTGCTTAGTGACAGTTAGGGTATCGGGTCAGCATCAACAACGATTATCCCTTGGCCAGTTTCCACATCTCAGCAGTCTACACTAGCTTCTGTGAAGGTGCCGATGTTCAGCCATGCTCGTGTCATGGGTATGAATTGTACCAGCAATGTCCCTTCACAGTGTTTATCATGTAATCACGTCCTCACTGGACAAGTCCCGTCAATGGGTGGACCGGATTCAGTGTGCCCTCGCAATGGCCATCTTTCTCTGGCTTTGGAATCATCCTCACTTGGTGATGGGTCCCATCCTTGGCAAGTAAAATTAGGGACACACAAAGACACAAACAAAACACACAGAAACAAAGACACAAATCTGCAATTCTGGATGGCAGACTGATCATATACCTTCGTCTCCTCCCTTCCCAAGATATCACCTTAATTTATGCTAATTGAATGATTCACCTCTATTCCAAAGAAAATTTCTTTGAATTTAAATTAGGCCATTTCTGAACCCCCAACAGTTGGAACAATTTCACTGATTCCTTTTGGCCGCGTCAAAACTAGAAGCAAAGTTTGGCCTACAAGGCCTTCAGATTGGGTAACTTCCCCACCCCCCGCCGAATAGACAGGATGTACAACAGTGCCCCCACACTGTCATCAGCCTTTGGATTGCAGGCCACTGTTTATGTGGCTTTCTATGCTTTCCCTCTGGATCCTTACTCTTTTCAGTGCTGGTTTGGGAATGGGATTAAGTCTCCAGTTATTTCAAGAATGTCACAGATGAACTTATCAACAACACTAACCTACCTGGACAAAGAAATATTTCTGAGTCTCTGATAATTGGTCCTTATCCTTCCACTAAAATCATCACTAACTGAGACTAAATTGCTAGTGCAAAGCCTCAGTAGAAATCACCTAATGGCATTCATTTACAGGGTCAAGAAGGATAGTGACTCTATTTCACTCTTCTACATGGCACTAATCCTTTAGTCTGCCCTTTCCAGAATTCGGCAGCACAATATTTGTCTGCAATTCTTAACAGTAAAACAGGGAGATTTCATGAATATAAAAAAAGAATAGTGTCAGGCAACTGCTAGTTACATCTTCAAGAATGTTGGACTGAATTTCAGGACATGAATTTTAAATTCTAACAGTCAACCAGAACAATCAAAACTCAGATAAACTTCAACTGCCAAAATGAAAAATAACGCTATTAAGCAATGCAACATTATCAATAATGTGGAATACAATAACATAAGCCTAAGCATCTAGCCTATTTCAAAACGTGGTGACTAGACATCTTTTTACCTAACCAAATATTCTTCATTTGAAAGAAAAGTAAATATGTCCTTTTTCATCCAAATTGTTCCTCTGTATGTACCCAAATGTGCGCCTGGAAGTCTCCTTTTCAAGCCTTTTTTTTTTTTTAAGATTTTATTTTTAAGCAATCTCTACACCCAACATGGGGCTCAAACTTACAACCCGGAGATTAAGAGTCACAGGCTCCACAGACTGAGCCGGCCGGGTGCCCCTCAGCACATACCATGCATTATGTTTTAAAATTCACTATAGGGGTGCCTGGGTGGCTCAGTCAGTTAAGCATCCTACTTCTTGATTTTGGCTCAGGCCATTATCTCACAGTTTGTGAGTTCGAGCCCCACATCAGGCTCCATGCTGAGAGTGTGGAGCCTGCTTGGGATTCTCTCTCTCTCTCTCTCTCTCTCTCTCTCCCTCCCTCCCCACACACACACCCTTGCTCACGTGCACTCTCCCTCAAAAATACATTAATACACTTAAAGAAATTGTTTTAAATAAAATTCACTGTAAAATAAATCTATAAAAACACACATATTTACCTGAACAGATGTGTCAAGACAAGCTGATACTGAGATAATATCAATAGATTGAATGAAAATGTGTTGTTCTGGGAGACGAATTAAGTGGCCCCTGAAAACAATTTCTTCAGGAAAATAAAAAGCACTCAATCCAGGCTGCACATGTTAGCACTACAGGTTTCCACAAGAGGGCAGCATGTCCTCATTTTTTAATAGAGCCTGGATTAGGTTTTGCTTCCATTCTCTTCTGCAGTCAAGATTCTTTTTTTCCTCCAGCAGACAGACCACTGCTAAACATAAACGTATTTGGTTTCATCTGGGAACGCTGATGTGAACATAATACATTCCTTCCCTATACAGGCACAGGTGAGATTTTATTGGACACATGCTCGCCATTTTCAGGAACACAGACCTGACACCGCATAAAAAAGCATGTTAAATGACAACGGTGACAGTGGAGAAGCTGTTTGAGATCATGTAATTTCATTCTACACAAGTTGACAGAATTTTTCTTTTTAATAAGCATTGTTGACTTTCAGAAAAATCTACCCTTCCCTCTTGGGTGAGTATATATTCACCAAAATCTTATAGCAACATATACTCCTTAATGTAAAAAATGATGGATAGGGGTATGTTTCTCAAGCTTAAAAAATATCTATACAATTTTTTCAGGACCTTGCTTCCAATATAAATATTATATTACAATATTTTAATCTTCTAAGTACCAAAAAGGTACTACGTAGTATAGTTCATATAGTTACAGAAAATATATTTAAATGGAAGGTATTAATAATGTAAGAATCCAGTTTTTATTAATTTTTTTATTTTAATTCACAGGAAGACAATGCTGCAATAGATATATTTTCCAAGTTGGTAGAAACCATTTTAATCCCACACCATTAATGTGAAAGTCATATTAGCCACATAAACTACTTGGGCATTTTGCAATTTAAGTAATTGTAATTTAATAAAACATCACAGAATTTAAAGTAAAATACTGGTTTATTTTACCCTCATTAACTATGAAACAGGTTTGTTTGATTGGGTTTTTTTTTGTTTGTTTGTTTTCAAGTCTCTGAAGCCTGAGTTGCTTTCCCAGAGTGAATTCTTTACTAATACATATCACCCTCCAAATAGAAGATTTCCCATCAAACTATTGGCATCCACTAAACACTAATAACCTGAGAATTCAGCCGTGCAGAAAAGCAATCTGAAGTGTCCAGGAATGAATTACTTGTTCCACAGATAATCCTGCCTTTGCACAAAAGAAACAGAGGGAAGAGGACTGCATTGTTCTTTTGATAACAAATAAAACAGAGACCCTCCCTGAATTTCACCTTTGCCTACTCCAGGAATGAAAATGGAAATGTTACCCAAAGCATCCTGGTCCTTGCTCATTATGATTCTGCAAAGTCCTGCCATTTAGGAAACGTGTCTCAGTTTCTGTGGAGATGAAGCAGGAAGGTCAGACTGAGCTTTAATCAAAGGCATCTCCCTGCTGGGGTAAGAGGCTTCCCTCCCTCATATATGTGGCTTTAATTTGGTTGCTTTTCTCTCTTTCTCTCTCTTTTTTTTTTTTTTTTAAGATGCCTAAAGCCATGTCGGAGCCTGGCCAGGCTGTTGTTCATTAATCCCTGAAGCCGAGTGAGGACTCTGATGTTGTCATTGACAATTTACTCTTGCACTATTTCCCTGCTTAACTGAGAGGGATTGTGTCACCGGCTCACCATCAAAAATACATGAAGGACTCACCCCTTATTAAGAAGTGTCATGTCAGTCGAGCTAACATTTATAACACAATCCGAGCAATGAGCAGTGTCCATGCTTCACAGGAAGCAAATGGGCACAGTGACTCAAGAAGAGTTATCTCCTCCAGGAGAGACTGTATTATGCTGTTATTCCATTTCCTTCAGAGACTTCTCACCTTTTTCTGAGGTCCGTCATAGCTTCTTCCTTCACCTATGCCCCAGCAGGATCCAGCACCCTCACTGCCACGTGTACATACCCCAGCTCCCTGACTCTCTCTCCCCCCACCCACCTCTGTTGCTGGAAAGGACTTGATCATCTCCAACCCTTTTGTTTCATAGGAGAGAGAATCCTTTTTATTTTTTCAATGGCTTAGAGGCCTTGATTCATTCATTCTACATTAGGTAGGCATTGTTGATTTCCTCTTGAGAAGCCTGGCTAGGTAGAAGGACTGATAAATCAGGTTGTTCCAGGGCTTATAAGGGTGTCATAGCATACATGGTAGAGAATATCTCCTCCCAGACTTTACATTGTGTGTCCCACCTAAGTTTTCCTCTTCAGTTTAGAAGTCTCTCAAATCCCAATAAAATACGACTATATGTGTTATAGTACTTACAGTACTATAATATAGTATATATTAGTATAAATAATAGTTACATAATATAGCATATAATAAAGAAAACTTGATTTCTATTCATCAAGCTCAAAAAAGGATGAGTTTTCATCCCTGTACTTTAGACATAGGAGAATACTGGGAGTGGCACAGCCCATCCGGGGCAACACTGCCCCTCACCTTGATTAGCCCACTTTTCCCAGGCACCTCTTCCCCATTTTTCCTTCTGGCTGGCTTTCCACTGCCAGCTAAAAGATCATTAATATCAGGTTAATTTGGGGCCATTTCCAGGGAGTGCGAAGCAAGGAAGGCCTGCTATATGACCTTGGAAGACTGCTTTTCCGTGATCTAAATAAAGTCTTTGAAACGACTCCAAGGACGTTATCCAGTATTACAGACTTTCAAGAGGGCTAGGACCTTCACCATGTCCTCCTCTTCCTTCATCTTAATAGCCTTCCTCTAATAAAATGCCTGTCCTTTGGCTTAAAGACCTTGAACTATAGAATATTCAAGAGATTAAGTAATAGTTCTTCAGGGAATCAAAAGAACTATTCTGTTAAGGCCACAAATACCTCCCTCCCTACTCTTTGGTTGTACATATTACCTGCTTCCACTACCCAGCACCTAGACATTTAAAATCTAGTTACCACAGCCAGAATATTACAATAACAGAACATCCTGGTAGCTCTGTCTCCAGTCCCAGTCATTACCCTCCTGCTGCCCAGTATCAAAGGAATCAAAGTCAGATTCTTACCTACAGGTCTTGCATTCTCTACCTCATGAACCAGCCACATTCTCTCTTTGTCTTTATAATCCTGTAAACATTAAGACTCTTGGTTGAGAGCGGGAAAAGTGGACTCGCAGGAAAGAAAATAATATGTGGTTCAGAGATAAAGGCATCTCACAGAAACCAAGAAAGGGTTGCCCAGCAGACCAAAGTAAGGGCAGAGACTCAGATGGGGTTCATGAATGGAAGCAGGACCATGGCAGGACTCCCCACCTCATCTCTGCTGAGTGTTCTTCAGTCGTTCTCAATTTGCTCTCGCCCATGCTCTATCTCAGCTGGTGTCATTTTTTCTGTTCCTATGACACAAAAACACAACAGAATTGTCTTTCCCAGAACAAATTTTAAAATGCAGGCAAATACTTTGATTGACCTATGTAGGCACCTTAATCTACATACACTGTGTTCAGGTGTATGTAGATGTCAGTACCCAATGCAACCAAATGGCCAGATAAGGTCAAAAAGGGAGAGGATGGTTGTGGTAAGCTGATTAAGGTCCCCAAAGACATCCAGGCTCTAATCTATGGAACCTCTGAATATTACCTTATGTGGCCAAAGTGACTTTGCAAATGTGATTAAGTTAAGAATCTTGAGATGAGAAAGTTATCCAGGATAATCAAGTGAACCCTAATGGAAGCAGGTGTTCTTAAAAAAGTCAGGCGGAGGGGAATTCCACTGAGAGGAGATCGAAGCTGAGATTGGAGTGATACGCTTTGAAAATGAAAGAAGACTCCAGAGACCAAGGAAGATAAGCAGGCACTAGACACCAGAGAAGTCAAGGACCAGATTCTCTCTTGGAATCTCAGAAGGGTATACATTCCTGCTGGCATCTTGATTTCAGCCTAATGAAAGCCATTTCAGATTTATGGCATCCAGAACTGTAAGAGAATATGTTTGTGTTGTTTTAAGCCAACATCATGGCATTTTATTAATGCAGCCATAGGGAACTAACATAGAAGTTCTTGAAATACAAGGAGGGGTGGCAATGCATGATGAGAATTCATGGTAAAGCTCTGAGCTGTCACCACAAAAGAAGCCTCCACAATACCACCTCAGAAGGGGGGTGTCACAGTGTTAGCCAGTGACTGATGTCTAGTTAGCAACTTCAGACACACGCAAAGAAAGTACCTTATGACTGAACAACCAGATATGAATCATATCTGCTTTAAGGGGGAAAGGTTCAAAAGAAGTAGGAATAGCAATGAATGGTCATGTGGGAGGACATTCAAAGAGAAATCAAGTCTAAGTTTTCTCAACCTGAATAGAGAAATGAAGAGAGGTATAAGGCCCCAGAAAGAACTCTACACCAGAAATTAGGGCTCTGTTGTTCCTGATTCTACTTGTAGAGTAGGGTAGGTCCTCTCACCTTCTTAGTCTTTGTCTAGGCATCTTTGACATCAGGGCTTAAGTGACATGATCTTGAAGATCTCCTCCAGCTCTAGGATACTGTGATCCTCAAATTTCTGTCTAGATTTTGACCTAGATATTTCAGTGTTCAATTCTGAGCCTCTTACCTTCCTGTGCTTTGGCATGGTAGATACATTGACATAAAATTCTGCACAACTAAAATGGGAAACCCACAGATGGTCATGTATAAAACCTCAAAGATTATTTAGTAAGAAAAGAACCAGAGAAGCCAAGGACAAGAACCTTGAGTTAGCCATGGAAAAAATGTTCACAATGGGCTGCTCATTGAGGCAAATGTGAAAATTCTTCCAGGAAATCTGGAGAGAGTTCTTCAGAGTTGCAGGCAAAACACAAACCCATCAGCACCACTAAAGGGAAGAACACATTCCCTGGTAAGGTAGAATTTAATGGTAACAGGAAAACAATGGCACGTTTTTAAAAAATAAGGTAATTCTGTGCTTGGGAAATAAATTGAAGATTAACAAATGTGCCTGAAATTGTCACATCAAAACTTATTTTGTCCTAAATTCCTTCTCTATGTTCCTTTTGTCAGCTAAAATCATAGCAAAATAACTAATCTTAACAAAAGTTATTAGTTATTTCAATCTCTAAAAAAGAAAAAAATGGCCATAAATTGTTCTTTCAACAGCCTCAAATCATCTGCATAGCTTTGTCATCTATATGGAAATAGAAAGGTTTTTGTTCTGTCCTGAAACTCTAATAAAAAGGGAAGCTATGTGTGCCAGTTCAATGTTGCATTTATTTAAATGTAACAGAACCCAAAATACAGTGGTTTAATCAAAAAGGTTTCAGCTCGTCTCTCATTAGAGTAAGTTCAGAGGTTGGCAATCCATGGTTAGTCCAGGGACTTCACAATGACATCAGTGTCTCAACTCCTATCTTCTGCCCTGTCATCCTCAGCAGGTGGCTCTGCTTTACACTGTTAATCCATGGATACAAGATAGCTGCTCCAACTTTAACTCGCTCTGCATTCTAGGCAGGAAAAAAGAAGGAAATGCAAAGGGCAAAAGGTGAAAGACTTATTTGTTCCCTTCCAAAGGCTTTCCTGAAAGCAGCATTTACTTACATTACCAGAGCTCTGTCTCTCTTTAGTCATCTCCAGAGGCAGAAGATGTTTTTCATGTTTTAAAACTGGGTACCTTGTTTTCTTAAAGAACATCAGGATTTCTTTTAGAAATAAAGTAAAGGAGAATGATACTGGGTGTACAACTAAAATGTCCACAACATTTTTGAAAAATTGTCAACTATTTTTTTTGCTTCAAGGAAAATGATCATTATGGCTTCTCTTAGAGCTACTTGAAAGAAGAAGAAGAAACATACTTTAGTAGTAGGGTGTGTGTTCATTAAGAATCCTTGGTTGCATTTGCAACCACATGGATGGAACTGGAGGGCATTATGCTAAGTGAAATAAGTCAGAGAAAGACTAATATCATATGTTTTCACTCATATGTGGAATTTGAGAATCTTAACAGAAGACCACGGGGGAAGAGAATGGGGAGAAATAGTTATAAACAGGGAGGGAGGGAGGCAAAACATAAGACTTTTAAATACAGAGAACAAACTGAGGGTTGATGGTGGGGGGTAGGGGAGAGGGGAAAATGGGTGATGAGCACTGAGGAGGGCACTTGTTGGAATGAGCACTGGATGTTGAATGTAAGCGATGAATCATGGGAATCTACTCCCAAAGCCAAGAGCACACTGTACACACTGTATATTAGCTAACTTGACAATAAATTATATTTTTAAAAAAAGGATCCTTTAAATTATATTTTTTTAAAAAATGTTTCAAGCAACTGTAACCAACTGACAAACTAAGGCAAAAAAGGAGAAGGTGTCTTGTTGGACATTTACTAAGTTATTTCATAAAAGTGAAGAAAAGTTTGAATAACTTACTCTCGGAAAGAAAGAAAAAATAAAGATGTTCCAAGGATGTCTTGGAGTTTTTTCTCTACAAATCTGCCACTAACAGATACAGACCACATAGTGTATCTTACAAAATAGCACCCTAAAATTGCAAAGTGACAACTGCCAGCTCACATCACAGCTGGGTTTTTATTAGGTCATTGAATCATCCTTTAAGGCCAATATTTTCTAAAGGGCATATGATAGTGTCCAGTAATCCCTTGGGTATCATCCCATTGCTTACCACTTTTGCTGTGAATTTAGAGGTCACATGTTTACTCTGACAGAGTATATGACCTTCAATAAACTCAAAGAAGACGAGTGTAGGTATAAAGGGAAGAAAAAGAAATAATAAGTCCAGAGCAGGCATATCTATTCTTATAGTAAAAAAAAAAAGAAAAAAAAACAGGAAGGAAGGAAGGAAGGAAGGAAGGAAGGAAGGAAGGAAGGAAGGAAGGAAAAAAAAAAGAAAAAACCCTCTGATTTATTCACTGATGACAGGTGCCCAATTTAGTTGATCTAATTACTGCGTATCCAGAAGGTATGTGGCACCCATGAGGTTTGGTGCCACATTGTGGTTCAGGACTCAAAGCCATTGCTTGAAAAATTGGTCACTCAGCAATGATCCTAGCTGGCCAAGTCAGATCTAGTGAGGAGAAATTCACGAAGTTAAGCCTATAGCAAGTATAGCATCTATCTCTGCCACCATGTCTGCTTTATTCATAAGTCGACTGATTAAAACCTGTACTGGCTAATAAAGGAAAATGACTGATGTCTATGGCCCATCCTGTCTACCTAACTTCTAAGAGTCTCTTCCACAGTGGAAGTCTCTGAAAGGTATACAACTGTCTTCATGCTCCAAGCTCATTCTGTGCGATTAAGTCAAATCATTCTTTAACTATCTTGTCAACAATATCCTAATCTTGCTCTTTCCCAACAAGGGTCAGACAGAAACAACTGCCTAAAAATCAATGCAGATCTTGATTTTAAGCCAAATTTCCTTCTAGGCAAAGTAAATAGCAAATTGTTATGCTTGGTTTTCTGGCCAGAGGGAGGTTTAATTTTCTACACCATCTTTCAGGGCCTCTCCTATCTGGAGCTGTAATACAACAAGCTACTTCAAATTCATATCAGTGTTCTTACAGAGAGCCACGTATGAGTGTTTTATCTTTAGCCACGTGGTTATGGGAAACTACCCATGAAACTATCTATAGGTATGGAATGAGAAACTCATGGCAATGTGAACAATGGGAATGTGTGCAATCTGGTTATGCAAATAATCTGTGTCTTTGGTATCTGATTTGATGTGGAATATTACTAGCTATACCCAGCTTTCAAGCTAAGTATATCAAATAGCACTAGTTGTTTATGAACAGTTCAAAGCCTATAGTTGTTGAAGAGCAGGGATTCTGTATTCACCAGAGTCCCTTTAAAATCTGGGAGCTCTTTCTAAAAAGGAGGAGTTACCTAGAAAGAAGCGCATGGCTCTGCTCTCAAACTGTAGAAATCATGACTGGATTGTCCCATTAGTAGTCATCACAGACTCCATTGTGTATGCTGGTCTCCAAACAGTACTTTTGGAATGGCTGGGTTATTAGGGTTGAGTAAAAAACAACATGAACTTTGCTATGAAAGAGCCAAATCTCTCGGTCTGGGAGATTTTCAGATAAATTTTCAATTCTTTCTCCCTCTTTTCTTGCCATGTTTTACTCTGGATATTTCCTTGTCTCACAGACTATGGGTTTCACCACGATATGACTTGCTTTGATCAATGGAATAGGGGTTAATATGACAGTATTCCAGTTCCTAAAAGAGATTTTAAGATGTGACGTGTATGAATTGTTCTCTTGTGCCCCCGCCCTGAACCCAGAGAACATCCCTAGTATGTGGCACTTTTTCAGCTTTGGGCCTAGAATGAAAAGACCCATAGATCAGACTTGAGTCTTCCCTGCTGCCTGTAGAACAGCTGCCATGGCAATGTGTGATTCAAGTAAAGGAAAAGTGAATGCTTATTTTTGCAAGCCATTCAGATTCTCAAGGCTTTTTATACACAGTAAAACCTATGAAAGCTGACTCAAATAACAAATAAAGAGGTCAGAGACAATACACAACATGCTTCTTTCAAATATGACACAAACTGTCTTCAGAATATGTAGAGAACCACAGTGCCTTGCATTGTGCCTCCTTCCCCATGGTAGAAGACACCAGGTGTATACACGTGTCCATTCCTTTAGAAATAATATCCCAGGGGTGTCCTGGGCAGCTCAGTTGGTTAAGCATCCTACTTTAGCTCAGGTCATGATCCCATGGTTTATGAGTTTGAGCCCCATGACGGGCTCTGTGCTGACAGCTCCGAGCATGGAGCATGCTTCGGATTCTGTGTCTCCCTCTCTCTTTGTCCCTTTCCCCTGCTCATGTCTCTCTCTCTCTCTCTCTCTCTCTCAGAAATTAAAAAAAAAAACATTTAAAAATAAATAAATATATAAATAACAGAAATAATATCCCAGAATACTCTAAACTATTAATGCCATAGAAATGTCAAAGTATCAAATCCCAGAAATTTTGTAGGCATTATCTCCTAGCCCTTGAACTCAAACATCTGTTGTATCCCTCATTTCCTGTTCTCCCAGGCCCATCACTTTAACATCATCAGTGTAATGAACCCATATAGAAGCTACTGTTAATGGCTTACCCAAACCTCCTTGTCCAAGTCAATGCACCAATCCCTCAGCTCCTTTGGGTATTACAAGCTAATGACTTCTAGCTGCAACCTCTTGCCCAATGGCTATAGGCAAGAAGAGATTTTTTGAACAGTGTCCTTCATGGCTGACTGTGTATCACAGGCTTCTAGGTTTCCATCCCAAAATATGCTGGTGTGCTCCCACACACACACAATCCAATGGCCAATTCCAAACCTGGCTTTATACATTTCCTGAGAGTCTACCACAATCTCTCCCCTGTATGACAGCTATTTAGTTGACGTTATTAGAGTTGTAAGCAAGAGAAATGGATTCTGGCTAGCTTAATTGAAAACATTATTGGAAGAGTATAGGAGTGGCCCCCAAATTAAAATAGGGATTAAGCAATGAAGATTTGAGATGTGAATAAGCCATGGAAACTCCAGAGACATTTGCAGTTGAGTTTGAAGACCCTCTGTCTTTGGTGGTGGTTCTCAAGTTTTCCTGCGTATTATAATTACATGAGAATTATAAAATTCTGGTTCTGATACTCAGCCCGTACCCTAAATGAGTTAAAATCAAAATCTTTTGGAATAAGACCCAAGTATCAAGATTCTTTAAAATCCCAGAGGTGATTCCAATCGGCAGCCACTGTTGAAGTTACCTGTATCAAAATCACCTAGAAGCCTTATTAAAACAGATTGTTGGGCTTCAATCCCAGAGTTTCTAATATACATAAAGATCAGTCAGAAATGATTTGCATTTATAGCAAGTACCCAGATGATGCTGAACCTGGGTCTGGGGTGAGCCTAAGACTCTGTATTCCTAACAAACTCGAATGTGATGTGAGGCTGTGGATACTCCAATCACACGTGAGATAGTAAAGTGTGGAGCAGTGGTTCTCAAAATTTAGCAAGCATAAAAGTCACTGCAAACCTTGTGAAATACATCTTCCTGTACTCTACCACCAGATTCTGATTCCTTGGTTCTGATGTGAAAGTGAACATTTTCTATGCCGAAGTAGCTCCCAGGTGATGGTGACGCTGTCAGTCCTCAGACCACACTTTTTCTAACACTGCTCTAGAGTGATGGTTCTGAGCCAGAAGTGCCTTCCCCCCCCCACCCCCAAAAGGACATTTGGCAAGATCTGGATACATTTTTGATTGTCACACTGTGGCAGATGGGGAGAGAGGGGTACAGAGGGCGTCTAGTGGGTAGAAGCCAGGGATAGAGCTAAACATCCTATAATGGACAGATAAGACAGCCCCCACAACAAACTGTCCAGCCTAAAATGTCAAACTGCCAGGGTTGAGAAACCCTGCTCTGAAGGATGGCTGTTAACAACACTCAGCTGCTCCTCCCTAGCTATCCATCCTGATTTTGTAATTTCTGTCAGAAAGAATAATATTGTCCCAGCTTAGGCGTCCACCCTTGGATCAATCAAATGGCAAGGAGGCAGGACCTTGGAGTCCAAGACAATTGGAGACTCGGTCCTCGGAGAGAAGCAATAGAAGACAGACAATGAGCTGTTCTGAAAGTCAAGAGAAGGAGGGTAAGGTACAACTTTAGCAAGACAATTGTGCTCACTAGAGCATGGTGGCAGTGGGTAATAGGCATCTTTCTGAGGAATGATGAATGACTGAGTCTTCAAACACACAGCAGTCACTGGAGCTGCTGCTGCTGTAGCCTAAATAGCTGGGATCCTCATTCCAGGCTCTTGAAGCCCAAGGTAGCTGCAAAGAGCTCCCAGTATTTCTTTACTTTCCATATGTCCTTGAAATAGATCTCCATCCGTCAGGTACAGAGCCTATTTCTTTTCCTTGCAAACTGAAACATGTACATACACAGACAGGCACATGCATGTGAGTGTGTGTCTGTAAACACACACACACACACACACACACACACACACGAGTGTTCAATATTAATTTGGTTTGAACTTTCAATCTATCCCCCATGAGAACTGATGAAACACACAAGCATTTGAGGAATAAAGAAATGATCTTGCCCTAGCCTTTATTTTCACTTTGGTTTTTCAATTCTGTCTCAGATACTAACTTCTTTATTCTATCAGAGTTTGTCCTGGAATTATTACTTTCTTGAATGGGAGTAATAATAGCTACCCACTATTGAGTACTCGTTTGAGCTGTACATATACATATACATACATGCATATACAAGTATTATTATTATCAATGAAGAAAATTTGTCCAACATCATGTATTTCCTAAGCAGGAGAACTGGAATGCAAACCCAGGTCTGTAAAGCACCAAAATCTTTTTCTTATCCAATATCTTCTTCTTTTCTCTCCCACTCTGGACCTTTCCCTACTTCCCAATCCCAAGCATGAGACATAATATAGCCCAACATCCTCAGTAGCTAAAACAGGTCAATAAAACCTCACAGGACTGTCATGAAAAACAAATTTAAACCAAAAATGATAATCAAGGTTGGTTAACTCTTACAGTACTTTCTGCTTATTGAAGACCATCTGAATACTTACCTGAGATACATAACACCACTTAAAAACAATAGAATTTTCATGTCAATCAAGAAAGGTATACACCACATGTGTGACTTCAAGCCAGATGGTGAGGTAAACTTAGGATGAGAGAACACCAGTTGGAACCATTTCTTCCACAAAGATGCTACAGACGAGCCTGTCACTGCAAGTCATTCCCTACAGATCACCCAGAAACATGCTGTTAGATCAGCCCAGCAGGAATGAACCCTGGGTGTTAAAGAACGTATTAGGAATTTCCCGATGCTTTGTGGATTTCAGAGCCAGTCCTTCACTGGCTGTTACAACAGAGGGTAAATGAGTGGAGCCTGCATGTACCATGCCAGCTCCTCAGAAGGTTGTGTCTCACTTAGATCATCAGAGCCATCGGCCAGATGTCCTGCCATCCCTTATGCTTTGCACAATGCCAAGTATTCTGCAGATGGTTCCCCAAGTACTAAATCATAACGGTGTCTAGTTTTCAAGGGCTGTTTGCGGTATAGTCATTCTTTATACTCATTCTATTAACTGCTGTTGTCTTCACTCTTGGTGCGAAACAGTATTATGAGTGACAATATGGACACCTGGTTAAATGACATCTTCAGAAATACAACTCATAGCTCCCAATCATTTCAAACGGTTACAGCATTTGACTGGAGCAAAGCAGAAAAAATGTTAGTGGCTTGTCCTTTATGCTAGTTGCAAAATTTACAACCACCCCTCCACCTGCATCTTCTCTGAGATACTATCTGCCTTTGAGGGCTAACATGACATAATTCTACTCCACTGTATAATGTAATTGTGAAGAGGAATTTTCTGCTTGGAAGAGACTGTCTCATTGCAATATGCTGTGACATCTTTTGGAAACCAATATCCTCTATAATGGGGAATGGCTGCAGATCAAGGGCAATCATTTCTGTGATTTATGAGCAGTGCGAGCAGATGGTTTTTTGAATAGTTGGCTTTTTCCCAAAAACCTCATGCAAGCTAAGCTGTTGTATCTTATTGCATGAAAAGCTTCTGATTCCAGGTAAGGGGATGGGCTGACTCAGAATCTGACTTTGTACTTGAAAACCGGACATGCTGCTAACCTGCAGAAAGCCAAGGAACTTTTTTTTTTTCTAATTTCTCCTACAGCTAGCAGCACTCATAACCATAGACCACGCTGTAAGCCAAAAAAGAGAAAGCCAGATACCTGGTCTGGAAGGTGAAGATGTCTCACTTTGCTATGGTTATTAGATTATCAATTTTCTCCCCTCAAGACCTGTGTGAATCACAGGGAACACTATTAGCCTGGCAAGAATTAATTACAGCCCTGATAAAGGTGACCTTCCAAACAAAAGCAGAAAGGCAAACTAGTCTTTTGTGTGAAGCACCTGAGAAGTTAGGGGGATTGACTAGGAGTCTAAACAGGATCTTGAAAAATACTAATTAAAAAGGAGTATGTTGGGCTCTTTTAAGTGGGAGGCCAGGCCATGATAGGAAATTTTAATTATCTATATTATTCAATATTTTGAAATTTGAAGGCTTTCATTTTAATTTGGTTGATTTTTTTAACAGGTAGAAAGAATAGGAATTTTTTGAGGACTAAGGATTGATAGTGAATAAAAATATATCATTTCATCTCATCAGAAGACTTGGGGATGTTGTACATAGAAATGAAGGCAGCCAGTCAGAATGACTTGAAACAGGAAACTGAAAAGTGATTTTTTCTACGGTCAATATATCCCACAGTGTGTCATTAGCTTAGGATACTATTTGTTGCTCTTTTCTGGAAGGAAGAGAGTAATCAAAATGAGTCTCTAATGATCCTATGTTCTTTCCTGTAGCAATGAAAACCCTCCCTCTCCCTTCGTTTCTCAGGCCCAGCAGTATAACAACTTTCTCCTATTTAAAACTGTGTTCTATTCATGAAAGGTTCTAAGGCAAACCTCCCTCTGTGACAGATTTCCTCCTAGAAGGTGCCAAACATTCCAGAAATAAACCATTAGGCCTCTAGCACCCCCACTGGTACATCTGAGACCACACTTGGCTCAGCTCACCTGTTTGCCCTTGCACCATTCTGTCCATTTTCACAGCTTCCCAGGGCAGAGGGTAGAGTCCTCTTCAAGGATGCAGCCGGGTGGGGCACTTGGGTGGCTCAGTTGGTTGAGCGTCCAACCCTTGGTTTTGGTTCAGGTCATGATCTTGAGGTTCGTCGGTTCAAGCCCCACATCAGGCCCTGTACTGACAGCTCAGAGCCTGCTTAGGATTCTCTCTGTCTGTCTCTCTCTGCCTCTCTCTCTCTCTTTCTCTCTCAGGATAAATAAATAAACTTCTTTTTGTTTTAAAGAAGAATGCAGACTGAGCCTCCTTAGGAAGTCATAGATTTTCAATTCTATTAATATTCTTTTTATCCCACAAATTCTATTTTTATTCACTTATTTAATCACTCATTCAAATATCAATTTAACAAACATTTCCTGATTGCATGTCCTAGCTTCAGGGCACAGGCCTGGGCCCCCAGCTCTGAACAGAACACACAAGATCCTGCTTAACTTCATGTCATTTGATTTTTACCTTTAAGAATTTACTGAGTTAATTGCTTTATTTTTTCTTGTTTAATAATGAAAAAATGTAAAACTATGAATTTGTTTCTGATTGCAGTCTTGATAATATACCATTAATGTTTTTACTTAATGTCTTCTTTGCCATTGTTTTTTCTAATAACTGATTTGAACTTCTCTTTGACATAAGAGTTTGCAGAAGGCCAGTTTGTATTAATGTTTGTTTAATCTTAACAAACAAAAAATTGGAGATATTTTGCTTATTATTAATTTCTGGTTTATTTGCATTAGCGCCAAAAATGTACTTATTATGTTCTGCTTTCTAGAACTTGTGGTTTCTTTGTGCACTAATAAGTTCTTAATTTTTTGTAAATGTTCTATTGTGGGTTGACAAAAATGTATATTCTATTAATAATGAATAGAGTTTGAAGCATGCCAATGAAATACATTATAAATTATTTTGTTCATTATAAATTATTCATTATAATTCATTATAGTCATTATAATTTATTTTATTGTTTAATAATAATTTATTATTATTTATAAGTATAATTATTTATAATTATTTTATATACCATATTATACTATAATACTACATAGTATATTTATTATATATTATAAATATAAATGTTATAAATTATACTATTAAATGCTATGATTAATTGATTTAAATGTTCTTTTCCTTATGTTTGACTGATCTGTTAAAAACTGAGAGGTGTGTTCAAAATCTCATGATATGTTTAGTGTTTTCTTATATATATTTATTTTATTCAGTACATTCAAATTTATAACTATTACATCTATACAAAAAGAACTTTCTGGTCCCCTTTAATGGTTTTGCCATGAACTTTATTTTCCTTGATGTTAAAATTGCTATCTGTGCTTTATATCTGTTTGTGTTTGCCTAATGTATCTTGTCCCTAGCTTTTACTTTGAAATATTCCTTCTTCATATATCTCTTATATAGCATTTACCTTTTTAGAATTTGTTTTGCCATTTTATTTGATATATGTTTGTTAACTATACCTGAACATCTTTGTTTTCTTATTAGAAAGGTTAACCCACTTAAATGTATTATCATAATTTATATATTTGGTCTTCCTCTATTCCTTTTACATATATAACATGCTTTATGTCCCTTACTTGCTAGACATATTATGTCTACTCTTTTTTTTTCCCATTTTTTGCTATATTGGTCATACTTTTTGTTTTACTTTTATTTTCAACTAGTAGATTACTTTTGGTTTTCCAAAGGTTTCTATCTCTGGTTTCCTACTGATGTCCACTTTACTCCAGCACCATTTGTTGAAAAGGCTAGTTTCCCTCCATTGAGCTGCTTTTGTACGTTTGTCACCAATCAAGTAGGCATATTTGTGTGGGTCTATTTCTCAATTCTGTATTCTGTTCATTGATCTACGTGTCTATCCTGCCGATAACATACAGTGTGGATACTGCAGAAACTGGATAGACTGATTCCTCCTAATTTATTGTTTTTCAAGTTGTTTTAGCTATTCTAGTTCTTAGACTTAACCATTTAAAAGGTAAAATAACCTTGGAGTGCCTGGGTGGCTCAGTTGGTTGAGTGTCTGACTCTTGATTTTGGCTCAGGTCATGATCTCATGGTTTGTGTAATCGAGTCCTGTGTCAGATTCTGTCCTGAGTGTAAAGCCTGCTTGGGATTCTCACTGCCCCTCCTCCACTTGTACACACACATACACACACATACACACACACACACATTCTATCTCTCTCTCTCTTAAAAATAAAATATTGGGGTATCTGAGAGGTTCAGTCAGTTGAGCATCCAATTCTTGGTTTTGGATCAGATCATGATCTGTCGTTTGTGGGTTTGACCCCAGAATCAGGCTCTGTGCTGACAGTGTGGTGCCTGCTTGGGATTCTCTCTTCCTCTCTCTCCCTTCCCCAACTTGCATTATCTCTCTCTCAAAATAAATAAATTAATTAAAAGATAATAAAATAAAAATAAATAAGTTAAAAAGTCAAATAACCTTGTGCATATCTACAAAAAATATGTCTGAGATTATGAAAGGAATGGATTAAACCTGTATATCAAGGGGCATCTGGGTAGCTCAGTTGGTTGAGCATCCAACTTTGGCTTAGATCATGATCTTGGGTTCCTGAGTCCAAGCCCCACATCCATTTGCTGCTGTCAGTGCAGAGCCTGCATTGGATCCTCTGTCCTCCTCTCTCTGTCCCTCTCCCACTTGCGCTCTCTCAAAAACAAATAAAAAGACATTGAAGAAACCCCCGTCTATCAATCTGTAGAGAACTGACATTTTTATTATGTTGATTCTTCCAATTCATGAACACAGTGTATCTCTTCAGTTATTTAGATAATCTTTGATTTCTTTCATCAGCATTCTGCAGTTTCTAGTATTCAAATCTTGTTCACATTTTGACAGAGTTGATGGTTTTAGACCTAAGTATTTTTCTTTGGGTTTTTTGAGCAAATTTAAATGGTTTCTATTTTTAAGTTTGATTTCCACATGGCCGTTGCTAGTACATGGAAATATAATAGATTTTTCTATGCCTAACTCGTAACTTGTGACTCTACTGAATTCACTTATTAGTTCTGAGTTTTTATGTAGATTCTTTGAGATTTCCTGGTAGACAATTATGTCTTCTGAAAACAGAAACAGGCTTTTGCTTCCATTCTAATCCATGTACTTTTTAGTTCCTTTTCTTGCCTTATTGCTTTAGCCAGAACTTCTAGCACGATGTCGAATAAAATTGTTGAGAGTAGATATCTCTTTACCGTCTTTCCAATATTACAGGAGTGCATTCAGTCTTTCACAATTAAGTAAAATATTACCTGTAGGATTACATTATCTTTATCAAATTTAAGAAGCTCCATTCTATTCCTATTTATTCTGAAAGTCTTTGTGGTAAATATGTATTGAATTATGTAAAATGCTTTTTGACATAATAGATACTAAATCATGACAAATGCTTTTTCAGCATTGCTTGCTATAGGTTGTAATTTCTTTTCTCTATTCTGTTAATATGGTGGATTACATTGGTTGATTTTAAAATATTAGACCAGACTTGCACTGTTGGAATAAACCTCACTTATTCATGATGCATAATTCTTTTTATATTTAGCTGAATTTTACTTGCTAATTTTTCATTAAGAATTTTGTCTCTAAATTCATGAAGCATTTTGGCCTATAGTTCTTTTTTTTGTGTGCTGTCTTTGACTAATTTTTTTAAGTTTATTTATTTATTTTTGAGAGTGGGAGTTAGGGGCAGAGAGAGGAGAGGGAGAATCCCAAGCAGTTTCCAAACTGTCAGCACAGAGCTCGACTCAAGACTCAATCTCAAGAACTGTGAGATCATGTCCTGAGCCAAAACCAAGAGTCAGATGCTTAACTGACTGAGCCACTCAGGCACCCCTTGACTAATTTTTTTTTTCTATCAGAATAATACTAGTGCCAAAAAATGAATTGGGGTATACTTCCTTCTTGTCTCATTTCTGGAAGAGATTATACACAACTGATGTGAATTCTTCCTTGAATGTTGATAGAATTCTCCAGGATAACCATCTAGGCTTGGATATTTCTGTTTGGGGACTTTTAAAATAATGAACTCAATTTCTTTAATAGGTACAGAGCTATTCAAATTATCTATTTTGTACGGAGTGAATTGTGGTAATTTGGTGTTTTGGTTTTTTTTTTTTTTTTTTTTGAGGAATTGGTCCATGCATATAAGTTATCAAATTTATGTGTATAAAATTGTTCATTGTGGTCTCAACTGACATAATGGGAAATATGAGTTTCCTTCTTAACATGGGTAGTGATGAGACCCTTGACTCCCTTCTAGATGTCCTCTGACACCACTCCAGGAGGAGGAATAGAAGTGCTTCATTATTGCTGGGTGGGGGTTGGAAGTCCAAGATTTCTATGTGGTATCCACTGACACAGAGGAGTGTGTGAAGCCTCCTTACTGTCCAACAGATATGGAAGTTTTGGCTCCTTATTCAGCAACTTATTCAGCTCCTTATTCTCTGACACCACCCTGACCAAAAGGATAAACACCTTGTCACATTCTGGCAAGGACAGAAGTCTAGGATCCCCACTCAACCTTTGTTGTCCTGGGTGAGAGAGAGGTCAAAGAATTTCTGAGGATTTTGCTATTAGAGTGCTTATTGTTTAAAAGTTTTCAGTCTTTCTAGGCTTCCCCTTACCTGGTCCTTTGGCTAGAAGGAGGAGGCTTTTGGTGGGACTTTTAAATCTGTATCCATTGGTTTTTCTGGGCTGCTGGCTTCTTTAGCTCCAAATCTGGGATGTATGAGGCAGAAAGAAAACCCAGGGAATTTAGCACTGTGTCATTTGTTGGGTCCCAAGATGCTCAGTTAGTCTGACTTGTCTCCACCTTTCAAAGTCTTCTTATGTTTGTTTTGTATGTAATGTTCAGGGAGTTTGTACTTAGAGAGAAGAATAAAGAAAAGCATGTCTACTTCATCCTTTCAGGAGCAAAAAGGATGAATAAGATTTAATTTCTTTAAAAATAAAATTATTTTTAAAATCTTGTCTAGTTTAAGTGTATCTTGGGGTAATTTTTTTTTCATCAGGAGTAATATGTGGAGTATGTTTTCTGAAGTTCATAATAAGGACATCAATATATACTAAATAAAAAGTCTGTCTTTATACATAATTGATACCATGACTAAACAGGAAATTCAGGGTTAGATCTCAAATTTTTACTTACTCTAAAATTCTATAGACATCACCCCACTGACATCTAATATTCATTGTTATGCTGGATTAAGGCTAGCCAGTCAGTTCTCACTAACTACTTTTTCTTTCTTTGTTGAAGGTTCTTTATTTACTATTAAAATTCAAAAATTTTACCAGAATATGTTTAGGTATTGTTTTTATTTTGCCCAATTTTTATGTGCTGTTGCAGGATGTTCTTCATCTCAAGAAGGTTTTACACCATTATTTCCTAAAGCTTGCTCTGTTCAATTTTTTTTCTCTTCTCTTAGACCAATTTTTTGTAGGTTGAACTTCTGTTCTTTGCCTTATACACCTGTCCTCTTCTTTCTTGTTAATATCTCCCCCTTTTTTTCTTATCTTCTGAATTCTGGGAAATTGTTGAAAGAAGTCTTTCAAGTCACCATTACTTCTCTTAAGAAATGATTTTTATCTGTACTCTAACATATACTTTAATTTCCTCACTACATTTTAAATTTCTTTCCAATTTAAACTTTTCTTGCCAGTTCCCTTTATACTTACAACTGTGTAGAAACACCTTTCCACTTTTTTTATGTCCTCTTTCTTCTCACATTTTCAGAGATTCTGTGCCTTCTGAAAGTTAATTGAGTGTGCAATTAAGATGTGATTTTGTTCCCTCAAGTAAATCTCCAGTTGAATAAGTAATATGTGAACAGAAAAAGCAATCAAACATGACAAAAATATATGTAATTAAAAGCAAATCTCTCATCCCAAATATTTACCCCTTTCCTATAATCAAAAATTGTTAATAATTTTTCATTTCCTTCCAGAAATATTTTATGTATACAAGAGCATGTAAATGCATATTTATGTTTTCTGGGCTTTTTTTTTTAAGTTTATTTATTTATAGAGAGAGATCAAGGGAGGGGCAGAGAGACAGGGAGAGAGAGAATTCCAAACAGGCTCTGCACTGTCAGCACAGAGCCTGACTCAGGACTCAAACTCACGAACCAAGAGATCATGACCTGAGTCAAAATCTAGAGTCAGTCTTTTAACCAACTGAGCCACCCAGATGCCCCTATGTTTTCTGGTTTTAATACAAATGGGATCATTTTATGTTAGTCTTGCTTTTTTCACTTAATACATCTAAAAGATCATTTCATATTAGCATATAGTAGTCTACCTCATTCTACTAACATATAACAGATAACACTGTTTTCAAAGTAGTGCACAAATAGCATTTGAACCAACATCTTTTTAACATGCTTATAAACACTTCATATGCATCACAGAATGGCTATCACATCCATTCATTGAAATAACATTGTTCTCAAAAATTTAACACTGTTCTCAAAGTAGGGGGCAAGTACCAGTGAATGAATCCACCATTATTTATTTATCCACATCCCCATGATGGACATTAAGTTACCACAGAATTTAACCACAGAAAATGTTCTTGAAAAGCATGGTCTTCCTTTGATTGTTGAGTTATGATTTTGGGGGGGGGGGGAATTACAAATATTTATTGCTTTTTTCTCTTTTTTTCCTTCTATTTCCTTTTTTCTAGTTTGTACATCCTTGAATAATAAGAGATATTTAAACTTGGTGCTTGCCTAGCAACAAAGTGACTTAATTCTCCTTTCCTCTCACCCACCTACATTTTTTTCTGTGTCTTCCTTCCACACACAAAATGGAGGTGCTGACTTATCTTAAAGACCTATTCAAGAATTTTTGAAGGAAAACACCACTATGTTAATATTTATCTGTGGGAGGTTGAATTAAAGGAGATTTTCAGTTTTATCTTTACACCATTTTGCATTATTTTAATCTTTTACACTGAAAAAAACATTAATGTTAGAAGAAGAAAAAAACAATGCAATGAAAATTTAAAATACAGCATTTCAAATACAGCATTTTCCTCAGTTCAACAATCCAAAATACGGAAATAGGGGCCAATGACGATGAAAAGTGTCCCAGAATAGGAATTTTATCTCTATGCCATTTTTCAAAGTGTACTGAAGCCATTATATTGGTGGAATCTTTCCGTTGATCTTGACCCTTATAACAGGAATAATGGATGCTCTTTATTGCCAACCCCCAAAACGCTTCCCCCTTCTTTACTGCTAACAAAACCTCAATTTTATTTAGATTGAAAACAAAGCACAAAGGATTAAACAGATGAAAGTTTAATGAAAAGACTGTTCAGAATCATTTGGGTAGGGTCCAAGGATCAGCAGCAGCAGAAAACTAAAAACCTACTCTAGGCCTGAAGAAAAAAAAGGACAAGAGATTATTGAATCCAAAGGAGAGCAACAGCTGTGGGAGAAGGCCTCCTGGAAGTATCTGTGGCTTTTGTTATACAGAGAATGGCAACACCAAAACCGAAAGAGGGCTGGAGCCTCAGAAGCAGCACTACCCAATTAGATTTGCATCCAGTGGCAGTACAGAGAGGGAGGAAGCAGGGGAAATAAATACCCCAACCATTCTGTTCTCCTGCCTTCAGATATCTGGTCATGTCTCCTAGTACCAAGACTCAATGAGAAGCCAAACTGGCAAGGGAGCTCAGATGATCCAGGCCCCAGAGATCAGCCCCCCGGAGTATGGAGCAGGTTAAGAAGGGCAGTGAGACATACATCTTTTATGTCCTGTCTCACATTCCCCTGGCCCACCATTTTGTTCTGGCCATTTCTATGTCAACCATCTGCATTAATAGCCCCTGGACTCAGCTATCTCCTATTCCTCAGGAATCTTTTGCTTTCACTGGGTGAGACCCCTACATGGAACTAGACTGTCTATCCATGCCGCAGCTTGCTCCAAGTGTACATGCAAGGAACCTACTGGATGCTGGGGCAACCCTTGACCAATCAGGATTGGAAGCCAGTCAGTAAATGTATCCTCTTCCATGTCTTGGGCAAACCATTCTGGGAGTGGAACTACAGAATTCTTCAGAGAATTTTTAGCTAGATTGAGCCCCAGTTGTCCATAACAGTAACTAACACTAAACTTCAATAATCCCATTCTTGGATTAGCTTTACCTCCTTCTCTGTGTTACTAATCTCAGTCCCCAGTTAGTGTTCCTGAACATCATATCCTGAAATAACTACCTTCATGTATTCCTTTTCTCAAGTTCTGCTTTTAGAAGAACTCACGATAAAATAGACAGAGAATGGGTAGTTCTGGAGGGGCCAAAGGAGAATAAGCATTCTCGGTGTCCATCCTTGTCCCAAGTAATGCAGGGGTAAGTAAGCCTATTCCAAAATGCTAATCTATTGATTAGTCTACAGTAATGTTTTAGAAAAAGACATGTGACCAGCTTGAGCCAATGATAAAAGAGGAGTATATTTTTCTACTTTATAATGTAAAAAACTGTAGCACAAAGGCAGTTCTAAACAGGCCACCTATAATGTGAAGCTGCTGCAAAACACATAATGTTTCCATTGGGTTCAAAATGTAACTCCAATGGTTTGGGTAAAAATACACACTATCAGTCCAACAATAGTCTATCATCTCCAAATTACTGGTGCCATAATTACAAACGAAAACTAGGGTCCAGTAACTTGAGAAAGAGGAAAACTTGACAAAGGGAAACTTGCAGTTGCCACCAATGTCTAACCAGAGTCCAAGGAAGGGGAAAGTCCTAGGTTTTACTATGTGTCAAATATGTGGTTTGTCCATAGTTTGGAGGATGTGCACACTCAATTCTGATTCTACAAGATAAAGTTAATGGTGTAACCAAGGGTTGGCAAACTTTTTGTGTTTAATGTTTATTTACTTTTGAAAGAGAGAGGCAGAGTGCGAGTAGGGGAGGGGCAGAGAGTGTTGGAGATGCAGAATCTGAAGCAGTCTCCAGAATCTGAACTGTCAGCACAGAGCCTGACTCAGGGTTCGAACTTATGGACTGGGAAATAATGACCTGAACTGAAGTTGGATGCCCAACCGACTGGGTCACCCAGGCACTCTGGCAAACTTTTTCTAGAAACAGCCAGATATAAATATTTTAGGCCATACAGTCTCTACAAAAGCATACATAGGAAATACATACACAAATGGGTGTGGCCATACTCCATTGAAACTTTGATTACAAAAAGAGGTGATGGCTTGATTTTGCCTGTGGGCTGTAGTTTGCTGACCCTGGTGTTAATCAAGCAGCCTTTGTTGCCCCCTCACAAAGAATCCACCTGCACCTCAAAAATACTTTCTTCAAAATGTGATTTCATCAGTAGATAAAATATTAGCCTATCAAGCAGCTGCCCTCCACAAATTTTATTTTCTCTTAACAATACATTTTCTAATATGTGTATTTCCAGAAAAAAATCAGATCAGCAAAATAGTGTCTAATTGATATTTTAATTTATTCATCTTACAAAACACTTCGTATCTCACTCTGAAACTTCTACTCCCCAAAATTGAAATTGAAAGCACAAGATCTGAAAAGCTATCGTTAAAGTCCATCAACTTAAAAAACACTGAGTAAGAACTAAAGAAAAATACATTTCTTCAAATACAATCACATAACTAAACCAAAAAGTAGTCTCCTGGAGATAACCTTATGTTAAAAGATTTTCATGTTTTCTTGAGAGCCTTTCATGCTGAAATCTTTAAAAGACCACTGGCTGCACACAGTGTCAGAATGCAGCAGTGATTTAACAACCCCAGGCAAAATTATATAACAAAGCTAGGCTATGACGGAGTGTATTTCTTATCCAGTGGTAAGTAATCTACAATTGCACATGTTAGAATTTGGTCAGGGCGCAGAAGCTAATTGCAGTACCAGGCTGAGTGTACTCAAGGTTTAATTTACATCAAATAGAGAGGAGGCTTCCAGAACCAGGCATTGAACCTCATGTTGGAATGCTATTGCTTTTCCTAAAGCAAAATAACACACTACCAACATCATTGTTCAGTAGCACCATGGGTATCTCTGTGGGACTTTTCTACCAAATTACTGACAAGAGTTGGCCCTATTTAATCCATAATCATGAATGCCATCAGTGCCTATGGTTAGAGGACTATAAAGCCAAAGAATAGCACACACTCGGGTCTTGTTCAGACTAAATTACTACAGAACAAGGGCCAACTACCAGAGTAACTGCGACTGCATCTTTAGATAGTCCTCTCAAAATAGTTATTTTTTTATCCTGAGGATTTAATGAAAAAATAAGCAATTCCTTTGAAGTTAGGAATTTCTTTTTTTTTCAGATTCGCAAATGTTTAACTTTCCCATTAAACGATGATTTTATTGTATCCGCACCCCCGTTTTCTATCAAAGAATACAGGCTTTTCTTTGGCATCTTCTCTAGATGTTCTTTAAACTAGATCATTTATCATAATAGATAATGATGTCCAGCAGCTTATGGCTACATAGTGTACTTTGGACAGACTCCAGCAGATGCATAAAGAACATAAAAACCACTAACCAAACACCGAGACACTGGCAAGCAAATAGCGACATGTGTATTCAGGTGGGAGTGTATGGGGCAAGATTCCTTCTGATTTACATTTCCTCACAAAGCCCTCCTATGAGATGGAGTATGTAGAAAAGAAGGAAGCCCAAGTCCAACACTGGGTGAGAGGGGAGACAGATAAAGCATGGCAGATGAAATAGAAAAAAAAAACTATTTAAAACATGCATGTACTGCTGAAATTAATGGGAGCTGGAATAAATTTGCATAAACAGAGACTAGGAGAAGTGATCTGATTATGAAAAGCTACAATGGTCCTAACTGGGGTCACATTAAGGCTGTGTTTAAGTAATGCATGCAACATTCGAGGTCAAAAGAAAGGCATCTTGTCATTCACATACATTGATTTCATCCTGATAACAACCCTGTGAGGTAGATATATTGTAACCAATTTCTTGATAAGGAAGTAAAAGAAATATGAGTGACTACTCATACAAGCTCATTTGACTGATAAAAGGTAGAATAAAGAATAAAAGCCAAAACAAAACAAAACAAAATCGCAGATCTTTTAGCTGTCTATCAGTGCTACTTCCACCCTACCACAGCACTCAGATAATCAAGGACAGAGAAGCAAGATGTCACAATCTATGCACTCCAGGACTGAAGGGTATAATAATTTTTAAATCAGTCTGAAATGTTTTATTTCAGTAATCAGTATTTCCCCAATCCTTGCCAGTTGTTGGCTATCTGTAGGACGTTTTGTTTTTTATTTATTTTTTATGTTTTAATGTTTTTTATTTTATTTTTGAGAGACAGAGAGAGACAGCGCGAGCAGGGGAGGGTCAGAGAGAGAGAGAGACACACACAGAATCCGAAGCAGGCTCCTGGTTCTGAGCTGTCAGCACAGAGCCCTACGCGGGGCTCCAACCCAGGAACCGTGAGATCATGATGTGAGCCAAAGCTGGACACTCAACCGACTGAGCCATCCAGGTGCCCCTATAGGACGTTTTCAATAGCAATAACTCCGATTTCACTGGTCTTGCCTCCTACCTTTGTTACACATACTCTCAGCCCTTTGCAAACCCCTCCACGTGCATCCAGGGGTTTCGAGAGTGTCTCACGAGATATCACAAGCTGTCCCCTTACCACCTCCAAGTCCTGCCTTTTCAGTGATGCCCACTCCCTTGAAATCGCCTGAGGGCAGTGCCTCTCAGGACCACTTCTAGAGCCGTTTCCCATGACAATATGGATGTCTGATCAAATTGGCCTTACCAGTCCCTCAGCTTGACTAAACTTCAGACAGGCTTCTTCCTGACTCTAGCCCCCATCCCCACGGCTATCTCCCTTTTCTTAGAGTGCTCACTTTTGAAAATTTTCGATCATAAACTCTTTCCTGCCCCTTTGAGATGTAAATCTTCTCCCAGCCTCTTGCCAGTTTTACAACCCAGGAATGTCTTTCTCAAGGACTTGGGAGCCATCCCATTGAAATATAATCATCCCAAAAGATAGGGCACCTGTACCTGTCTGTCGGAATGTAGGAGCCTGACCTTGATTAAGTGCCAAACAGCACACACAGATGGACTCACTACTATACTGACCAACCTCCCCACTAACATCCTCCAGTTACTTCCCACGAGCGCACCCCAGTGTTTAAAAACTCTCCCACTTTTTGTCTCAGTGCAGTTTAGTTTTAGTCTTGCTCCCCTATTATGATGGTCTTGAATCACTGTTTGCCTGTTTAACTCCATCAGTGCAATTTCTCCAGAGCAAAAGTGTCACCACCAAAAACTCTCAGACCAGTGAACTCCCAGGAACTCGAAGAGATACAGTGATAACACCTCTCTCCTTGACTCACACTTTGTAACTCATGGTGAAGCCAAAGCACTATCAGGTTTCCCATATTTCATGGAGTCCTTTATGCAGAGTTCCTCCACCTCTGGCTGCAGCTCTTTAGACTCAGGTAGGCACAGTCTCACAGGCAAATGCCATGCTGCTCTCTACATCTCAATTCCTAAATCAACTGCCCAAACAAACCACTTTCTTCATAAGCGCCACCCCCCCCCATGCCGCCTCACTTTTTAAAATACAAATGAACTTCTCATAGGCTCACTCACCAAATGGCAATCATGCCCATTCATTTTTGAATTCCACTTTAGTCCAAAACTGAGATCTCTCTTTCACTCAGAGGAGTAAAACAGTGTGTTGGAGGTGCTTAAAGATACAACAAATGAGGGAAAAACAAAATATTCTCAATTTTTTCTTTACCCTCTTTGCATTATTCGAAAGACCTAGTTCAAATGATTATTCACAGAGTATATTTCAGCAC
This sequence comes from Cryptoprocta ferox, assembly GCA_028646485.1. Lineage (NCBI taxonomy): Eukaryota > Metazoa > Chordata > Mammalia > Carnivora > Eupleridae > Cryptoprocta > Cryptoprocta ferox. Next base: position 15,762,281 of record CM053559.1, read on the forward strand.
TCATATATGCCTTACACCACACACTCATTTCTCAATAAACTTTAAATGCCATCAAGTTTAGAGCCATTTTACAAGAAAGAAAGGAGAGAGAGAGAGAGAGAGAGAGAAAAGAAGGAAGGAAGGAAGGAGAGGAAGGAAGGAAGGAAGGAAGGAAGGAAGGAGACAAAAGATAGAAAGAAAGAAAGAAAGAAAGAAAGAAAGAAAGAAAGAATGAACGAACGAGGAATGAAGTAAGAAAGAAGGGAAGGGAGTAAGAGAAATGAGGAGGAAAGAAAAGGAAAGAGGACAAAGAAGACTAGCAGGGTGGAAATCAAAGGAAGTCACTTTCAGTTCAGTATTAGAAAGGGCTAAAACAATTACAGCAATCCAACACTCAAATCAACTGTTGTAAGAAAATAATTTTGTCGACGTTGGGAGCTAGGTAGAGGCTGGAGACAGTGCATTCAGCATGCTGTCAAGGAAATTCATGTATAAGGTAGGACTCTCAGCTTATCCAAGGACCCTTCCAACTCTGAGATGATGCTATGTGATGGGATTACTATTTGTAAAATATTAATATTTTGGATTCTTTAATGATATTTTAATTTTTTATATATTAGCACCCCATTAATAAAATGGAAAATATCGCCCAAATAAAAAGCCTTTCCTTCTGAAATGAACACCTAATAACAGAAAGCTGGTGTGATCAACATAGAAACTTCAGGTCAGGGAAGTAAAAGCTTTGAATGGTGCATTTAACTGGATATTATATAGGTGCTATTATCTTTATTCCTTGGCATCATGTGTGAATTGATTTAGCTATTCCTCACGACAATCTCCATGCAATTAGGCATTGCTTACTCACAGCTGAATGATCTAAGCACTACAGAGAGAGGCAAATAGTTCTTTCTCTTTTTCTACAAGTATTTCATAAGAATATTTTCCAGAACTCTAATGCCCGATATAAAACTACCACAGAAGACAGAATCCATACTTTTAAATGGCCAATGTTAAGGTGGTGAGCAGGGGGAGGGCTCCAGACAGGAATCCAATATTTGCCTTTCAGTTGATCTCCCTTACTCTCAAGTTGGGGAGTGAGCAGCTGGGCTCCACCAACGCAGGAAATCAAGCCAATTGGCCTGACATCTTGGGCACTGGCCCAGATGAATTTCTGGAGGTCACCCAATCTTACTGGTGTAGAAAGCCATAGAATATTAACAGCAAGAAGAAACTACAGACTCTAGGATACCCTAGTCTTAGCCAAAGGGTGTTCTAAGCTTGTGGGTAAGTCACCTAACCTATTCAGACCTTAAGATCTCATACACATCTGCCAAAGGGAGTATCACATATTCTTATTATCATCAAGTATTGTTGTAAAACAAAAGATAAAAATTCCACATATATGTATGTATTATTTAAGTGGTTATTATTTGGGGGAAAAATGAAGAGCCACTCCCATGCTAATTTGAAAGGACCTAGACTGTATGATTTCTATATGCCTGGTTGCCGGTGTCACAGAGAGAAAAGGTAACGGACTGCAGCACCATTTCCAGACAGGCTATAGCAAGGCAGAATAGAACCGGAGATTCTACTTTCTTATCCTTCACCAATAATGTCAACTACTAACCAAGACTCTAAATATAGAATCTAAGGAATTCTATTTGTGCTGAACACAAAACGTTTCCTCCCTATTCACAGCTTACTATATATTTAAAGCTTATGAATATATGGTTACCATGAAATTTATCCCCCAAATGATGCCCTTTTTTGTTAGTAGAAAATATTTTAACGATTTTCAAAAAGCGTTTATTATAAAGCTTTTTAGCTCTAGTGGGATAGAATGCTGAGAGTAATAGTGGGTTCTCCCCTTGGCTACATTGTTTCATTTTGCTCTAACTGCTATTATTTACCTCTCTGATTTTGTTACTGAAGAGAGTAAAAGCCCATTATACAAGAAAAACCATTTAAAAAATTTATCAGTATTGTGTGAAATGCTCTGCTCAACAAAACAAATGGAGAGCAGACTTGTCTGTGTTTGTTGGGATTCAGCACCCTTGGAATTGTGTCAAGAAGAATATAAACAGGCAAACTCCCCATCCACTAAAAGCCCATATGTACTCCTGGCTCAGACGAGGCTTTCATATTTTAAAACTTGCAGTAACTACTCAGAATCACAGTATTCCGATTCCAGTTAAAAATAAAACATCTAATGACCCTTTTGTGCAAATATAATGCTATTTTTTCTGAAGGTTGGAGAAAATACTTTAATACCAAAAATGAAAATATTAACCATTCTTTTTCAAAATATAGCTCCAAAAGGGAATAATTCTGTTTCTTTTCTTTTCTTTTTTTTTCCTAGTCACTGTCTTCCTTTTACTTTTACGAACAATATTTTAGGGAAGCTTCTCTTTATCAAATTTTACTTTGAAAAAACTGAGTTTAAATTCTGTTGGCATTCTTGGCTGCTCTAGTCAAAGCACAGAAAAATAGGGACAAAGCGTACCTTTTTAAAGTCAATGTGTTGACTTAGACACTAACCAGCTTTCTTACAAAGATGCTTTATGAATCACAGATCAAGTGAATAGCATAATAAAAGCACATTTCCGGAAGTATCCATCTAATGCATTTTAGGGAGACCAAAAACATCTCCCTTCTGAAACTATGGAAGTAAAATTTTAAAAAGGCTTATATTTATCCAAATCTACACTTTCTTTTGTCCCTTCTTCTTTTAGGGTGCATTACTTATTTACAATACGTTCTCCCTATGAGAGTCTGTGAAAGACATTATCCTGTTTACCCAACACTCTTTTAAAGAATGATAAGCACATGAACATCCATTACTGAAAGTCCCCATAATAGAACAACTTTGGTAACAAAAGTAATGGGAAATGCACACACAGACACAAAAGCTAAAAACAATGATGAAGGTCATTCCCAAAGTTGTTCTAAGTGCATTTATAGTGAGCATAGTTGGTGAAGGTCTCTTGAATTTATTGTAGTATTAAAGCTCAGATATAGCTTTATTTGAAACTTCCTCTTGGATTTTTACCATTCCTTTTCCAAACTTTTTCATGACTGATATTTTATTAAAAATAAAATTGGAGCTAAAAGGAGTTTAAAAAAACATGTTACCTGGGTGGCTCATTTGGTTAAGCGTCCAACTCTTGATTTCTGCTTGCATCGTGATCTCCTGGTCATTAGATCGAGATCCATGTTGGGCTCAGTGCTAAGCACGGAGCCTGCTTGGGATTCTCTCTCTTTCTGCCTCTCTCCCCCACTTGCACACTTTCTCTCTCTCTCAAAATAAGTAAATACACTTAAAAAAAGGAAAACAGGTTAAATCACAGATGAGATATTCTGTGCATAAATTATTAGCAGAGTGGTGAACAGGAGGAAATTTTATTCCTACCCAGTCCTGCTTGAGTGTAAGCGCTAACAGTTTTCCCTTTTATCTTGGCTTGCATCTTAAGCATCATGAAACCCACCCTTTATTTCTGAGGCTATGAGATTCTAACCATTAAAAAGGTCAGTTTCAAAGGAGGGAATTCAAGTACATCTTATAAAAGCCTTGGGCAAGTGTCAATGGAAAATCCTCTCTGTGCCTCCACCCCAAAAATTAATGAGGATTTTTTGCACAGACTACATGAAGCACATGGCATTGGCACAATGACATTCATTCAGTTTGTCTCCATATGGTATCCCCAGGGAGGGCTTTTGTCTCCCAAATCCCCTAATGTATTTTGTCTCACCAAATCCCCTAAACGTATTTCCCATCCAACTCTTCATTCTTCCACCCCTAACCCAATGTAATTCTTTCTCTATGGAAATTCTATTTTTAAAAAGTATATTTTCCAGACTCCTTTGCAACTAAGTATAGCAGAACCAACTTGGGCCTATAATATTTTATTTTTTTCCTAATGTTTATTCAATTTTGAGAGAGAAAGACAGAATGTGAGCAGGGGAGGGGCAGAGAAGGAGGGAGACATAGGATCCAAAACAAGCTCCAGCCTCTGAGTTGTTAGCACAGACCCCAGTGCAGGGCTTGAACTCAGGAACCAAGAGTCATGACCTGCACCAAAGTCGGATGCTTAACCAACGGAGCCACCCAGGTACCCCTGGCCTATAATACTTTAGCATACTTCTGGGAGTGTTTTGCTTTTCCTTTTCTCCTCATTGCTTCCCTCCTCTTCTTCCTGCCTACCTAGGACACAGATGTGGGGCTGAAAAAGCAATATAGTGACCATGAAATCACCATGTAAATGAGTACCAAAGATAACTGGAAAACAGAGCAAAAAGAGCTCTGATATCATGGAACTGCCTTACCAACCTTTTCTGGATTTCTTTTTAAACGAACACATTTGGTTAAGGCACCTCTGGCTGGTTTCTGTTACATGCAGCCAAACACAATTCCTAACTGATAATCCCAGTCATGGCTCATCTAGTGACTCCTAGAGGGAGTCTATGATGAGCTCATCATTGCTCCTAGAGGGAGAGGCAATTGACTTATCTCTGCTCTCTTTCCTATTTACTTTTATAGTCTTTTTATTAATTTATTTTAGTTTATTTTTTAGAGAAAGAGAAAGTGTGCATGTGCATGACTGGGGAAGAGGAGAGAGAGGGAGAAAGAGAATTGGCACTGACAGCATAGACCCTGACTCAGGGCTCATTCTCACAATCCTGAGATCATGACCAGAGCTGAAATCAAGAGTCAGACACTTAATTGACTGAGCCACCTAGGCGCTCCTATTGTTATAGTCTTGATGCCTGTGGGCCTGCCTCTTTCAGAGTCTTCCCTTTTGATTCTCAAGAGACTATTTTGCTTCCAATTAAATTCAGCTTTTTATAAAACAAAATCTTTAGCTTTTGAAAATATTGATTTTGATGTGGATTTCAAGAGCCTACTTTGGAAGTCAAAAACTGAACAGCCATTGATTCTCTCTCTTTGCTTTCCAATTGTAACAATCTTAACTCTCTTCAAGATAATGTGGAAATCTTTGACTACGGAAGGAATGATCATATACTTAGAACTATGAATAGGAAAATACAAATTTATTTATAATATTATATTAAGTAATCTTTAAAAAAAGAAAACAGGCTTACAATTTTTTTCTGAGCCCTTTTAAATGCCCAAGTTTTTCTTGTTATAGTCAATAAGCTAGGTTTCCCTTTGATCCTATAATTCAGATCTGTAGGTTTGTCCTTGAGAGCAACAGGAAGCTCAAGCTTAGTCCTTACTCCCAATGTACACATACTCCTCTAGTGCATGAAAACTATCCTGTGGTGGTTACCAAACTAGTTGAATACCAAACCTAGAAGACTTTTGGAAAACAAGAGTAGGTTATCCCCTGTAAACCCTAGAAAGACTATAGAAAGTTTGTGGTCCAGAATTTTGACAAAAAGAAAAATTTATAGAACATAGTGAAACATACAGAACCTTGTTTCTCTGGAGAGTTCAAGAGAGCTCATTAAATCTTATCACATCAGATCTATAGACAGTGAATAATTCTACTGCGACTAGAGTGATAGCCTTCTAAAGACAAAAGAATAAAAAGAAGTAGATGTCAAGAGTATGTATCAGCATCTCAGAGAAGATGAGAGACCTGGACCATCAAGCTCTCTAGGATGTCAGACCAAAGCCACTGATGTGGAAGTCATAAGAAGTATCAAGAATCACTTGGGACCGTGTTAGGCTAAAAACTAAAAACTAAGGAACCCTTCCTAATCCATGGCTTTCAGGATTAACAAAATCTCAGCATCTGTCATTTCAAATGAGAAGGAAAGATATGGGATGGTCATTGGGATGACCTCAATGCCTTTATTTCTCTTGAGGAGTAATTTTCCATGATATCCTTGGTGGAGAGTAAGACAATAACCTAACAGATTGTCTAATATCATAGGAGTTTCAGATACTTTGAGCAAGGGTTCAAACTTCTAGAACCAATCTTAAAGCCCTCTGATCCCTAGAAAGAGGTAAGCATAAAAATTTATGGCAAACAGGGGCACCTGGGTGGCTCAGTCGATTAAGCATCAGACTCTTGATTTTTGGTTTAGGTCATGATCTCACAGTTTGTGGTTTCAAACCCCACGTTGGGCTCTGCAGGTAGCACTGTGAAGCCTGCTTGGGATTCTCTCTCTCCCTCTGTCTCTGCCCCTCCCCTGCTCATGCTCTCTCTCAAAATAAATAAATTAACTCTTAAAAAATTATGGGAAACAAAATACCAGAATTTCATCTCCAATTTAAGTGTCTGTGAACTTGAGAAATTGAAATTACAATGGAATATCACCATACTGTTCATCTTTCAACAGTGTACTACTTTGGACTGTGTTCTTCTATAACACTCTCCATAAAATAAAATCTGGTTTCCTCTCAAGGGCAAAAACTGGATCTTTACTTCCTCTGTATGCCAAACACAATGCTAGGAACCCACTGGACTCTTATTAAATATTTTTGTGGTCATTTGCAAGATGCTCCATATCATGTTTTAATAGCAAAATTTCCTTGTTAAAAAAAAAGTCACAATTAATCTGAGAATAAAATAACATGGGTCATTCTTATTATGGACTCCCAGCCCTCTCCTTTTAATGTGGCAAAACATTTCCTACCTCTAATTACTGTAATTCCTTTTTATAATAACTCTAGTTATACACAGTGGATATGCCCTCTATTTTCTAGGAAAAGAAGAAAGAATTATACCCATCATATCATACTCCCTTTAACATTCCAGGCCTCTGCCTTCTCCCCCAATTCACTCTTCAAGAGGAGACTTTATTCAGAGCTCATCATTCTCACCTCCTTTGTGACACAGGTGTGTGGTGTTATCTCTACCTGCTAACTCAAATTGCCTTCTCCAGCCCACTGCAAATAAACTATTTAAGGGAAAGAATGAAATCTTATTTAAAAACTTATAAAATATATTAAAAATCTTATTATATCATTAATTTTTTATCCATATTATCCTATTATTTTATTTTATTATTACTAAATGGGGGGGAAGGAAAGAAAAAAGCATTGGACAAAAAAAGAAGTATAAATAAAATGTCATCTCTGTGAAGAACTTAGTCAACACTACAGGGTATTCTAAAACTGGGATGACCTCTCAGAACTGTCCAAAGTTAGGACAAGGGAGCCACATCTTTCTTCAAACTCATCAACCAGTCATTGAATACAGGTTTCCATGGAAGGAGGCATGACTCTGGGCTACATGATTTTCTTCAACTGAATCAATCCCAAAAAGAGCCAACAGCTGAGAGTTGTCTGTCACAACTGTGCTATAGTCAGGGGAATAGCTTCTTCATACCTGAAAAAGAATCTAGGCAGCAAATCACAACTTCTACGTGAACATCTAAGTTTTAACTAGGGAATTTCATTATATATTGTTTTCTTTCTTAGTGTGATACTATGGTCAGTTCTTCTTCCCCTATTAGGTAACTTTATCTTTCTCTTCCTATAAATCCAACCTATCCTCAAAGTCCAACTCCAATCCTGCAAATACCTCAACAAGTATAACACTGTAGTGTACCCCACTTGCTTCCTAAGTGTGTAATTTTCACAAAACATATTAGAAAAAATATAAATACTTTAAAGATTCTAAGACTCATAGTCACTTTATAGAGCTCTTAGAACAAAGTACACACTACAGAGATATCTCATAACACTTCTCCAAATTCTTGTCTAAATAAGAGCTATTATCATTACAAAAAAAAAAAAACATGAAAAAGCATATAGTAGCTATTAACTACCAGCAAATGCAAGTGTTCATATGGAAAACATCAGTCATTAATATTTTAGAAAGTTGTTAAGACAAATGAATGAAATTGAAGTAGCTTAAAGAACATAATGTACGGGGCACCTGGGTGGCTCAGTCGGTTGAGTGGCCAACTTCGACTCAGGTGACGATCTCGCGGTTGGTGAGTTCCAGCCCCGCATTGGACCCTGTGCTGACAGCTCAGAGCCTGAAGCCTGCTTCAGATTCTGTGTCTCCCTCTCTCTCTGATCCTCCCCCGTTCATGTTCTGTTTCTCTCCGTCTCAATTAAAAAAAAAAAAAAAAAAAAAACCATTAAAAAAAAGAACATAATGTATACTAGAATATGCTATCCTAACAGCCTTGTCTAACACAATGCCAGAAAATAAGTACTAATTTCAGAACTTCCTTATCTAAAATTTCCTCAAAGTTTAGTCACTTATTGGTTTCCCTAGATCTAGCAACATTTATGGTAATATGCTATTTCCATAATTCTTATAAAGAAGATCACATAGGAACATCTGTGTGGCTCAACTAGTTGAGTGACCAACTCTGGGTTTCAGCTCAGATCATGATCCAAGAGTTGTGGGATCAAGCTGTGCGTAGGGCTCTGCACTGAGCGTGGAGCCTGCTTAAGATTCTTTCCCCCTCTCTCTGCCCTTCGCCCACTCAGACAGGCATGCACATGCATTTTCTCTCAGTCTCCCTCTCTCTAAAATAAAAAAATTAAGGGGCACCTGGGTGGCTCAGTCAGTTAAGTGCCTGACTCTTGACTTCAGCTCAGGTCACGATATCACAGTTTGTGAGCTCAAGCCCTGTGCTGGGCTCTGAGCTGGCAGTGTGGAGCCTATTTGGGATTCTCGGTCTCTTTTCCTCTCTCTCTGCCCCTCTGTAGTTTGTTGTCTCTTTCTCTCTCTCTCTCTCTCTCTCTCTCTCTCTCAAAATTAATAAATATGGGGCATCTGGGTGGCTCGGTCGGTCGAGCGTCTGACTTTGGCTCAGGTCATGATCTTGCAGTTTGTGGGTTCGAACCCCGCGACAGGCTCTGTGCTGACGGCTTGGAGCCTGAAGCCTGCTTCTGATTCTGTCTGTCCCTCTCTCTCTGCCCCTCCACTGTTCATGCTCTGTCTCTCTCTGTCTCTCAAAAATAAATAAATGTTAAAAAAAATTAAAAATAAATAAAAATAAACATTAAAAAAGAATGTTTTAAAAATTAATTAAAAAATAAATTAAAAATTTTAAAAATTTAAAAATAAATAAGATTATGTATTTCCTGAGGAATATTTTAAAACAAAGTTTAACCCATATGTCTAATTATTTTTTTAGGACAATAGAACGTTTATAAACACTGGGTGTCACAATATCTTTAATACTATGATGAGTTTTAGGAATTTTCTTTCTATAAAACATCATTTATACATGCTAGCAACATTTAATATAGGATTATTCATTATTCTCAGTCTCAAGGATTTAGCAAAATAATAAAGAAATATACTATATTAAATTTTTACCTGGATAAGTGGCCCATAATATATTTTTATTAACTGTTTTTATAAACGTTTTTATGGAGGTTTAACATATACAGTACACAAATGTTAAATTCAATCACTACCAAGATCAAGATCTAGAATATAACTGACAAACTTAAAATAAGAAATAGACAAATTCACAATCATAATTAATTTTGTCAATTTTTATATATATTTCAAAGCTATGTTATTAAATACATACTAGTTTAAGATTATTTGGGCTTCTTTTTTAATTGACCCTTTTTTCATTATGAAATATATTTTTATATCTTTTAATATTTCTTATAGAAAATTCTGCTTTGCCTGACATTACTATAGCCACATTAAATTTCTTTGTCCATATGATCTATCTTCTTAAACCCCTCTGTTTTAATGCCAAAAATATTTTGTAAAATATCATACAAAAGTTGGGAAGAGAAAGGAGGATGTTAGCCAGGCTACATCAAAGTCCAGGCTGAGGAAGGACAAAGTGCTGCCTGGAGAAACTGGTAACTAGAGCAGTCCGCAGAGATCAAGATGGCCACTGGCCAAAAGAACCAGTAACCTAGGTCAGCCGCATTCATGCGCACAACAGCAAAGCTATTGGTCCCAATCATTCCTCCTTTTCAGGAAGGAAGAAGCAGGAGGTCACTCTTCAGACAGGTTCT
>CM053559.1:15772678-15834380 GCA_028646485.1 Cryptoprocta ferox
TTCTTTGCGCCTCTTGGATTTCAATGTCTGTTTCTTTCCCAAATTCAGGAACTTCTCAGCTCTAATTTGACAAGCACCCCTTCAGGACCTTTTTCTCTTTCTTCTTCTTCAGAATTCCTATTATATGGTATTGTTCCGTTTGATTGTATCACTCAGGTCTCGAATTCTCCTTTTGTGCTCCTGTTTGAATATCTCTCTCTTTTTCTCAGCTTCCTCTTTTGGTCTGTGTCTTCTAATTCACCTATTCTCCTCTCTGCCTCTTGAATCCATGCAGTGGCCCCCTCCATTTTCTTATGCACCTCATTTACAGCCTTTTTTAACTCGTCACAGCTATTTTGAAGGTCCCTAGTCTTTGTATCAATAGCTTCTCTGATGCTCTTCTTCATGTCCAGTGATTAATTTCATGATAATTGTTCTAAATTCTTGTTCGGTTATGTTGCTGAAATCTGTTTGGAGCAGTTCTGTGGCTGTGACTTCTTCTTGGAATTTCTTTAAAGGAGAGTTCTTTTGTTTTGTCATTTTGGCTAGCTTTCTGTCTCTGTCCAGTTTTAAAAGCTCATTATGCACTGTGCACCTGTTAGTATTTTTCTATTAAGGGAGGCTCATTGACTGTCCAGGGCCTGTCCATTCAGGAAGAATCCTTTTAATGGTGTCTCTGGGTTTTTCTTGTTGTGCCTTTCGTTATTTTATTTCCCTACTCAGTGATATTTGGGACTCTCCACCATGTGTACTTTGGCTTGTTTCTTGAGGTAGCCCTGAAAAGGAAAACAGACAAACACACAGGGAACAAAAGCACGCAAATGTACAGACAAATCAAACAAACAAGCAAACCAAAAGTGGAAAGGAAGTAAAGAAAAGGAAAGGAAAGGAAAGGAAAGAAGAAAAGAAAAATAAAAAAGGGGTGGGGGACAGAGACAACAAAAGACTATGGGCAGTCTAAAAGCGTATAAAGCCAATGGGAGAGATAAGAATGAGATAAGGGAAAATATATCTGGGAGGTGAGAGAATAAAAGGAGAAGAAAAGAAAAAGGGGGAAAAAAGGCAGCTCTCCCATGTGGATGGGTGTGGGTTGGTGTAGGTAGGTCAGGTCTCGGGGGTGCTCTCTGAGGCCCCGCCTTGGTGGTTGAGGGGAGAAGAATGACAGCGCCCCAAGCTCTGCTTGAATCAAGTGTTGCAAGCCGCTGTTTTGAATCTGATCTCCTTGTGCCTCGGGCTAGCCAAGTTGTATTCTCCAAGCTCCACCTCGCTTCCAAATCCCAGTCCATGTACCTTAATGCTACCACCGGAGATCAGATATACTCTTGCTGGCAGCGGCCTCCCAGCCGAGGTCGAGCAGGGGGAGGGGGCTGTTTTTCCCGATGCCACCTGGAATGGGCGCTACTGCCGCCGAGCCCAAGGAAGAATTTGCCAGCTAGATGGGACGGATTTCTCTCCCCGCGCCCAGCGGGTATATATGGGGTGACAATATCTCTCTCCTTCCTGGGGTGAGTTTTTTTATCTCTTCTTTAGAGACAGTTCTATGTGTGTTTTCCATCTCTCTTTCTCTTCCCCTTGTCTCTCTGGGGCACTGCATACTCTCCCTGTGTTGGGCTGGGGCTCCCACCCCCTGCACCTCTGGGGACCAGTCCTTTTTTTTTTAATTGCCCCAGTTCGCAATCACTCACTCAAGGCATCTTTGAGGTTGTCTTCTTTCTGGAGTCTGTGTGTTCTACTCCCACTCTTGCAGATCAGAGTATTGTCTCTTCAGTCCTTCTCAGTTTAATAGATGCAGGCAGGCGAAGATTACAGAGCTCCTTACTTCTCCGCCATCTTTCCCTTTTTCAATAAACTTTTTTTAAAAGGAAACCACTGAATTATATTTAGTGGTTAGGATCCTGGTAGGGCACTTGTTGGGCTTCAGGTGGGGTCATGATCTCCCAGTTCATGAGTTCAAGCCCCACGTAGGGCTCTGTGCTGACAGCTCAGAGCTTGGAGCCTGCTTCAGATTCTGTGTTTCCCTCTCTCTCTCTCTCTCTGCCCCTCCCCAACTAGCGTGCTCGCTCGCTCGCTCTCTCTCTGAAAAATAAATAACCATTAACGAAAATAATTTTTATTGAAAAATAAGGATCCTGGTGACTAAGACAACAAAAAATGAAAGATAAACAGTCATCAGGTCATCCTTAAGAAACATTTTTTAAGTTTATTTATTTACTTTGAGAGGGAGAGCATGTGTGTGTAAGTAGAAGAGGGACAGAGAGAAAGGGAAAGAGAGAACCCCAACCAGGTTCTGCACTGTCAGGCCAGAGCCCAACGTGTGGCTGGGGCTCAATCTCACCAACCATGAGATCATGACCTGAGGTGAGATCAAGAGTCAGATGCTTAACTGACTGAGCCACCCAAGTGCCCCAAGAAACATTTCTATATTGAGTTTTTATCATTATTCAAAGAAATTTTTTAAAAATATGAGTATGTTTCAATTATTGATAAATATTTTATGAATAAGTTTTTTATATAAAATTACATTATTCAATACTCCTAATTATGGTAATACTTGTACAAATGAAATAATATTACAGTGCAGGATAAAATACAAGAAACATTTTAGCTCATCCATGATTCTAATTTATTTTCTGACAGGGAGCCTAATTTATTGGCAACAACTTGCATTTGTTGTATAGATCAGATAAGTAATCACTAATTAAGGTGAGATTTTAAGATTGCAAAGATGTAAATATGTATTTAAAACCATGTTGAGTTCAAATAATGAACATCTTAAACACTGTTGTTATAAACTTCAAGCATGTTAAAAATTACCTGACTCCACAATTACCTTATTTGTATTATCTGAGTAAAATTTTAGGATAAGCATTTAAGAGCAAGTAGATTTATTGTTCTTTAATGTCAACTTAAATTGTAATTCTAAAACCCTTAATTAACTTTAAGACTTCAGACTTAATTAACTTTAAGACCTAAGGCTTAGAAATGTTTAAGTAATTAAAATAAATAGAAACTTCTTACAACAGAGGATGTGATACTTGGCAAGTAGGGACACTAGCAACAGTATAGTCACCGCACAATATTTTTTACCTATATACTTTTATTTGTTATTCTTGATATTTTTTAAGAGGATAAAACTATTGGAGTAAAAATATTGTCTTAAAATATGCTTATAAGAATAATTATATATTAAAACTAATGATTTAAGCTTAAGTGGTATCATCTTATTGTGTAATATACATATATATATTTAAAATAAAAACATTTGGAAGTAGTAAGAATAAATTTTAAAAGAAGCTATGTATAACGCAGAAAGTGAGCACTGGTGGCTCACAAAGAAAACTGGTCTTTCAGTGTATAGCCTGTTTTTAAATATAAGGCTGCTCAAAAATATTTGTGTTTTCTTCATATTCTATCCAGAGGTCAGGATTTTTGCTTAAATGGTGTATATGTGTACTATTACAAAGGTTTATTGAATTTGACCTACTTTGGTGTATTTCATAACTATAAAAAAATTATAAGCAAACAAATAGGAAAATAAGGAATTTCTTGATTCTATAAAGCTAATATTCCTTTGGCAGTTATAATATATTGCTATTCTGGTTAATAACACAGCCAACTCTGTGGCTATTTCTTGTTCTTTGGAACTTTGATTTTATCCAACAACAATTCCATTGTTGATCCAGGATAAGGCCCTAAATTACAAATAATAAAACTGACCAGGAGTTTCTTACACTGAAATAATCTCTGGTACTCTCTTGAAGAACAGACTCCCTCTCCTAAGAAAGGATTGGTCTTGGAAAGGAGGGGTACTACCAATAGTGAGTTAAGAAAGATATGCTCCATATTTTTTTAGTTAAATGAGGAAAAGAAACCCAATCTAATTAGTCTCATTCAAGGAAGGTGTTATTTATATGAATATAATTTAGTAAAACTATGTCACTCCTGAGAATAGATGGAAGTGGACTCAAGTTCATAAATGTGGGCTGACACAGTGACTCCCAACAAATTGACTTCTAAGAAATGTTTTATTCCATTTAAAATTTTAATTTTAAAATACCTGGGTCCCAACCTCTGCTTCTGATCAAAATGGAGAAACAACTGGATTTTCTCTCCTTCCTGAAAAAACAAAAGACATAAAAAATACATGAAGACTTTTAAGACACTGGATATTAGGCAATAAAAGACAATGATCCTTGAGAGATGGAAAATATATGAGATGAATCCCTTGACTGTCCCAACCAACTACTTCGAAAGAGTTTCCACAGAATTGAGAACCAATAAATTGAATACATTTAACAATTCAGAATTTCTTAAAAGCCACAAACTACCAAAGCTCACTCTAAAAGAAATAGGTAACCTGGGTATCTCCCTACATATTAAGGAAATTAAATTTTTAGTGATAAAACTTTCTGATAAAGAGCACTCCAAGCCTAGATGGCTTCACTGGTGAATTCTTCCAAATATCTAGAAAGAAATATCAATTATTCAGAAACTCTTCTAGAAAACTGAAAAAGAGAGAACAGTTCCTAATTTATTCTAAGAGAACAATACTGTGATACTAAAACTAGACAAAGACATTACAAGAAGACCACAAATCACTATTTCACAGGAACATAGATGCAAATATTCAAAAAATTTTTAGTGTTTTATTTCTTTTTGAGAGAGAGAGCACGAACAGGGGAGGGACAGAGAGAGAGGGGAACAGAAGATCAGAAGTAGGCTCCATGCTGACAGCAGCAAGCCCTATGTGGGACTCAAACTCAAAAGTGCAAGATCAGAGCACAGGAAGAAGTGACCTTGCCTGACACCAGCAGACCGCTTGATCAGTTGGAGATTAATCTAGCCCAGCGTGCTGAGGCAAGGACCCCATGTGTGGTCAATGGAACCCTAAGGCCCAGGAACCAGCTTAATTAGTGCCACCCATCAGACTGGTAAGAACCTGGGTTCATTTTGGCAGTCCTACCCCTAAGAGGCAGAAGGGGAGTCTGATCACCTCCCAGAGTTGCCCTAGTAGTTCCACAATGGACAAGGAACAAAGCCACAACTCTAAGGCACTGAATGTAGGGCAGTGGGTTGGAGTCATCATGTGAATGTGTGTGAATGAGACAGACAAGGGAAAGGTTCCGACCCGACCAAGGGCCGAAGCAAGAGTAGAGTCCTGATCCACAGTTCCATGGCAACCTCATACAGCTCATGACAGTGTCATGCTTCCTCAGGAGTTTGATCCAGGTCAGGGATTGAAACAACCTGCCAATGCTAAGAGGTGCCTGAAATATCTCCAAAAGGAGGGTGATTGGAAATGGATAAACGGAGTGTGCATCCTCTCCAAACTAGTCCCCCTCCTTCCTCTTTTTTCCCCTCCTGTGTGTGTGAAAGTCATCTGTTAGGGGGAGAAAATGGGTGGAAAGCAGAGTAAACTGACTTCTCTAGAATGTATGTTAAGGAATTTCAAAAAGGGATATTCCGGAAATTATAGTGTGAAATTAACTCCTGAAAAGCTCCAGACATTCTATGAAATTGATTGGCCATCATTTGGGGTGGGCTGGCCCTCAGAGGGCTCACTTGATGGAACTAGTTGGCTAAGTGTTCAAGGTCATTGAGGGGGACCCAGGCCACCCTGACCAATTTCCTTACATTGACTGCTGGCAAGAACTGGTTTTATCTCGGGCACCTTAGCTAAAAGTCTGTATTGAAGAGAACTGTAAAGTTATGATGGCTCGCATCATGGCTTCCTCCAAACACCACCAGAAATTAAAAAGCCCATACTGTCAGGAGAACCTGAAGAAACTCCACCACCATTATGCCCCACTGTACCCCTTACTGCCACCTGTGCCCCCAACAGCCCTAGCTGCCAAAACTTTATCAGAGTTTTCCCTTAGTCCTGAGGCCTCACCACCTCTAGTACCACTGGCCTCCCTGAATGTTACTGATTCACCCAGACCACCAGTCTTAACCCTGCATACACCTCCTAGACTGTGACTAGAAAATCAGGCCAGTGAAGGCAGCCCCTCCCTGCAGCAACACTGGGGAGCCTTACAGATGCCACTGAGGGAAACCAGGGGACCTGTCTATTATGATCAGGAAGGCCAGATCCAAGGAGGGTAGAGTGTTTTTGTATACCACCCCTTTAGTGCTATGGATGTCCTAAATTGGAAGCAAAATACTCCCTCCTATACGGAGAAAGCCTAGGCTATGATTGACCTAATGTAGTCCATAATTCAAACCCACAAACCTACCTAGATGGACTGCCACCAACTTCTGACCCTCTTCGATGCAAAGGAGCATCACCAAATTACCCAGGCATCCCCAAAATGGTTATAGGAGAATCCCCCGGCTGGGATACTAGGCACCCAGGCCTACGCTGGGGCTCACCTCCCTGGGGAGGACCCTAAAAGGGACCCAATGACTCCAGTATAGATGGAGGGTTTGCAAGGACTGAATGGTATCAAGAAGCCCTTCTAAATGGCATAAGAAAAGGAGGGGAAAGGCCATAAATATAAGTAAAACATCAGAAGTGCTCCAGGGACCCGAGGAAAGCCGAAGCCAGTTTTACGAGAGACTATGTGAGGCATTTCATCTCTACACCCCTTTTGACCCAGAAGCACCTGCTAACCAGCAGATGGTTAATTAGGCTTTTGTAGGTGAGGCCCAGGGGGACATTTGGCACAGGCTGCAAAAACTAGAGGGTTTCACCAGCATGAATGTTAGTCAGTTGCTAGAAGTTGAAACCTAGGTGTTTGTGACCAGGTGGCACAGAAGGAAGAACGCCGAAAAATGCAAAAACAGGCAGACTTGTTAGATTCTGCCTTGGTGGAGTGGTAAGAACACTTGAGGAAAGGTGCCCCACAGGGAAAGGGCCTAGGCCAGAAAGGGGAACGACGGGGAAGAAGGTCACTCTCCAGACCAGAATTAGGATGGAATCGGTGTGCTTTCTGCTATCAGGAGGACCACTGGAAAAATGAATGCCCTCAGGGACCAAACAAGTCTCAGGAAAGCCCCAAGAAAAAACAAAGGCCATGTAGTCCAGGGCTGGTCCCAAGCAGCCCCACAGCTTCATGGGACCGCCTAAAGATGATTTTGTGAGGCTAGCCACCATGGAGGACTATGAGGAGGACTAGGACAGACTGGGCTCTATTTTGTTGAGCCCCCAGGAGCCCATGGTCTGAATGAATGTGGGGGGCAACCCATTGACTTTATGGTGGATACTGGAACAGAACACTCAGTACTGACCTGACCCGTGGGCCTCATCTCACAGAGACAGGCCACCATCGTGGGGGCCACAGGCAGTCAGATGCACCATCCCTTTCTGGTGCCTTGGCGATGCAATTTAGGTGGCCATGAAGTCATCCATGAATTCCTATACCTCCCCGACTGCCCTGTGGCTTTAATGGGTCATGACTTATTGGAAAAGCTGCAGGCCCAGATAACTTTCAACTCTTGGGGACAGGCCTATATAACAGTACTTCCTTCAGGCTGGTCAGGGTCATGTGTACTGGGGACTATCTGTCCATCTTTCTTCCTATTCTCACTTTCCAGGAGGGGACATCTTGGAGTTCAAGTATATGGAGATAGGAAGACTCAAAGGAATTGCCCTGACTTATGAATTGGCAATTGGAAAGATGATGAGTGGCCTCCCGAGCATATAATTAAGTATTATGGCCCTGCTACCTAGGCAGAGGATGGGTCCACACTCCCATTTACATGCTAAACTGCATAATCAGACTACAAGCAGTTGTAGAAATTATAACCAATGAAACTGCCAGAGATCTTAACTTAATAGCCAAGCAGCAAACCAAAATGCACAAATGCCATCTATCAAAATTGCTTGGCCTTAGATTATCTGCTTGCTTCCGAGGGAGGAGTTGAGGAAAGTTTAACGTGAGCAACTGCTGCCTACAGATAGATGATGACGGAAAAGTCCTCGAGGAGATCACAGATCAAATGAGGATTGCTCATGTTCCCATCTAGACCTGGAATGGTTGAAACCCCGGGGAGTTATTTGGAGGTTGGTTTTCAACTCTTGGGGGATTCAAAACCCTCCTGGGAATTATCCTCCTAATTTTTGGAGGGTGCTTAATCATACCTTGCTTAGCTCCCCTGGTTGTACAGTCTGTCTCCAGTCTCATTGAGGCCATGGTTGAAAGAAAGACGGCCATTCATACAATGAAGTTATGGAAATAAAAACCTTTAAACCAAGATGATGCTCTTTGATTCAAAATAGAGGAGCGTGAGCCTCAAAGTAGGGGAATGTGGAAGGATCCTCTCCCTAAAGAGAGAGGGAAAAAAACAACTCAAGGCAACCTGGCTATACATGTACGTGACGACATCCCTCACGACCTTGTAACATGAGACCACTTAATCAGACTGCATGTTTGTGTGTTGCCATATATGGGAGACAAAGAAATAGAAAATGTATAAAAAAACTATGCCACGTGGCATTCAGGACTCAGTTCTTCGGATATGAACCAAACTGAGCAGTGTCGGCAAGAATAAATTTGATTCCTGGAAAGAAAAGCCTCAGTGTCACGACTCTGTGTGAGAATCCTGCTACATCCATATTAAACAACTAGAAAAGAAAAAGCATATGATATCTCAATGGATGTGAAGAAGGGCATTTGGCAAAATCCAACATCCTTTCCTGATAAAAACTCTCTCAACAAACTAAGAATAGAAGGAAACCTCTTCAACTGATAAAGAGAATTTATGAAAAACCTATATGTAACATTATACTAAATGGTGAATGTTTCTCTCTTAATATAAAGAACAAGACAGAAATATCTGCTCACTCCTTCCATATTTAACATTGCACCAGAAGTTTTAGCCAGAACAATAAGGCAAGAACAAAAAAATAAAAGAAATTTATATTGGAAAGGAAGAAGTAGAATTGTCATTATTACAGATGATGCAATTGCCTATATAGAAATTCAATGGAATCTACAAAAAAAAAAAAGCTGTGATTTTATGAATTCTTAATATGAGGAATGTAAATATAATCACTATATTTTCAAAAGTTTTTTTTTAGTATAATGCCTCTAATGCGTAGAATTCAGAAGTGATTTTAAAATTGGTCGAGCTCAGAAAAAAAAAGCATAATTTTTTTTGTTAAAAGATGTTGCGATAGGGGCGCCTGGGTGGCTCTCAGTTGGTTGAGTGTCCTGCTTCAGCTCAAGTCATGATCTCATGGTTTGTGGGTTTGACAGCTCAGAGCCTGGAGCCTGTCTTCAGATTCTGTGTCTCCCTCTCTCTCTGAACCTCCCTTGCTCTCTCTCTCTCTCTCTCTCTCTCTCTCTCAAAATAAATAAAACATTAAAAAATTAAAAAAAAAGATGTTGAGATAGGGATGCCTGGGTGGCTCGGGCAAGAGTCAGTTAAGCGTCTGACTCTTGATTTTGGCTCAGGTCATGATCTCACACTTGGTGAGTTCAAGCCACTTGTTGGGCTCTGAACTGACAGCATGGAGCCTGTTTGGAATTCTCTCTCTGCCCCTCCCTTGTTCTCTCTCTCTCTCCTCTCAAAATAAATAAACATTTTTTTAAAAAGATGTTGAGATAAAGTTCACTTATTCTAACCACAAAATATCAGTAATAAGCAAAACTCTGATGGTATTTATGATTCTATTAAAATAGCATATACATGGATCAGTCTTGCTGTAAAACTACTTGCAAAAAAGGTAAAATATTACACACAATGCCTTTATGGATTCCCTGTACTGTTCATTGCAATGTAGTTATTTACACAGTTTCAACATAATTAGGTAAACCCAATTTATAATCACAACTGTAACAAAATGTCAGATTGAAGGCAAAGCCTATTTAATTAAATAAGAAAAGCCACTCTGAAGGAATTAGGATGGTGCTTCATATATGGAATTTGGTCTGGTGTCTACTTTGTGACTAACAGTTCCAGACTTACAGGACATATCACCATCCCTGGAAGGCCAGTTACAGTGAGGAAATTTGGGGTCTTCAGAGCTTAACAAAAATAATAATAATGGATAATCTTAGAAGAAAATTGTTACTTGTTCTTTGGTCCTTTGGCCTCAGAGTAGACAAGATGACAAAAGCAGCTGAAGGAAGGAAGCAAGTTAATGGAGTCTTTCTCCTCATTTCCTTGTACCCCTTACTTTTTCCCATCAACCAGGATAGAGAACACTATAGGCTCAAGGTTATCATGGAAATAATACAGAAAAGAATTAAGAGTCAAATTCCCAGGTTTTGAATTCTATAGCAAATACAAACATCTAAAGGCCAGGACCTCTGATTGCAAGAGTCACTGGAAACACATAATAAAGGTGCTTTCTCATTTGCTTCTTATTTTTGTCCCCCCTCCAACTAAGTTCTTAATGTTTAAATTAAATAGAATAGAATACAGAAGGATGCAAGTTAATTTAAGAACTGACTTTTCCACCAGTAAGAGATAAAATTTGGAGATTTGCTTAAGGAACAAATAGCAGGTGAAGAAAAGAACAATGGGATAAACTTCTAGTATTAATTTCAGAAGAGGGACTTCACACACACACACACACACACACACACACACACACACACATACACACACTCAGCCCAATCAGGGAGCATATGGAAATTCCATTTATATTTAGAATGACTTGAAAGGAGACCACAAGACACCCTGAGTTCTTGCCTGCACCAACATGGCACCACAGTCAGAAAAAGGTCCCAGAAAAAAGCAAATGAGGCAACTTCCCAAGTGGCCCATGGCCACAGGACAAAGGAGAGCATCTAGTGTTTCCTGAGCACCCAAGAAAAACACAGCAATGACTCAGAGAAGACAGAAAAATATAATAGGTCATGTGATTTTTACAAAAGGACACTACCAGCAGAGGTAGTGTGGGCAAAAAGAGTCAGAAACCATGCTAGGAATGCAGACATCAGTAGCAGATGGTGGGGGGACAGATGCCAACTTCCAAAACGCAAAGAGAATCCAGAATGAACAGAGGGCAGCACAAACCAGATTCCCCTCTCCAAAGAGGAGATGTAATCCCTCTTTCATATAATGAAATCCAAGCTCCTTAAAGTATAAAGCATATACTCCTGGAGATGGGAGATGGAAACCCAAAATATTGAACACCAAAAATGATATAATCATCACTGAACACTGTTCAGTTTACCTGAGAATGATAGATAAAATTTCCTATTTTCAGAGAGAGAGTAGGCTTAAGACAGATACTTATAAGTCTGGCTATAAGACAATTAAGAAAATGATACATTTCTGTATATCAGAATTTGTGAAAATTATTTTTTAAACAGTATTTTTTAATGTTTACTTTTATTTATTTTTGAGAGACAGACAAACAGAGCACGAGTGGGGGGGGAGCAGAGAGAGAGGGAGACACAGAATCCAAAGCTGTCAGCACAGAGCCCGACGTGGGGCTCCAACCCATGGACTGTGAGATCATGACCTGAGCTGAAGTCAGACACTTAACTGACTGAGCCACCCAGGCGCCCGTGTGAAAATTATTTTTACAGTATGAGACAAAATTTCTCTTCTCTCCTACTTCCCAGACTAATTGAACTTTCTTTCCTTCTCCTACTTAGCCTATGTTTTGGCACATACTACTTTCAGACTCCAGCAGTTCAGTCCCACTTTCCACCTTAACTAGATGTCTAGGCTACCACAGGCATTCAGCAAATGGCATTGCACAGTCATTAGCTAAGTAAGTCAGCTAGATACATACTACTCACAAACATGATCTACTTCTAAGTCTATAAATTTTTTAAATGTTAGTGGATATTTAGTATTATTTGGTTTTATTAAATAGTGTAAAACTAATGCATAGTTCCAAGGCCAAGGAGTAGAAGAGAATGTGAAGAGTTTGTTGTGGGCACTGAAGGTTTTGAGCGCATATAATTGCACACTCTGTTATATTCCTTAAACACTGGCTTGCAAAGAAGCTATACAGGCATTCTGTTTCGAAGGGACACATGCACCCCCAATGTTTATAGCAGCACTATCAACAGTAGCCAAAGTATGGAAAGAGCCCAAATGTCCATCAATGGATGAATGGATAAGGAAGATGTGGTGTGTATATACAATGAAGTATTAATCAGCAATCAAAAAGAATGAAATCTTGCCATTTGCAACTACGTGGATGGAACTAGAGGGTATTATGCTAAGAGAAATTAGTCAGAGAAAGACAAATATCATATGACTTTACTCATATGAGAACTTAAAGATACAAAGCAGATGAATGGAAGGGAAGCAAACATAATATAAAAACAGGGAGGAGGGCAAAACATAAGAGACTCTTAAATATGGAGAACAGAGGGTTACTGGAAGGGCTATGGGAGGGGGGATGGGCTAAATGGGTGATGGGCATTAAGGAATCTACTCCTGAAATCATTGTTGCATGTATGCTAACTAACTTGGATGTAAATTAAAAAATAAATTAATTAAAAAATCAGTATATTAAAAGCAGGCCTAGATTAAAGTATATGAATTGTATGTTAAAAATAGGTCTAGATTAACTCAACTGTAGAGAGAATGAAATAGGTAGAGAAAGATGTATCAAGAACAATTTCTGAAGCAATCCAACAATTAGTACTCCATTGAATTTTGGAGAATGGAGGTTACTGGTGACTTTGACAAGGACAGTTTCATTGAAATGGAGTAGGATTAAGAGTTAGTAGGAGGTGTGAAAATGGGGCAAGCAGTGGAAATGGGATGGTAGTCAGACAGGGATAATGAGTCAAGGTAAGGTTTGGTTTTGTTGTTTTCTAATAGGAAGATGGAACATTTATGCTTCCTCAAATGCCTCCTTGAAATTTATGAAACTTATGCCTACTTGTGGTCCAGTCAATAATGATAAGTTGATGATATAGGACAGCACTGGAGAGTCCAACAATGGTGGGAGAAAGTAATTCTAGGCTCAGGCAGGAAAGGGACATATCTATACACACTGTGCAAGGAAAGAATGGGATCCATATTTAAAAAAAAAAATAACTTGGGACCACAGGATGCAAACACTTCTACTTAAAATAACTCCTATGGTCAGTAAATTGAAGCAGTCACACAGCACTGGGAAGAAGACTGATTAGAGAACTGCCATCAGAGCAGCTTACCCACTTGACGCCAACCCAGCCTATCTCAAGGAACGCATATCAGCAGCCTTCCCAGTGGTGTGCTGGTAAACTGGCTCTCCAGGAATAAAAAAAGGGGGGGGGGGAGGGAGAGAATGTGGGAGAAAGCGGGAGAGAAAGTGAGGAATGAAAAGAGAGAAGGAGGGAGGGAGGGAGGAAGGAAGGAAGGAAGGAAGGCAGGAAGGAATAAACGAAGGAAGGATGGGAGAACTGGAAGCCCCAGGAATCTGTCTCCCCACCTAGACACTGGCAGAATCTTTCTGGAATAACTGTTTTGGAACTCTGGAGTCTACAGAAGGCTTGTACCTA
The DNA here is from genome assembly GCA_028646485.1 of Cryptoprocta ferox. Classification (NCBI taxonomy): domain Eukaryota; kingdom Metazoa; phylum Chordata; class Mammalia; order Carnivora; family Eupleridae; genus Cryptoprocta; species Cryptoprocta ferox. Next base: position 15,786,064 of record CM053559.1, read on the forward strand.
CAGGCAAAGGCTTGGACAGTAAGTTGCAGTCAATTTTGGTCAAGTAGAGCACTTAGCACAGTAGCACTACTAGTCTCCCACCTCCATAGCAGGCAGCTGTGCTCATGTTCCGGAGCAACCTGCGCCACAGCGAGCAGGAAACAGGATAAGCCAAAAGGATCTGTGCCCTGACTGCGGACGGCTGCTGCTGCTCACAGTTCCGAGACATGATTGGCCATTGTTAGTGCACCTCCCCCTAATATTGCAAGCCCCTCCTTCTCAAGCTGAAGCGATCTCTAGGGGATTTAAAGGGCTAGGTCCTTTCCTCCCGCCCCCACTTCATTTTTATCTTTACCCTTTTGGGAGCCAGAGATTAAATATTTTAGGTCATTCTAAAGCAACTGTATACATGGGGCAAATTAGAAAAAGACTATGCATGCCCAGGGAAAGGTACAGACTCACAAAACATGTGAGAAGACCTTACCTCTCAGGCTGATCGTTGTGTCAAAAAGTTTCATTTCTCTGATGGAAAGAAATAATTTTCTTATACTTGCTCAGAGTCATTCTTTTTTTTTTAAAAAGGTGACAGATATATTTTTTAATAAATCTAGACTTACTAGTCAGCATAACACAAAGGATGAAGTAGCTTCTAAGTTGCCAATAACCTTAAGATTACATTTTTAAGAGGTTGAATCATACAGCATGGAGCAAACGGTGAATATGAAAAGAAAGCAAAATCATTCTGTGTTTTTAAGTATGTAAAACACCTTTTTGATATGTCCTATTCTTAAATTATCTGTGCTGAATAAATATAATGTAGAAACCCAATTCCACAAACAGCAAATAGTTACAAAGAACTGAAAGTACTCTTTGTCCTCATGAATCTACAATCTCCAGGTATAACAGATTCAGAAAGCACTGAGCAAACTGAATAGAGTTCTGAGAATGCTATGCAAATTTGCCAGCAATCAAAACACTTCCAATAGAGGAGGTGGAGGAGGGGGTGATGTGTGAAAAGCAGTGATCTATTGAAAAACATTTTCATGACATAGAACCACTGAATTAAATGACTTTCAAATAAACATGTGACTCTTGCAATAATTTCAAGTAACATTCAATATGAAGAAAGATGTACATGAAAGAACTTCCTTTAGGTGTATGACCATTCAGATGAAAGAAAGATGCTCAGTGAAGTAGAGAACCCAAAATGCTTTGCAAAAGCCTGTCCAGTACTTGAGCATGATGACTTCAAAAGGGGCTACAGAAGGAAATGAAAAATTGGAATAAATACTGATCAAGCAATGAAAGGGGAAAATAAAAATGAATTTTTACATCAATATATCAAAGTCCAGATATTATTTCTCTATGCATAATCCAGAGGAGATTAAGTCACATACACCAAAACCTGAATTCATCTCAAGTCTGTTGCCAGATTTTCTTTCTCCAGATCTTGTTTGAAAACAGCCCGTCTACCCAGGTACCCAACAATAAACTTCAGGCATCTTTGAATTCTTGTTCTTTTTTCATTTTTCCTATCTTTTACCAATTATATTGATTTCATTACTAGTATACAGATTCTCCTTTCCATCTGTATGTTAATGATATGAGTCAGAGCCTCATCAGTCTCTTGCCTAGGTCACTGTAACAATGTCTTAATTGATCTCCCTGTCCCCCGTGTTTCTCCTTCCAATCTATTCTCCACATTGCTGCCAAAGAAATCATTCTAAAATGTAAATCTGATCATATCACTTCCTTGATAAATATCCTCCACAATTTCCTTGATACCAACTGGGATAAAACCCAGGCTCCTTAACAGGACATAAAAAGCCCCTGATAGAGATTAGCCTCTTTTTAACCCATTCTTTCCTTAGATATTTCCTGGCTGTCCTTTCAGATCCAATTTAAGAATGATCTCCTCTGAATATTCATTTGTGGTACCCTTATCTGAATCAGGTACCCTAACCCAGTAGTAGTTGCTATTCCTTTTGTCTTAGAATTTATCTTAGTTTGTTGTAATTGACTGACCATGTCTCTTCATTCCTATGATTCTGTCAGCAACTTAAGGAAAGAAGCTAGTGCCTTTCATTTGTGTATCCCCAGCATGAAACATAAACACAGTAAGCAATTAAAGTCTTTGAGGGAGAAAAGGAATAGGGAAGGAAAAAAAGAAGGGATCAACTAGATAACTCTAGGAACTTTATAGATCTAATATTCTGCCTCTAAGATTCCATTTATTTGGCCAGACCCTCATGTTATGCTCATATAATCTATACACAGTGAGGCATAAACTATCAAAACCAATAAGCTATTCTTTTCTCCAACTCCCAGAAAAATCATTCCCCTCGTCACATAAAGGAAGCAAGGAAACTTTTAGATGAGAGGACCTTTAAGTACTATAAATTCTTAGGATTACCAAGAGAAATAGATCCCCAGGTGGTATACCAAAGACCTGGATTCTACCCCCAAAGCAAATGCCCCTAGAACTATTGCATCACCACCCCCCTACCCACCCCCATGACTGCACAAAGTCATAATCAAAACCCAATGTCACAGAGGTGAAGCTTTCTATACACTAGAGGGCAGTCTTGGAGCAGCACTTGGTGTTTTCCATGCTGATGAAGTTCCTTTGTCCAGATTTTTCTCCCCTTCATATCAAGTTAAAATGTATCTTCCCTTATTCCTAGACTCATCTAGGTTGTGCCCTCCTATATAGAATGCCCATAACTCTTTTACAGAATATATCACACTGTTCTTATTATTATTGTTATGTAAATGTTGAGAGGCATTTCTCCGTGGGGATCTTGGATTCCTGCTCATTTGAGCAAAGAAACTGACAGATTTTATTTCCAACTATCTTTTCAAGGATGTGTTTACGGCAAACTGGCTTGCAAAACAAAGACAGTGTATCTTCTTGAGGGAGAAGAAAGCAGGTTTTTTCCTAACCTGTCTTGATAATAAAAGTAGTGTCTCCCACCAAAGTAAAGGTTAGGCAAGTTTGCCAGTAACCTCCTTCATAAGATGGAGAAGTTCCTAAACTTAGTGTTCCTCAGTTGTGTTACAAACCTACTGTATACACATCTACCTGAGCCATTTCATATCACCCCATGGAACCTGGTGAGGTGGGGAAGGAATCCATGAGAATGGATGAAGTTCATAGTGCTTATTGTACCGTGAGTAATAAAGTCCTTTCCTCTGACCAAACAATCTCATATCTTATAGCAGCATCTATGAAACTGTGACTGGTCCACTTGTTAAGCATTTAACTAGAGTACAATCTCTGACCCTTTTTGAGTTCCTGATAATGTGCAATGTGTGTGTGTGTGTGTGTGTGTGTGTGTAACCTATTGAGTTTCTTCTGACCATGAACTCTTTAAGAGTAATAACTGTATCTAATTCATCCTGATAATTCTAAAATCTAACTACTTAAAATTAAAATAGATGTTAGTTGAATAAAAATCTAATGAAAACATGAGTAGTTATGATAAAAACAGGTCAGGGAAAACCTGCACATAACTTACAACTCTCTTCATTACTTAAATGCTTTTCATTAAGCTAAATTAATGCTATTTTTCCAAGTTAGAAAAATACTAGACTGGCGTGCCTCAGTGGCTTAGTCAGTTGGGCATCCAACACTTGATCTCAGGTCTAGAACTCAGGTCGTGAGTTTGAGCCCCACATTGGGCTCTGCACTGGGTGTGAAGCCTACCTTTAAAAAAGGAAAAAGAAAAATGCGAGACTGTTGTTCATATATATTTTTTACATGACATTTATGACCTTAACACCAACTCTCACACTATCATTCTATCCTTTTAAGTTTTTTGCCCTACTTCAGCAAAATAAATGTATTCATTCTAAGTATCTAAAACATTTTATCATAGATAATATAAAAATGTACAAAGAGTTTTGCTTAAGTAAAAATCTGTAGTTAGATGTAATCAGTGATAGAAATGAGATATCATTCTCTCTCCAATGGGTTGGCTTGAGAGGACATGGGGAAAAAATCCCTCCCTCAACATATATATTTAATGCCACAAATTTATATAGAAGAATATGAGTCTCATGGAAGATACAGAACTTGGACCGTGATTCTTCTTTTCCCCACTCTCAAAGTCACCATCAACATTAAAGTTCAAAAGATAAAATCTTGCCCTTTTGCAATAAAGGACAATGAGAGCTTCTGACTGAAAATGAACTATAAGAAAGATGGGGTGTATACCTGTGTTCCACATAAGAGTGTTGCTTTTGGATTCCATGTTTGGTTAACTTTGGTACTCATCCTTATTCAGTTACTCTTGTACTATGGGTGTGTCTGGAAAAATGACTTCATGGATGTGCATTCAAAAAGTTAAAGCATTATGGCGCGCCTGGGTGGTTCAGTCGGTTAGGCGTCCGACTTCAGCTCAGGTCATGATCTCACGGTCCATGCATTCAAGCCCCGCATTGGGCTCTGTGTTGACAGCTCAGAACCTGGAGCCTGCTTCAGATTCTGTGTCTCCCTCTCTCTCTGTCCCTCGCTTGCTCACACTCTATCTCTCTCTCCTTCAAAAATAAATGAACATTAAAAAAATTTTTTTAAGTTAAAGCATTATGACTAATAAAAATTGGGGCCCAAGCAATTTGTTGTGGGTCTCTCTTCTGAGTGTGATAGTGAGGAAAGAAATGCCCCCTTCCTCCCTAAGAGGAAACCTCACAGCTGGAAAAGACATCTAAACAAGTGGGAGGTTCAGTGGTGATAGTAATGGGATTAGCAAGTGAGATATAAGAATAGGAGGAACAGAAAATTTACCCAAGCTATATCTCTGTGAATCGCCTGGGTCCTTATGACTTTTCTCTTTGACTTGAGGAGAGTGGATGTACCTGACAGATCAAGTTTCTAGGTGTCAGCCACAGTGGGGTCCAGACAAAAGGTCTTACTTTCTATTTATTCTAAAACAACTGATTTGTGGGCATATGTAGGCATCCCTGGAGAGTTTCAGAAACACTTGGGAAGGGGAACCTTGCTAGTAAACAGGGTAAAGTTTTAAAGCCACTGAAATTTGGTCGTAAATACAAATGCAATTTCATTTTATCCACAAGCTTGTGAAGCACTGCAGACATTTGGTAACAAAAATATCAAAGTACAAAAGATAAATTTCAAAGGAAAAGTTTACAGCTTGTCCTCTGCAGGACAGACTATCTATGATGCTCTTTCATCACAGTTAGTTAAATGAGGGTTCTGGCAGTGCAATGACTCAGAGATAACAAAATAAAGTTGTAACATCAATATCCTCAAATGTTTGGGGATATATTTGAGAACATAAATATTAAATGTTGAAAAAGGGATTCAACCTGCCCTTCAAGTCCAGCCAGCTGGCTTTCCTCCATCATGCAGTGTCCTCTAAGATTATCCAACTGAAAAAACTCTCAAGGAGCAATGGACTGTGGTACTTTGTAAAGAGGTGCTGAATTAGTAGTTTTGTTGTTGGTATTGTTTTATTTCATTTTTATAAATAAAAAATTTAATTTTTCTAACTTCACAGGAACAGATACTACATTTGAGGGCTCTGAGTACTTCTAACCAAATAAAGCCTTCTCGCATCTGTCCAACATTGCCAATGATAGATAAATTTCAGCAACTCACTTCTTTTTTTTTAATTTTTAAATGTTTATTTTATTTTTGAGAAAGAGAGAGAGTGTGTGTGTGTGAGCAGGGCAGGGCAAAGAGAGAGAGGGAGACACAGAATCAGAAGCAGATTCCAGGCTCTGAGCTGTCAACACAGAGCCTGATGCAGGGCTTGAACCTATGGACTGCGAGATCATGCCCTGAGCTGAAGTCAGATGCTTACCCAACTGAGCCACCTCGCTGCCCAAGAACTCATTTCTTTAAAGGGAGGCCTTACTAACATTCAAGGTCTACTGGTTAATAATGCATTAAAGTAACTTCCCAATATGGTTGTTATCTCGAGACATTTAGAATCATGAAAAATGTGCAAAATACATTAAAAGCATGACAAACAAACCTCATTACCCAGATTACCATAAAAGAGGAAGTAAAAAGGAGAAAATGGTAAAAGAGGTAAGGCAGCTCCAGAAGCAAATTTCACAGATTGACCTGAATCCTGATAGTAAGAACCATGCTAAATACCAAAATTCCATTCTAAAGTACGGAACTTTCTACTGTTTCTTGGAAAAGCAAGCACCTCTCAAAATTATGTTAAATGACAGTCACTTAGGGGAATCTCTGAACTCTGCCTGGCTGTACATTATGGATAGAAGTACAATGTCATCTTAACGTAATACAGTAAAACGAAAATCCCATCAAGAAGTAAAAGGATACAGAAGCAAATATTCCCCTAGAATGTATCATTAACACCTCTGACTATTTTTCTTAAGTTCAAAGAGCTATTATTAGAAAATTGTAGCACTGTGCAGTTAAGTGTGGCAGATGGCATATAGGAGTGAGTGGTGTGTAATTTACAGTAAACAAATTCTTTATCTTTGACGGGTCATGGGGAGAACTAAAACGGTCTCCAATTCAATCAGGGAATATGCTAGAAAACACTGACATGCAGATTCACTAATTATAGTGAAATGTGTTAAAAAGCTACAATTATCCCAATGGATGGAACCTTTTCCCATGAAGATTAAAAAAAACAACTAGGCATCATGTGCTGACAGCAGGACGCCATTTGTAAATGTGCCCCAGATTGGTTGACACCTGTTCAGAGAAGAGATTTAAGTCTTCAGGGCCTTCTACTTGGTCTCCTCTCAAGATAGGTATACTTTTTGATACTATATGTGAGTGTGCTTTCATCAGTTGCTCTTGTATCAAGTATAAGAGGAAAAACTGTAGCTGACATTTCATTTTGTCTTAAAAAGAGAAGGATCATAAATCAGTAGGGAGTGATTCCTAAAATAATCATTAGGTTGGTTATCGTCAAAATAATATTCCAGAGTTCAACTGCTACTGCTACAAAAAGGGAATGGGAAATAACACAAGTATTATAAAATGTATTTTGGTTGTTTGATCACACAGTGAATTGTGACCATGAAAATTTACCATACGATGAAATAAAAGTACAAGAATGTACAATCACATAATACATAAGAACCACCCAAATGATCTAGAATATGTTCTACATCATAGCACCCCCATGGAGTTTACTAGTGGTCAGGGGCATATGAACCTGCACAGTGGTACCATGTGGGACTTTGATCCAAACGGATGAGATCACTGCATTGGAGAAAGAGTTGATTTAGATAGTTCCTTTAATTCAATAGATACTGGGGGGTATAAAAGAACACCTAGGATTTAAGGAGAGTGTCTTCTAAAATATCCTCCGGACATCTGGAGGCCTAGGAAATTTTGCTGGGTTTGTACCATTTTGTGTGTGTGTGTGTGTGTGTGTGTGTTTACCTAAAGAAGCTCAGGCTAGAATTTCGATCTGTCACCTGCTGTCTGGTATGCCAATTGTACAATGAAAAACCTGCGTATGCCAGGCAAATTCTGGAGCATAAGGCTGCAGACTCTTCCCTGGAATAGTGGCCATCCCCATTTTAAAAATGAGAAATTGATTTCTCATTCTAACTAGGAATAGAAGATTCCCTGCTCCTTACAAAATGTAACATGTCACCTAAAACAGTCATCTATAAGGAGTGAGTGGGAATTGTTTGCCCCCACTCAATGTTTACCACGTCGCTGACCACATTTTCTCCTAAAAGGGATACATGACTTTAAGTTGGGACTGTAGTATAGACCAGTATTTCTGGACCTGGGACAGATGTATGAAGAGCTACCAAGTGAGCTTCAGGGTCATGTTTTTAAAAGACTCCTATTATATAAGAAGTGGTAGAAGAAAACAAAACTGAACTCTAATTTACTGGATTTATAATTCACAAGAACAAGAGAATTTGATTTGGGGCTTTAATTGTTTTGGAATTGAACTTAAGAATTCCGGAATTTAATTTCTTTGTGTTTTTAATCTTTGAACTTTAGTTTTTCCCAGGCAATTTGATAATAGCATAGCATAGATAGTCACATATAGGTCTCCTCTGTATTAGTTGCATTTTTTTATTGGAATATGTTTATGTGGTTTTATTATCTGATTGCATATCTGGTGAGGTCTGGTAGACCATGTGTCTAAATACAGCGTGGGAGGAGAAACAATCAGGTAATCTCTAAGCAACAGGGAAAGTAAGGTCCTGGAATAAATTTAAATAACATATCATTCTTACCCATTTTTAGAATCTTCTGGACCAAAGTCTACACTATTCATCACTGGTCCCAGGAAGCTGCATGGCTCAGAATTAAGAGAATGGCTTCAAAAGGTCAAAGTACTATATGATTAAGAGGTGATCTCCCCTGGGGTTCACAGTCACATCCCTGGGGAATCACAGGCTAATTGCAAGTCAACTGGTTTAAAAAAGCAAAAAGTTGAAAATGTTATGGACACTAAACTTCACTCTTCAAGATTCCCTATGGAGAGATTTCAAGTAGAGTAAGGCTTCTAAATCTTTTCACTAGCACTTTCTCACTGCTCACCCAGTACCTAGTGGGGAGAAATCAGTAGATCAGGTTTCTAAATCAAATGGAGGCTCCACTATGTCTCTTAAACATTGAGGATTAGTCTCTTTTAATTCTCTGGCCATCTAAATCAGTAAGTTGGTGGGAGTGCTATTGGGTAGGTCTCTATCTACCTCATAGATGGAGGTAGCAACCTCATTTCTTCCTCTCATTTAAGCAATATTCTTCAAACTACCCGTAAAAGTAATGATATCTGACTGACTAAAGCAACTGTCTCCGATAGTTCTGCATTCAGGCAGAGAATAAGGGTATTACTTATTAGCCTATTCAGATTCTTAAATATTCTAATTATCTTAAGTATTTCAATTACTTTCAATATCAAAATGAGAACATTCACTCCTATGTATTTGCTCTGGGAATATCCTCTGATTTCTAAATACTTAGAACTTCATCTTTCCAGAAAAAAATAAAAGTCAAACATACTTTTACAGATTTTCTAAATCCCCTCATATTATATTTTTGGCATAAAACAAAGTCCCAAGTTTCATGGGTATTGCATTCATATTAAGAAGAAAAGTTTCCATGTATAAAAATTTTTTTACATTATTTTTTCTAAAATTGTTTAATCTTCAGAAGCCCTCATACTAGGTCACTGGGTCAGAAAACCCATGTTTATAAGGCAGACAATATCTCCCTTTTGGACTATAACAGCCCCACCCACCGCACTCTGTAAGTGGGGAATTCCCTACTCCTTGAATCTTGATGAGAGGCAGTGACTACTGCTCATTCTAGGAACTGAAAGCTTCTTTTCCCCAGCTTTCCTTGTAGCTAGGTCACATGACCCAGATTCTCCCAATAGCACACAGAGTAGACATTAGCTTAGAAGTTGGGATGCAAAGAAGCAGGGAGTGTGCAGAATCCATTGTGTCAATATTGGCTGTAAACACAGTAGTTGAATCCATTTCCCAAAGGCAGCAGCAGTGAAAGTTGTTCTAGCATTATCTCTATTGTCCAGTATTGATCAAGGAGGCAATTCTAGTGGAGACACGCTTTCTCAGAAATGTTGTCTTGATGGACCAGTTCTGCAGAATATTTGGACTTCATCTCTACGTCTAGAGATGTCTCCAGGTCTAGTTTTCTAGCAGTCACAGAGATTGTTAACCATCTACTAGCCTTAATAAATCTGATTTTCTACTTAAATTAGCCAGGGCTGGTTCTATCACTTGAAAGTAAGAATCTGAGAGATAACCCTATCCAGTTAATACTGTCTCAGTTTCTGTTAGTATGAATGATCTCCTATCTTTTTAAAACAATCTGGTTCAGGGTTAAGTCCTAAGTTTTGCAGAGTTCTGCCTGCTTCCCTTTTTCTTCCACAAAAAGTACCTAGCTCTGCATAGTCCATAGAGCAGAACTAATAAAATCACAAGTGCCTACTGAGCACCTTAAGTGTGGCTATACTGGGTTTCAAAGACTTAGTATAAAAAAATGCAGAGTATCTCCTTCAAAAAGTGTTCCATATTACTTACATATTAAAATGGTATTTTGGAAATATTAGGCTAAATAAAATGTATTATTAAAATTAATTTCCCCCATTTCTTTTTGCTTTTTAAATATGGCTACTAAAGACTTTAAAATTATATTTGTTGCTCACATTATATTTCTATTGGATAAGCATATGAGGGAGCAAATGGTCATATTTATATATTATATCATTATTCCATTAACAATAATCCAAATACCTACTACTTAAAAATAATAAAATCTTTATTTTCCACAATATAATTTTATAACTAGATCATTTTTATTACTAAGGGTAGGGAAAGGAGCTAATGTAATAAAACTGCCCAGGTGCCTGGCACAGTGCTATGTAATTTGCATGCATTTGTTTCATTTAATCCTCATTATCACACTATGAAGGAGATATTAGAATCCTCGCTTTATAAATGAGGATATATACTAAGAAGTTATGTAGTTTTCCCAAGTATATGTATCTATTACGTGGAAAAGCAAGGTATAGAACACAGATCAGTATGTCTTCCAAGCACTATCTCCTCATCCTATGGGTGACACTCCCCCCCTCCCACTCTCACCCCATTAACCATTCAGAGGAAAGATTCCAAAATAAATCTACAGCCCATGGATCAACAGAAACTCTTTATTTTAGCCTATACATCATATTCCTCTATATTTCTATTTCAGAAAATTGTACTATTTCCCCTGAGTTATATTATGACTTACTGTTTCAGATTGCCAAATATTATAACTAATGAGGACTTAAACTTATTGGAATGAGACGTTCTTACTCAGTGCAATTTCTGAACATAAAGCAATTCCCAGTTTCTTCTATCATTTAGGTCTAGGTATTCAAGTCTAGTTGAACTTAAATATATTCTAAAACATAGCTACTTTTTAATTATCTATTTCAATCTACTGATTTTCTGGTCCATTTGGAACCCTTTGAGCCAACGTAGACAATGACTGTATTTCATGTACAAATGTACAGGTGGTCAAATAATTTACTATGTGCAAGAGGTTGTTTGGGAAATGTATTTTTAATATATGGAAAACTGAACATTTCTGAAGCATTTTGATAATTTATGGGGACATCTGAAAGACTATTTTTTTGTTAGTAGGTGTCAGACTATCTGGAGCATTTGAAACTAGACACAATGGTTCAAGAAAATATTTGATACCACTATTTACAGGTTCAAAATAAATACCAAAGTAAGTTTAAGTTCATTAATTCAGACTTTGTGACAGATTTTTTTCAAAATCTCATTCTTTTTTGCCTCTGAACTTTTATTAATTGTATGTTAATCTGTCCCACATACATATTCATCCAAAGCAAACTAAACTTGCTGTTCATTCAGTAATGGCCATAGAAGTAATTATGGGCCTGTGAAACCAAGGGCTCTACTGAAATATTCCATTAACAAAAATCTTCACAACTTCTGAGTGCCATAATCCACATATCTCAGAGACTAAGTGATATACTTCTGTATTAGTATGGAACTGGCATGTGAGAAAGGTATAAAAGGTGTCACAGCATGTCTTTTGGAATAATAAAATTCACATATTGAATTCACCTAAGGAGCTTCATGTGGGCACTTTAAAGATAAGTTAGATAATATCTAAAGGTCCCTAAAATATGCCCAAAGGAGAGACACACAGAAATGTATGTGTGGTTCTAATCTAAAGACGTACACAGAGTAACAGTGGAGATTAACAGACTCTCTGACTTCAAATGCAGGAATGATTGCCACAAATGAAAATGATCTGAGGAGGTTATCAGGCCTTAGAAGGGGACAGGCTTTGGGGGATGGAAGCAAAGAGAACCACAGAAGTAAAAATATAGAAGCAGGAAAGAGAAGTGTATTTTCCAAGACAGATAAGGATAAAGGTGGTTGCAGTCAAATGTGAAGGAAATGAAAGGGAAATCAGACAGAACATCCTTACTTTATACTATGAAATATCTTGAATGTCAGATTAAAGATGGGGGATATTGTACTATATGTTATTGGGTAGTATTAAACAATTTTATGCAAAATGATGAGAATATAGTGATTTGATAAGATTTTGAATGAATGAGATTATAATGGGGGAAGGGGGATGGGATGCATATGATAAAACAAACACTGATAAAACTGTGGCTCTAGGTGAGCAATAAGGTAAGAGTTGAATCCAAACTGAAACTAAGGTACAAAGCCTGGAAGTTTAGGAGAGGCCCTTAAGTATGGACAAAAATAGAGATAGTATGGATATTGCATGAGGACACTAATTAGGAAGAATAAGATGCAAAACTCTATTGATTCTGAATTGACTACACTATTAACAAGACATTTAAGCCACTCAAGACTGTGGACAGGCTTGTGGGGTGTGAGTTTTTTTATTTGCTAACTGTACCAAATATATTGAGTGCACTAGAATGATACGAACAGTCAAAAATCACTTAGAAATTGCTTATTTATTAGAATTACCTACCAGTTGAAAGAGCATAGCATGAAGTGATTTTCGAGAACAACCACATGTAATTGGGCAAATGATCACACATATGCAAAAGCAAAGAGACTACTAAAAGGCATTTATCCTTTGAAGATATAAAACACCTAAACCAGTAATTGTTTCACTATTTCATTTTCATTCATTGGCATGTATCTTTTGATTTGACGTGATAAAATTTCTCACAACAGGTATAGTTCATCTTGATCTTGACTTTTCAAAAATTCAATCGGTTCTTCAAAACTCCATTGTTGTTACATACTACTTTTATATCATGCACCCCAACATAGAAAGTGACAGAACTAACAGTGATGTTGAATTTTATTCCTTTAATATACTTTACGGTTCCTTTTTTTTTTTAATTTTTTAACATTTATTTATTTATTTTTGAGAGACAGAGAGAGGCAAAGCATAAGCAGGGGAGGGGCAGAGACAGAGAGAGACAGACAGACAGAGAATCTAAAGCAGGCGCCAGTTTCCGAGCTATCAGCACAGAGCCCGATGCAGGGCTCAAACCCATGAACTGTGAGATCATGACCTGAGCTGAAGTCGGATGCTTAACCAACTGAGCCACCCAGGGGCCCCTATTCTTTGTTTCTAACCAAGACTGTTGTTGAGTTTTCTCTAAATTATTTCAACCACACGATTTTCAAGAAGTATATGGGGACTTGTTTCAGGAAGGATATACTTAGAAGGATTAGCCTTTATTTGACCACACACAAAAGTAATCATTTTTAACAGATAGGGTTCTTTTTATCTTTCTGTTCTTTGTTATCTAAAAATACCTCCCAAGGTCGCTATTCTAAATCAAGCCAGTTTGGAAATAATAGAGATTTGAGAACTTTAAGAGCATTATAACAAGTAATGCTTGATGATTCTTTATGGCACACTGTAACAGACAAAAAATTACTTACATTTTTTTTTCCTAACCCACTTCTACATAACAACTACAATAAAGACAGTATGAACTTTATTCTATCTTGATTCACTTGGAAAAATAAAAGTACATAAAAAAGTTCTAAGATAAATGGACTACTATTACTAGAACCACAGCTATTAGTATTATTTATAATTGCTACTCCCTTTTAAAAGGAGTCCTTTGCCAAAGGAATCATAAAAGCTACTGATTTTCACTTCTGCAGAGATGGATTTGTGGATATTAATGTCTCCTTTTGTCACATCTTTTTATTATATTCAGCAAAGTCGAGAGAAAAGCTAAACTAGGCAGAACAAATAGAAGTTCTTTGACTTGTATGACAGAAAATTCCCCCAGGTGGAAGCTTCAAACAGCTATAATAAATCTTGATTTAGAGAAGTGTAATATTTCATGATAGAAGATATTTCATTTCCCTAAACTGCTGTATTGCACATGCCTATATGAGAAGAGCAAGAAACATGAGACTTTTATTGACTGATAAAAACAGGACTGATAGTTACTTAGGATCTGGGGGAAAAAAAAAAGCAGTAAGCTAATTTGTGAAACTAAATTAAGATAAGGCTATAGATTGTAGGATAATATTAGTATCATAGGGACAATGTATGTAAGGTCCTTGTCACAATCAGTAGGTATTCCATCAAATACCTACTATCACTGCCACCAGTGTTACTTTGCTTTTTTTAAGATTTTATTTTTAAGTAATCTCCAAACTCAGTATGGGGTTCAAACTCTCAACCCTGAGAGCAAGAGTCGAATGCTCCACCACCTGAGTCAGCCAGGTGCCTCACCAGTGTTACGTCTACTACTACTAATATACCTTAAGCAACACAATATATTAATTGAAAGTATTTATATTACATTTAAATGATAGTAATCAGAGGTTACTATTCATTAGAAATCATACATTTCTCTCTACTCATTTTCACACATGAATATAATTTAACATAAATCACAATTAGTAGTCATCATAAACCTATTTGATAATTTTTAACAGATAAACTCTAGCCATGTCCTCACTCTAAAAATTCCATTTTAGTTTTTTTAAACAATCAATATTTAAACCCAGAAAGAGATCTCTGATTGTTTCATAAAGATATACTGGAGGCCATCATCAGGTTACACCATGATGTAAGTGGGGTTTTGGAAATGCACTTCAGGAAGTCACAGAGGGGCTGGACTGGAGAGGAATGAAGATCGGCAGAAAAAATAGTTAGACGGTTGCTGGAGTTATTCGGGAGTAAAATGAGAAGGAATATGTCCATTTTTGAAATAGTATGAAATGAAATGAAAAACTAGAGTAATATCCTACTTAGGCAGAAATTAACTTTTGGCAGATCCTACTCATTCAAAACAAAGCCATGCACTTATATGGGAACAAAACAATGACCACAAGCACATGCACAAGAAAATGACTCTCAGCCCTATTCAGAGTCTATTTTTACTTTGCTATAAATCATGCAATCCATCCCAGGTTGAAAAGAAAGTATTTTAAAATGAAGGAGAATTTGGGGCACCTGGGTGGCTCAGTTAGTTAAACATGACTTTAGCTCAGGTCATGATCTAAAGGTTCATGAGTTCGAGCCCCATGTCAGGCTCTGTGCTGACAGCTCAGAGCTGGGAGCCTGCTTCAGATTCTCTGACCCCTTCTCTCTCTCTGCCTCTCCTCTGTTTGTGCTCTCTCTCTTTCTCAAAAATAAATAAATAAACATTTTTTTAATGAAGGAGAAATTAAATATATATAAATGGAGAAAAACTATTATAGTAATACCTCTAGGGAAAATTTTAGTCTAACATCATCATTATCATCAAGATGAGTTTGGTTATATTTATAACTTAACAAGAGAGAGAAGTGTTTTTTCCAGAATTCTTGAGCACTACAGATGGTCAATAGCAAAGTGAGGCTGATTCTCAAGAGTATAGCAGGAGAGCAGTGGGGAGAGAAAATGGCCAAGTTTTCTAATGGGCTGCCAGCAATAGGGAGTGCAGACTCTGTAGGAGGTGGAGGAATCAGAAGGCATGCGAACTGAAGCAATGCCATGGAATTCAAAGCAATGCCAAGGAATCCCACATCAACACTGTAATCCATGAGCAGCTACAACCAAAACCAAAGTTCAGTCTATGCCCACCTAAACTTCTGAAAAAGAATTTTGATGACATCAATTTTCTGGTGAAAGAGAAAAGCCTAAGGTTTATTTATGCATTACTGTTTAAATTTTCTGTCACCTGAGACAGAATAGCTTAGCAATTCGAAGAAGTGACTTTGGAGACAGGCAGATCTGAGTTTAAATCCTTATTTCACCTGGGTTGTACTACTTTGGATGAGATATTTAACCTCTCAGTCTTTCTTCATAATAGTAATGATAATACTTTACCGGACTGTTAAAAAGATGAAATAATATATCTAAAGTTATATTAGTTATTAGTTACTGTGTAGCAAATTACCCCAAAACCTAGTGGCTGAAAATTTATCATGTCACAGTCACTTACTTCAGTCCACATTCAGAGAAAGGGATTACACAAGGCATGAATTCCAGGAGGTGGGATCAGTGGAGGTCACCTTGGAGGCTGCCTGCCATAACTGTGTTTAGCAAAGTGCTAGCATAGAATAAGAGCTCAATACATGCTGCTCCTATGATTATTGTCTTCCAGAAAATTTACAAAACAGCTCTTTATTTATTGTTAGCAGATAAACAAGGGACAACTTATGCTCAGGCTTCAAATAATGTCCTAAAGAGCAAATAAAATGGGATATGCCCAAGTATGAAACTCAAATCAAAATATTAATCCAGAAAGTTATATCTGAACACAATATTAGAAATCATTTGTATCAAGAAAGAGGGGAGACATTCAGAAGCAAAAGGCTGTGAGGAGGGTTAGCATCATCTATCTACTGTGAAGCCTTGAAAAGTGGCCTGCTCTCACCATGGCCACTAGATTCTTCCACTCTGCAACTGAGTACACTTGAATTAAGAAGTATCCTGCTATTTCTCAAATGGCGATGAGGGGCAAAGAAAAATGAGTATCCTTTACCTCAGGAACTTGGCAGAATGGCTAGGCAATGATTTTTGTAAGTCAAATCAGATTTCCTTCACAATAAGTTAATACAAGCCATAGGAGAAAAGGAAAGAGGAATTCAAAAATTTGATGGGCTAAATCCTGAACTAAAATAGCTGTCTCTCAAGTCTTTGCCAGGAAAATATTAAAGATGTCAAAAACGGGTCACTACCACTGTTATAAACATGAACAGCCCTCAGATGAGCATAATCTTGGATACTGTGGACACCCTAAAAGTGACAAGCTCAAATCCATTATGCTCTAAATGTATCTTTGTCCCCAACCCACCCACCAGCAAAATGTCCTAAGACAGCTGCTAATTTAAAAGCAGAATTAATTACAAGTGACTTAGTGACAGATGCTCTGTGTTTGGACTCCAACTGAAAAGTCTCTATGTTCTGGGCACAATCCTGGTGTTCTACTCTAAAGATTTTGCTACAGCCATGCAGTGCTACTTGGCGGGTGGCTTGCTTGCAACCTGTTTGGGAATACCACTGTGACTTAGCCTAGTTTTCTGATTTCCCCAGCTTGCTGTCCCTCTTGCTAGCCCTTTCCTTCTTTCCCTATGGCTAAAGCACAGTCTTACTTGTCACAGTCCATCAAGACACACAAGAGAAAAAGGGATCCATACCAGATAAATTTACCTGCCCTTCCTTTCTCTGTAAGGCAGACCAGGTACTTCAGACAGAAAGCACTGACCCTGCAGAGTCACTTCCTCTTTGGGACTGTCATGGTTTCAGTAATTCACAGCTATTGTGTCTATCAGTAGTTCTACTTCCCCATAAACCAAATGATTCTTTGGGCTAGAGAAGAAACCTAGAATGTTTTTATATTTATTTTAACATGTATTTGAATCTTAAAAAGTTAGAAATGCAGCACATTTTTAAGAAGAAAATAAATAAATGGAATGCATTTTCTAGTCTCGCAGATGAATTATTTTAGAGTTGTCCATGTCCCATATTTGGTAGAAGTCCTTGTTATATACCATACACAGAGGAAAAGGATGTCTTTGACTTAATTTTGTACCTTACATGCCTAGGGTAAGTGTTGGCCAATGATATTCTTTTATATTTTTTATTTTGATTAAGACATTCTTGAATTCAATTCAGCAAATTTTGAAACCTGAATTCTAGGGGCGCCTGGGTGGCTTAGTCGGTTAAGTGGCCAACTTCGGCTCAGGTCACCATCTCATGGTTCTTGGGTTCGGGCCCCGCACCGGGCTCTGGGCTGACAGCTCAGAGCCTGGAGCCTGCTTCGGATTCTGTGTCTCTGTCTCTCTCTGCCCCTACCCCACTCGTGCTCTGTTTCTCTCTGTCTCAATAATAAATAAAAACATAAAAAAAGAAACCTGAATTCTAATATGTCATATAAGATAAGCCAACGCATTTTATGAATAATTTTTCTTTATAAAAATTAAGCTTCGCCTATTGATAAGTTTGGGGAAAATTATGGAGCTTGGGAAACTGTGCTTTCCTTTTTTTGTCTAATTAAGTCATATTTTTCAGACATGTTTGACTAAAAATGTTACTCTTATCCCATATGTTTTGCCCAACTAACTTTCAGAAATTTAGTAATTCTCTTTCATAGATTATACTCTTCAAACTCCCATATTTTCTTTAAATAGGTTATCCACTCAATGTGGGGCTTGAAGTTACCACCCCAAGATCAAGAGTCACATGCTCCATCAACTGAGCCAGCCAGGTGCCCACAGACTATTGTATTAACTTTGTGTAATCATTACATTTAACAATCGTGACTTGCAAAATATAAATAACGGGAAGTTATTTCTATGTCTTATTACCACTTAAAGTACACTCTCTGGACTAGATCTTTCCTGGTACCAGGATGAAAATTAAGGCAGGTCCCTTGACATTTTCTGGGACAGTTTAGGTAATAAAAAGCTCTATGGTCATGTCTCCCAATACAGTTGCAGCAGAGTAATTAGATGATTTATTCCTATATCATGGTCAAAATTCAATTCTGCTTTAAAGTTAGAACACCTCCTTCGAAATTTTTACATCAAGTTTTTGTACCTCACTTTGAAATACAGTGTCTGTTTTCTCTGTGCTTCAACTGAAACGTCTATGCCATCCTTTTCTTATGTCTCCTTTTCTCCTTATGTTCATAACTTTTAGAGGTTACGCTAGAATTCCCCAAATACTAGCTGTTAGTATCTTTTAGAGCACCTACTCTCCATATCAAATGTAAAATAAACCAAATCTGATGAGTCGACTGACTTATTCTGTTCATCTTTCAGGGGAAAAAAAGGCCTTATTATTCGTCTTATCTTTTATGCATCATGAGGATCATATGCTTTCTCCAAATGGTAACAATAAAAGTCCTACATTTCATTTGCAAGGCCCTCATTGAATCCCAGAGAAGACAATTTTATTCTAGTGAAACCTTGCCAACTTTTTTTAAGACTATTAGAGCTACCCCTGCCTGCTTTCCCCCTTAGTATTCCTGTACTACTAGTCTGTAAATTACCCCATTCTGGTAGACATTCTGATTTCTCATCACTCCCCTTCCCAAGCCTGTCCCCCACACACTATTACTATATTCCCTACCATAGTCTTATTCATCTTACTTCTCTTCATCAATACCTTTGGCACCAAAACCTACTACTCCGACATAAATGAAAGCTATTCCAAAGCTTAATGTGTGAAAACTCCTTTTTACTCCATGATTTTGGCTCATATCCTAACAGAAATCAAGCAATATATTGATATCTTATCTCTTACTGGCCTCTCTGTTAAATGTTTTCCTGCCTCTGGCTCCTTCAACTGAGAGCAGACAAGAGAATAAAAGGGCATCAGCTGTCTCTGTCCTTCTCTACCACTCAGTTGGATCACTACTGATCCATTCCACATGACACTCATAGAACAATCACAGGTCAAGCATGACATAACCACGCTTTGGGACATAGTTCCCTTACATGTTATATATGCTGCATCCACAGAATCTATTCTCTGTCTTCATAAAACCCAACCTTAAATCACTTATCTCCTGAACTTAGGATACATTTTCTCCACCCCTGCTCCAAATTAGAGGTATAGAAATTATCTAGGTAAACTGTAAGATCTGATTCATCATCTATCCCAATACACTATCATCATTTTTGTGCTGCTAAAACACAACTCTTTTTATACAACCCTCTGCCTAAGTACCCTTATGGCTACCCTTTACATAGAAGAGTAAATGCCAGTTTGGATTTGAGCTCTTGCACTATAGAGACGTAGCACTGCTATATTGAAGATAGGGTTGCCAGATTCAGTAAATAAAAATAGAGGACTTTATATGGCAATCCTTACTGAAGAATAACCAACTACAGCAGTTTGACCATACTACGGCCAAACCAAACAAATACTATGCTTGCTACTATTTAAAATTCTAAATAGTCAGTATAGCATAGATGCTGACCAATTGGAATGGATGCAGATGGTTAACAAGCAATATGGTTCCATCAGTGTTTCCCAACAACATATCAGCCGTCAGCACTTTCCAACCCATGCTGTGTTCCTCAAAAGAAATACCAGTGCCCCTTTCTTTATCCCTCCAAATATTACCCTTCTTTCAAAGATTTCTTTGATGTTCTCTAAAACATTTCTAAACTAACCAAAATAGTTTCAGCTAAGTATCAAAGATCAAGATCAAAGATCATGCCCCACTCCTTGGATTTCTCTAATAAGGACTGCTTATGTGACTCACTTGAGGTAATGCTGGCTGAGCAGAGCCAACTCTCCATAGATCTTTTGCATTTCTGCATATCTTAAAAGCAGAGATATTGACTGTTCTTTGTTCTGGACTCCCTTTTCAAGGACTATTGTACAGCAAACAGCCTTAGAAGATAGAGATAGTGTTTCCCTCTGGAGTGAAGGGCAGGTAGGCTTACTGCCTATTTTTAAAAATTCAGATTCCCTAGGCATAGGTTTACCCTTCTGTAACAAAACTTGGTGAGTGTGCAAGTATTCATCAGGTCCATGGGTATTACTGGTTTGGGACTTAGAAGCAATGGGAACTGACTCAAATATGCTAATGCTTATATAGCCTGCTCTTCTATGAGTATTGAAGTCCTTGTTCTCCCACCTAAGAGTCTCATGTCTTCTGCCAGCATCCATGAAACTGTGAAAGAACAACTTGTAAGCTTATAAGTAGAAAAAAATCCTAGACCCTTCACAGTTGTTGACACTCCCTTGTTATTTAAATGTTTCATACATACGGGGAGCCTGGGTGGCTCAGTCGATTAAGCATCTGTCTTCGGCTCAAGTCATGATCTCATGGTTCATGAGTTCAAGCCCTGCATCAGGCTCTGTGCTCACAACTCAGAGCCTGGAGCCTGTTATAGACTCTGTGTCTCCTTCTCTCTCTGCCTCTCCCCCACTAGCATTCTGTTGTTCTCTCTCAAAAATAAATATTTAAATAAATAAATAAATAAATATTTCATACACGTAAATATAACACCTCCAACTAGATTATACTTAATTATTCAATTACCCTACATTTAATGCACATAGTGACAATTCCATACAAAAAATCTCATTGAATGAATACTTTAACATATTTTGAGAGGAAAAAGAAAAATGTAAAGGGGAAAAAGTTATAGAAAATGTTTAGGAAAGACTATAAACAAGGAAGGACGTCTTCGTGAGAAAATGGGCATTGGCCAGATCCAGACAGAGCAAAAGAATCAGTAAGAACCTATCTCTAAATCTGATTTCTGAACCTGTGCTGCATATTGGCACTACCTGATTTGCAAAGAGTCTACATCATTATCATCCTTGCCATCTCCAACAAATTATTTACTTCTCTTATATGCCCATTCAATAGTATTAAGGATGCCACCGCCATGATGGTAGTGCAGTTAGGGTGGCAGCAGGATTAGGAAGGCACAAACACAGAACTTCTCTAAGCTTTGAACTAAAGCAGGACGGGCCAGAGTTAGCAACCATCAGGCCGTGGACCTCCAAATAGCTATAGGCCACTCTGGTATTAACAATAAGCCTGTGTAGTGACCCTGTGCCGGAGCTACAGTAGAACATTGCTGTCAAGGAGAAGGTCAGGCACCAGAGAACTGTGCTACATGAAAACTACAACATTCATTAAAAAAGAAATGTTATAGCATACATTTTAAAATAGCTTGACATGAGAATGGGCTTAAGCTACCTGTATTTATTTAGAAAGAGAAATTTGCAGTGTTGTTCACCAGTGAACCTCAGGTAGAAGTGTTCATATTATTACTGAATTGACCTCTCTAGTATTTCAGAAGGGATCTGTGGGAAAATTTATAATCTCTGCCATTACAAAGAAATGCCATCAGAATGACACTTGATTTTCAAGTAGTAAAGTCCACATTCGGAAAATCAAAACCTTTCTTGACCTGAAACTTTATATTCTAAATAGGCACATGATTATGTCAAAATTTTTCTAGCCTCTTTCCCTGGATTGTTTTAATTTCACAAGACAATTTTGGATGCCCTCATGCTGAGTCTCATCACTCAGCAGAACATTTAAATTAAAAACGTCTGACAGACAGACCTGGCTTATGAATTCATTTTCATAATGTTCAAATATCCACATCAAGGCTCTGTGTTTGATAAGTGGGATTTTTTTTGGAAAAAAAAAAAGCATATTATAAGCCAGCAGGAGTCATCCAGCTACTTACATTTTTATGCAAGAATTAGATATGAGGAGATTCCTAGGTCAGTGTAATCAACTGCAATTTAAACTTTTTTTTTCTTTTGTAGGACTAACCAACTTCTAGAAATGGACTATGATAACTTCCAAATGTAATGAAAAATTACAGGAAAAAAAACCATTGCCTTATGTTTTTCTGATATCCTGAAGCTCCTTATCCTATAACTGACATATAAAGGTGATTAAAGGAATAGGTTTATAAAACATAGATTCTGTAAATTCTTTGCTTCTCTCTTAAGGCCTAAAACTTGGACATCAACAAAGTTTACTTTGTTCACTTCATCCCTAACTTCAGTCAGACTCTCACCCCTAAGCTCCTCATTAGCTTCCAAGCCTCCAAACTTACCCTGGCTACCATACTCCTTCTCCATCCCCACACTGCAGGCTTCCAGGGTGTAGCCACACTCAATGACTAAGAGTACCACGGTAAAGGGAAGTACCAACCATTTCACATATTACTCTTGTGAGTCCAAAAAAAGGTACCTCATCCCAGGCTCCTGAGAGTTATTTTCTTAATACCAGAAGGTTATTCTAATAGTCACATAATATAGTCCATGGCACATAACATGTATTCAGTAGCTTTTTAACTGAACTGAACTAATCATAACAACTTTAAGCAGACTAAGAGAGAAGATATTCCAGTTCTCTCACATTTTGTACTACAGACACAGAGCCTGGTAACAACAGACTGACAAATCTTACATAGAGAAAGGGAGACCATATGTGGTTGAATATAACCAAAAATTAAGCCGAAGATGTTAGTCAATAATTCATTGAAGAAGCAAATTTGAGCCAGTTGATATTCATTATCAATTCTTTGGGTCAGATAACAAATTATAATGATAACCATAAAAAAGACAATTTTAAGTACTTATTGCACACTACATATTGTGGGCATCATGTTGTATACATTGTCTCTACACTGGGTTATACCAGATGTATTGGTCAAGACATGTTAGTTAATACTATGAAACAAATATCCCTGAAATATCAGTGGCTTAAAACAGCAAAGGTTTACTTCTGGCCCATATTGTACTGCCAGCAGGGACCAGCTGGAACTCACAGAATACTACATCAATACTTGCTTCCATGATCTCCAAGACAGAGAAAAGGTTATGGCCATTTGTTTACTGGTTTATAAAAGCTCCTGTCTAAGAAACTCACACATCACTTCCACTCACATTTTATTGGCCAAGCAAGTTACTGACTTCAAGTCTGTCCAGAAGAAAACCCAGAACATTATTAACTACCCTAATTACACCACCTTATGAAATATTAGAGCCTCAAGAGACTTTGGAGATTATCTTGTAATATTCTGTCATTTTACAGATGTGGAATGGAGACCCAGAGAGATGAAAGTCACACAGCCATCAATGGCAGGGCAAGAAGGAAGAGCCTGTATCCTGCTATGGGTTGTTTACCCTCAAGTAATCATGCTATTGTAGGAAATATGTCTGGAATAACCATAGATAAGGCAGCATTTGGTAAGGAGGACTATTTTGTTGGTTTATTTAGTTCAAAGAGAGTTTTACTATGTATTTTAGTTTGGTTCTGTTCTTTCCAGATATTTACCTATGATAGAACCTAAAAAGGTCATTAAATAAAGTTCTTAAAATGACAACAAAGAATTAATTAAAAGTAACTGGAGCTAATATAGGAAGTTCAAACTACAATGACAGTAAAATGTACTGCTGAGATAACTGAAGAGCCAAGAACTTAAAAAATTTGTCCAAGGCCACACAGCTATTAAGTAGTAGACCTAGGATTTGAACTTGGACATTCCAGCTAGAATCTACCCTCTTAATCTCTGCCATCTGAAACCACTACACTTCATTTGAGGACATCATTTACAGTTTCATACTTAATCTAAGTATGAAATAATGTACACAATTTACAGTGTCTAATTTTAATTTACAGTTTCCTCAGCAACATATGGTTAAAGGAAATGTCCCTGGCCTACCTAGGTTATTTCATTCTATCCAATGTACCTTTTAAGTTTCTTGAGGGCAGAGATCAGGCCAATATCTTGCACCATGCCAGCAATGTAATTAATGCTTAATAAATACTTGCGGAGGGAATGAATGAATTCAAGTTCTCCACTGTTTCTGATTTGTCACTGTCACTTTTAACATCTAAACTAGGTCTTTTTATTAAAAAGTTAAAAAGAATTAATACACATTTTGAAAGGCTTTAGGTTCTTGGCTTGGGGAGGGGCCAAGATGGAAGAACAGCATGGCACTTTTTTTTTTTTTTTGCCTGTCTCATCCCTGAAATACAGCTAGATCAAAAGCAAACCATCTTTCACACCTAGAAAACTGATTTGAGGATTAACACAACAAATTGCACAACCTGAAGCACAGAACTTGGCAGGTTTCTGGTGTGGAGAGGTGAAATGGGGGAGATAGAAACCATGGAGGGTAGGGAGCTGTTTTTGCTTGTGGAGAGAGGATGGAAACGGGGGAGAGAGTACAGGAAAATCACTCCCCCCTCCCCCCGCAAAAGCAGCTGGAAAGAAAGAGAAAGAATGGACTGAACAAAAAAAGGAAGAAAGGAGAAAGGGACTGCAAGGGACTGAACAAAACAAGGGAAAAAGGAGAAAAGGGAGGGTTTAAATTCCATTAAGATGCTATAAACAGGCAAGTACAGAATTGGAAACTCGGCAGCTTGATACCTGGTGGAGCTCTGGTGGGAAGAGCAAATCCTAGGAGCAGACAGCGAGTTTTGAGGGGTACTCAGGCCACACAGGGAGGGGTGTTTTCCCTCCTGGGAGGACATTTGGTAGAGGCTGTGCCCCACAGGCAAAGGTCCCAGCAGACCCCAGAGAACAGCCACATTCACTGGTGTTGGCACAAGGACATTAAGGGTTCACTGCAACCTGGCATCATATGAATGCTGTTATTTTTCATAATCCCTAAAACGCTGCTGCTACACAATCACGCGAACTTTTCTGGGGCATGCTAGCACCCAGCCACAGTCTCTGGGCATCTACAGCAGCACGGTTGCAAGAATATTCCAGGGGACTGGCGGGCACCGGGTCTTTGGTCAGAGGGACCCTCCCCCAGAGGGTCTGAGTGGGTCAAAGCTGCAGGGCCCTCAGAAGTGAGGGGTTTGGAAACAGAGCCCCATTAGAGATAAAACTCAGGAGAGAGGTGCCACCTGGAAGGCTGATGGTTTGGTCACGGGCAGTGTAGAAGTGGGAGTGGACGGAAGCCAGAGACAAAGGAGGGGTACTTGACTGCTAGTTGGAAAGCACAGAGTTCTGATACTAGAGACTGGGTAGATGAGTGATGCCATTTTCAACCTTCCCACACATGTGCATACATGCCTACATGTGCCACAATGATCTACCCAGTATACTAAGCAACACCATCTAGTGGAGATTAGAGCTGCTACACCAAGCACCACCCAAGTGGGCCAATAGTGCTCTACAGGAACAACACAAATCTCTCCACCTGCTTAGTGTCTGGACTATAAAGTGCATCAGAGTTTGACTTCTAGGGAAAACCGATGTAATTTCAATCGTATTTCAGTCTGTTCACTGGTCCATCTATTAATTTTTTTCTTTTCCTTTTGTTTTCTTATTCTTGAATACAGAAAGAGAAAAAAATTATTTTTATTTTCCATTTTTATAAATAAGATTTTTGTTTAATTTTTCCATTACATTTTTACTTTCTTGTGCATTTTTAAAATTCTATTTTACTTTCATTTCATTTTATTCTACTTTATTGTATTCATTTTTTATTTTCAAACATTTTTCTTTTTTTTTTGTTTTCTTTCCCTTTTTTCTCTATTCTTTCAGTCTTCTTTCAACAATCAGATGAAAAGACACCTAAGAGGTAGCATCCTTTATTTTATTTTTTTATTTTTATTTTATTTACTCTTTTCTTCCTTCAAGATAATGAAACAAAGGAATTCACCCCAAAAGAAAGAACAGGAAGAAATCACAGCCAGGGACTTAATCAACACAGGTACAAGCAAGATGTCTGAACCAGAATTTAGAATCACGATAATAAGAATACAAGCTGGAGGGGAAAATAGATTAGAATCCCTTTCTGCAGAGATAAAAGAAGTAAAACCTAGTTAGGATGAAGTGAAAAATGCTATAGCTGAGCGGAAATCTTGAATGGCTGCCAACGTGGCAAGGATGGATGAAGCAGAGCAACAAATCAGCAATATAGAGGACAAACTTATGGAGAATAATGAGGCAGAAAAAAGAGGGATACTAAGGCAAAAGAGCACAATATAAAAATTAAAGAACCCAGTGACTCATTAAAAAGGAATAACATCTGAATCATAGGGGTCCCAGAAGATGAAGAGAGAGAAAAAGGGGTAGAAGGTTTTATGTGTACAAATCATAGCAGAAAACTTTCCTAACCTAGGGAAAGACACAGACATCAAAAACCAGGAAACACAGAGAATTCCCATTAGATTCAACAAAAACTTACCATCAGCAAGGCATATCAGAGTCAATTTCAAAAAAAATACTCAGGCAAGGAAAGAATCATGAAAGCAGCAAGTGGAAAAAAGTCCTTAACCTACAATGGAAGACACATCAGGTTCACAGCAGACCTATCCACAGAAAGTTGGTAGGCCAGAAAGGAGTGGCAGGATATAGTCATTGTGCTGAATTGGAAAAATATGCAGGCAAGACTTCTTTATCCACCAAGGCTGTCATTCAAAATAGAAGGAGAGATAAAAATTTTCTCAAACAATAACTAAAGAAATTAATGACCACTAAAGCAGCCCTGCAAGAAATTTTACAGGGACTCTCTGAAGGGAGAAAAGATTAAAAAATTAAAATAAAAAATAACAAAAGCAATAAAGACTAGAAAGGACCAGAGAACACCACTATGAACTCCAACTCTACAGGGAACATAATGGCAATAAATTCATATCTTGCAGTACTCACTCTAAATGCTCCAATCAAAAGACACAGGGTAACAGAATGGATAAGAAAACAAGATTCACCTATATGCTGTTTACAAGAGACCCATTTTAGACCTAAAGACACCTTCAGATTGAAAGTAAGGGGATGGAGAACCATCTATCATGCTAATAGTTGCCAAAGAAAGCCAGAGTAGCCATACTTACACCAGACAATCTAAATTTTTTTAAAAAAGGACTTTAACAAGAAATGAAGAAGGGCATTATATCATAATTAAGGGGTCTATCCACCAAGAAGACATAACAATTGTAAATATTTATGCTCCAAACATGACAGCACCCAAATACACAAATCAATTAATCACAAACATAAAGACACTCATTGATAGTAATACCATAATAGTAGGGGACTTCAACACCCCACTTACAGCAATAGACAGAACATCTAAACAGAAAATCAACAAGGAAACAATGACTTTGAATGACACACTGGACTAGGTAGACTTATCAGATATATTCAGAACATTTCATCCTAAAGCAGCAGAATACACATTCTTCTTGAGTGCATATGGAACATTCTCCAAAATAGATCACATACTGGGACAGCCCTCAACAAGTACAAAAAGATCAAGATCATACAGTGCATATTTTCATACCACAATGCTATGAAACTCGAAATCAACCACAAGAAAAAATTTGGAAAGATAACAAATACTTGGAGGCTAAAGAACATCCTTTAACCGAAGAATGAATGGGCTAACCAAGAAGTTAAAGAGGAAATTAAAAAGTACACAGAAGCCAATGAAAATTATAACATCACAGCCCAAAACTTCTGGGACATAGCAAAAGCAGTCGTAAGAGGGAAGCATATAGCAATCCAGGCCTTCCTCAAGAAGGAAGAAAAGTCTCGGATACACAATCTAACTTTACACCTTAGAACTGGAAAAAGAACAGCAAATAAAACCCCAAACCAGCATCAGACAGGAAATGATGAAGACTAGAGCAAGAACCAATGCTGTCGAACCCAAAAAACAAAACAAACAAAAAACAGTAGAACAGATAAATGAAACCAGGAGCTGGTTCTTTGAGAGAATTAATAAAATTTATAAACACCTAGCTAGTTTGACCAAAAATAAAAAGGAAAAGAGACAAATAAATAAAACCAAGAATGAAAGAGGAGAGATCACAACCAACAGAGCAGTAATACAAAAAATAATAATAAAATATGAGTATACAAATAAAATGGTAAATCTGGAATAAATGGACAAATTCTTAGAAACATATAAACTACCAAAACTGAAACAAGAAGAAATAAAAAGTTTTACCAGACCCATAACCAGTAAAAAAAAATTGAATTAGTTATCAAAAATCTCCCAAAAACAAGAGTCCAGGCCCAGATAGCTTTCCAGGGGAATTCTACAAAACATTTGAAGAAGAGTTAACACCTATTAAGCTGCCCCAAAAAATAGAAATGGAAGGAAAATTTCCAACTCATTCTATAAAGCCAGCATTACCTTGATTCCAAAACCAGACAAAGACTCCTCTAAAAAGGAGAACTACAGACCAATTTCCCTGATGAACATGGATGCAAAAATCCTCCACAAGATACTACAATACATTAAAAGAATTATTCACCATGACCAAGTGGGATTTATACCCAGGATGCAGGGCTGGTTCAATATCCACAAAATAATCAATGTGATACATCACGTCAATTAAAGAAAGGACAAGAACCACATGATCATCTCAATAGATGCAGAGAAAGCATTTGTCAAGATACAGCATCCTTTCTTTATAAAAACCCTCAAGAATATAGGGATAGAAGGATTGTACCTCAAGATCATAAAAGCCATATACAAAAGACACACCGGTAATATCATCCTCAATGGGGAAAACATGAGAGCTTTCCTCCGAAGGTCAGGAATTATACAGGGATGTCCACTCTCACCACTGTTACTCCACATAGCATTGAAGTCTTAGCCTCAGCAATCCGACAACACAAAGGAATAAAATGCATCCAAACAGGCAAGGAGGAAGTCAAACTTTCACTCTTCGCAGATGACATGATACTCTACATGGAAGACCCAAAAGACTCCACCAAAAAACTGCTAGAGCAGGATATAAAATCAATGCACAAAAATCGACTGCATTTCAATACACCAATAATGAAAGAACAGAAAGACAAATCAAGGAATCGATCCCATTTACAATTGCACCAAAATCACACAATACCTAAGAATAAATCTAACCAAAGAAGTGAAAAATCTATACACTGAAAAGTATAGAAAGCTTACGAAAGAAATAGAAGAAGACTCATAAATGGAAAAATATTCATGCTCATGGATGGGAAGAACAAATATTGTTAAAATGTCAATACTACCCAAAGCAATCTACATATTCAATGCAATCTCTATCATAATAACACCAGTATTCTTCACAGAGAGAACAATCCTAAAATTTGTAAGGAACCAGAAAAGACCCTGAATAGCCAAAGCAATCCTAAAAATGAAAACCAAAGTTGGAGGCATCACAATCCCAGAGTGGAAGATGTATTACAAAGCTGTAATCAAGACACTGTGGTACTGGCACAAAAACAGACACTCAGATCAATGGAACAGAATAGAGAACCCAGAAATAGACTCACAAATGTAGGGCCAACTAATCTTTGACAAAGCAGGAAAGAATATCCAATGGAATAAAGATAGTATCTTAAGCAAATGGTGCATAGGAAACTGTACAGCAACATGCAGAAAAATGAACCTGGAACACTTTCTTACACCACACACAAAAATAAACTCAAAATGGATGAAAGACCTAAACATAAGACAGGAAGCCATCAAACTCCTAGCAGAGAAAGCACGCAAAAACCTCTTTGACTTTGGCCGCAGAAACTTCTTATTCAACACATCTCCAGAGGCAAGGGAAACAAAAGCAAAAATGAACTACTGGGACCTCATCAAAATAAAATCTTCTGCACACCAAAGGAAACAATCAGCAAAACTAAAAGGCAACTGATAGAATGGGAGAAGATATTTGCAAATGATGTATCAAACAGAGTTAATATCCCAAATCTATAAAGAACTTACAAAACTCAACACCCAAAAAACAAATAATCCAGGGAAGAATGGGCAAACAACATGAATAGACACTTCTCCAAAGAAGACATCCAGATGGCTAACAGACACATGAAAAAATGCTCAACATCACTCATCATCAGGAAAATACAAATCAAAACCACAATGAGATACCACCTCACACCCTTCAGAATGGCTAACATTAACAACACAGGCAACAACAGATGTTGGTGAAGATGCTGAGAAAGAGGATCTCTTTTGCACTGCTGGTGGGAATGCAAACTGGGGCAGCCACTATGGAAAAGAGTATGGAGGTTCCTCAAAAAATTAAAAATAGAACTACCCTGCGACCTAGCAATTGCACTACTAGATATTTATCTAAGGGATACAGGTATGCTGTTTCAAAGGGGTACATGCACCCCAATGTTTATAGCAGTGCTATCAACAATAGCCAAAGTATGGAAAGAGCCGAAATGTCCACTGACAGATGAACTGATAAAGAAGATGTGGTATATATACACAATGGAGCATTACTCAGCAGTAAAAAAAAAAATGAAATCTTGCTATTTGCAACTATGTGAATGGAACTAGAGGGTATCATGCTAAGTGAAATTAACCAGTCAGAGAAAGACAAATATCATATGACTTCACTCATATAAGGACTTTAAGACACAAAACAGATGAACATAAGGGAAGAGAAGCAGACATAATTATAAAAACAAAAGGAGGGGGACAAAACATAAGAGACTCTTAAATAAAGATAACGAACTGAGAGTTGCTGGAGGGGTTGTGGGGGGGGGTAATGGGGTAAATGGGCAAGGGGCATTAGGGAGGACACTTGTTGGGATGAGCACCGGATATTATACATAGGGGATGAATCACTGGAATCTATTCCTGAAATCATTACAGCACTGTATGCTAACTCAGATAGAAAGAAAAGAAAAGAAAAGAAAAGAAAAGAAGAGAAGAGAAGAGAAGAGAAGAGAAAGGAAAAGACAAGACAAGAAAGAAAGCCTTTAGGTTCTTGGTCTGAAACATTCAGATACAGTCTTTAACAACTTAATTTTTGCCAATGCATGTTCAAGATTTTGGCTATTTTGTCCCCCAAATAGCTTTTTAGTATCTACTGCACTATATTTGATTATCTCCCCTATGCTGTTTCTATTTGGTACCATGTCCTATAACCTCCATGTGTACTTTTAAGCATCCCAAGGATAAAGATTCTCTCTGAGTTCATGAAAAGAAATTCAGTTGCTTACTACCCTATTATACATGAATTCCCCACTGCCCCCTAGTGTCTTCCAGAATCCAGGCTGAGGAACTGTAGAAACAGGTCAATGAAGTCTGACACTAAACAGAAGATTCACAAAATTCACCATTTCATGTAGACAGGTACAATGGAAATTTCTGTTTCCTCTGATGTATTGATCACCAATTGTAACAAAATAGGCAGAACTCAGCTAAAAGGAAGGAAAAATAGAGAAAAAAGAGACTGTAAGAAAGACTAGCATATCCTAACCTGTCCATATCTGGAGAGAGATCATGCCATGAGTCCTTTTCTGGTTATTATACTAAGTACCTATTTCCTAATAAACTTGGCTTTGATAATTAATAGGAAGTTCTTAAAGAATTGAAAAAAATTAGCTTAGAGAGAATTTCTCAAATTGTACTCCCTTGACTAAGTTTTCCTCAAAATACTTATGTACACTTCATCTTAAATGAGATTTTTGATCAAATAGACTAGAAAAAAGTGGGTTTAGAATAAGTAAATGGTTTTCTTTGTAGGACTTCTCAGGTATTTTTCAACACATACAACTATATAAACAGAAATTTATAGGGTACCTTAAATTGACTATATTTTCTTATCATTTTACACCAGATTTTGCATGTTCATCTGTCTATAAAAAATGTATATTTGTTGAACCATATGTGACAAGTAATTTTCTTTCAAATCCAAAGCTGAGGACTTAAATTTTCCAAAAGCCCTATTGCTGAGAACCCATGTGTCAAATAAACATGCCATTTTAACAGTCCTTCTAAGCATATACTGCAATCTCTCCCTCTGTGTCTCTGTCTCTGTCTCTCTCTCTCTCTCTCTCTCTCTCTCTCTCTCTCACTCACACACACACACACACACACACATACACACACTCACACACATGCACACACAGTCAGTAAACTTCATTTATCTTGTTTGGGGAATTGATCATAACATTTTGTATTTCCTTATTTGGCAGGACTTTCTACTAATTAATGCACAAGAATGACTAATAAGATCATGTATCAGTTCTACAAGATCCGGTAATGTGCTCAAAATTCATGATCTCCTCCATTGTTCTCTTTCCCTCTGATTATTAGAGCCAGAAGAGCTAAGTTCAACTAGTGTCACTGTCACTTACTCATTATGTAAGTTGGGCAAATTATTTCATCTTTGTTAGTCTGCTTCCTCCTTCACATTATGAATAGTAATACTTCTTTTGAGAACACTTATGGGATTAAATAACCAAGTTTTTAACAGAGGGCCAGCACAACTCATTAACAGGAAGTATTCCACAGATACTACTTCCCAAAATTCTGTCACTCCATCCACCTCATCCCACCTTCTTTCACCTCATCATTAATCTCCCTAAATCTTTTACTAAGAAAATAAAATATTCCAGAGCATATTGTGTATTCTCTTTAAATCACTGATTCAATTTCTAAAGTGTCTATCCAATTGGTAGAGTGAAGTTCTCTTTGGAGGCAGTAAAATTAGGAAGGAAAAGCAAAGGTACTACTATGCCATAGTGGGACACATTTGTCCAGTCATCTCTGCTCTAATCCTTTCAACCATAACTGGAAATATGCAACATTTCCTTCACTGAAAGTGTTACAGACAAGCCTTATGAGATGTCTAAAGTTTGTTGACTTACAGGTTCATACCTTAGCTTATTTAAAGCAAAAATAGAGGTGATCTAATCTAGAGAATTGTTGAATTACTATATTGTACACTTGAAACTAATATGACACACTATGTTAATTATACTTGAATAAAAAAATTTTTTTAAGGAAGCTATCTATTCCACACACCTCATTGACAGAGATATTATCATGATTGTTTTTTAATTTGGTGCTAGTGAGAATGCAATAAAAGGTTACTAATGCTAAAAAAGAGAGAGAGAGAGAGAGAGAAGAAAAAGAAACGTAGGTGACTAATTTCAAGTTGTCACAAACTTGTCACAAAAGTGGAATTTTCTTGCGGCCCCTGGGTGACTCAGTTGATTAAGCATCTGACTTCGGCTCAGATCATGATCGAACAGTTCATGGGTTTGAGCCCCGCGTTGGGCTGTGTTGACAGCTCAGAACCTGGAGCCTGCTTCAGATTCTTTGTCTCCCTCTCTCTTGCCCCTCCCCCATTCATGCTCTCTCACTCTCTCTCTCTCAAAATAAATAAACATTAAAATTAATTACTTAATAAGTGGAATTTTCTCTCAACTGTAAAATTTGGAGTGACATTTCAGAAAACCCTAAGTTATGATGTGATAGCACCAATTTATAAGGGGCAACTCAGGTCACTTCATCCCTTGGTCCTCTGGTCTCTACTGAACTAGTTTCAAATAAAAGCTACTTCTTATTGTGACTACACTTACTTGCACAAAGGGAATTATTTTGTTTCTCCTCTGTTATGAAATCTTGTTTTGGAGATTGACATGTTTTCACTCAACTTCCCAATCTGCCACAGACAATTTTTTCATCACAATATCTGCTACTTCATTAAAGTAGAGTGGCATAACTGTTTGCCTGCACCAGTTTGAGAGCTCTTCTCTTGTGAAAACCTTCAGCTGCACAGAACAAGTGCAGATGTAAAAAGAATTACCTCTAAAGCACCACCCTCCCACACACACACACAATCCAAAGATTTATGCCTCTTTCTTAGTGGTAATGGGTTCAATGAATAACTGTTTTTCACTTTGAAGAAAAAATCCTGATATTTTTCAGGTACTTCAAAGGGATGACAGGATGCTACATTGTCAAGATTTTTATACTCCTCTTCTGGTGAGATGTCTTACTAAGGCTTCCAGGATTTCTTCTATTTTCCTTTCTCCTCATAGCATCAGGATGTGATAAATGTTGCAAACCAACATGACATTCAGTAGGGCAGTGATATGGCTACATTTCCTTTAGACAAAATTGTAGCACAGAGCTAGACAACTGATCAGATCCTGAGGCAAAGCAGTAAGAGTGTACTATTTTCCCTGCCAGGTAAGAACAAACTGATTCTGTTACTTTTTACTTACTGGACAAAGAGAGAAAATAGTCACCAGTTTAATAGCTACATAACAGATTCAATGGGCTGTAATGATTTTCCTGACTTAGGAGACCCCCATCAAGAAAAAGCAACTATAATTGAATTCACCACCTGATTAAGCTTATAATAATCTACCATCATTCTCCAAGATACATCTGTCTTCTGCATAATCTAACTGGGGATGGGATAAGAATCATCAATCTTCATCTTTCAAGCCTTTGGTAGTAAGTAGTGGCACTAACATCTATAATTCCTCCAGAGATACAGGGTTAATTTTGGATTATTCTTTTGGAAAAGAATAGAAATTTCAGATGCTTCTACTTTATCATTTCTATCACAATGGGATTCATACTAGTTGTTCTCAACCCACAGCAAAATTGTGATTCAGGAAAGTATATTTATATTTATATTTTCTTTTCTTTGTGTTCCTTACTCCCAACTTCAGAGATTTAATGCTGCATTTATAACACCTCCTATAAACAAAGCTTAAGAAGATGTTACTGTTGTTTGCCCTTTGAAATATAGTCATGTCTACATGAAAAAGAAAGAGCATAAGCACCAAACAGAACCAAAGAGATTTCTAATTGTAAACCAACCATTTGCTAAAACACATGTGATTTGTCTACACTAATGTTTCTAAGCCTGTTTTCTCATCTATAATAAGGTGATAAGTCTAAAGACTAAAGGCAAAGTCACTGAACATAGGCATTTATAGTAACCACAGGCAGGGTTGTAAAGCACACACTGATCTTTTTGCCTAAAATACTCCAATTTTCCAAGGCTTCTACTTTTCCTTTGGATTTTTCTGGGAAACACTTTGTTTCCTTTCTCTGCTTAGGCTAAATTTCCTCTTACGTATATTCCC
This sequence comes from Cryptoprocta ferox, assembly GCA_028646485.1. Classification (NCBI taxonomy): domain Eukaryota; kingdom Metazoa; phylum Chordata; class Mammalia; order Carnivora; family Eupleridae; genus Cryptoprocta; species Cryptoprocta ferox. The sequence continues at coordinate 15,821,341 of CM053559.1, forward strand.
TTAACACCATCTCTATCCACTTTCTAGTGTTTGTCTCGGTTATTTTATAGTCATTTTTGTATTTACTGGAGTGTTATCTATCTTTACCAATGCTCTCTATGCCCTGTGAGGGGAAGCCATGTCTCCTTTAGATCATCTTTGTAGTCTTCATGCTTAGCATAGGGCTTGACCATTGCAGGCACTTAAAAATTAGTTGAGAAGTCCTAGGGCAGCTCAGTCTGTTAAGCCTCTAACTCCTGCTCAGGTCATGATCTCATGGTTTGTGAGTTCCAGCCCAGCTTCTGGCTCTGTGCTGACAGCTCAGAGCCTGAAGCCTGCATCGAATTCTTTGTCTCCCTCTTTCTCTCTTCCTCCTCTGCTCATGCTCTGTCTGTCTGTCTGTCTGTCTCTCTCTCTCTCTCTCTCTCAAAAATAAATAAACATTGGGGCACCTGGGTGGCTCAGTTGGTTAAGCATCTGACTTCGACTCAGGTCATGATCTCACTTCCAGCCCTGCATTGGGCTCTGTGCTGTCAGCTCAGAGCCTGGAGCCTGCTTCGGATTCGGTGTCTCCCTCTCTCTCTGCCCCTCGCCACTCCTGCGCGCGCACCTGCGCTCTCTCTCTCTCTCTCTCAAAAATAAACATTAAAAATTTTAAAAATAAATAAACATAAAAAATTTTTAATTAGTTCAATAGGGCACTTGGCTGGCTGAATCAGTAGACCATGTGACTTTTGATCTTGGGGCTGTGAGTTCAAAGCCCTATGTTGAACATAGAGATGACTTGAAAAATAGTTGAATAAATGAATGAGTATCACAAAGGAATAATTCGTGAGTACTTACTATGGGTAATACTAAATGCTTTATGTATACTACACATATAACACCCAAACATCCTTTATATTTCTTCATTATAAATGTGAGAAAGTGAGATTTAGAGAAGGCTCTCTGCTAAAATTTTTCTATTTTCCTCATTGGTCTGGATATTCTCTTCCCACAATAGCATCATCACACAAAAATCTCAGGTGCATGATATAATTTGTCTGCACTTTCAAGACCCCTAAGGCAACACAGCTGACTTGAGAACTCTAGTCTTCATCAGAAACATCTGAAAGCTAGTTTAAGTACCTCATGTCATACACTATTGCGTAGTTCAGGAGAGAGACCCAAGTATCTATATTTTTATAAAATTCCTCAGGTGATGCTAATGCAAAGACTATGCCTATGTCACTTCAGCAATTTTGAAACCTAGGACCCCAGAGTTAGGAAAGCAAACAGGTTGGTAGGGTTGGAATGTTTAGTGGTAGATCACAGAGAACTTCAAAGGAAGGTCTTGGGGAAGAGAAATTCTTACTCTTGGGATCTGACCTCCAGTATTCTGAAATGTGTTCTAGGTGGTAAGAGATTGTTAACTAGTACTGTGATAGGCAAAGAAACCATCAACACTGACAACTTAAAAAATACATACTGGAAAATTGGCTTCGTAGGCTGAGAAATCTTGATTTTTTTAAAATAAAAGAACCACTAAAATTATTTATGTGAACTGTTTTGCATTCATGACTAATTATCATGCAGCCTAATAACATTTGTATATACTCCCAAATGCATCTGAGAATGTCTGTATAATTGAAACAGTGATCTCTGTTAATCTTGGTCTTTTGAGGTTACTTCCCTAAAACCATAGACATTTGATCACACCTTTAAAACAAATGGTAAAAGTCTGATTAATATATATATATATATATATATATAGAGAGAGAGAGAGAGAGAGAGAGAGAGAGAGGGAGAGAGAGAGATTGTTTTTGGATTATTTATTTATTGTGATTGTTTCTGGAATTGTTCTATACACTTCTGGAGGGCAATTTGGCATCTCTGAGAAAGACAAGTGAAGATTTTGGAGATGGACAGAAAACAATCTGTGCCCTTCTAACCAATCCATGTGGTATCTTTAGGCAATGGACAAAGGAGATTTATAAGCCTCACTGGAGCACATTTCAAATGTTAACATAGGACTTTATATATAAGAATGGACACTTTCACTCTATGAGTTAAATGATATACCTTGCCTTTGTTTGTCTTAGAGATTATCAGATTTTTTTCCTTAAAATACTTGCCAAGATCTCTATGAAAAACAAATATAATTTTCCCCTTACACATTCAACCCATGTATCCCCTTTATATAATTCTCTTGGTTCCTTAAATATTGACATTTAGACAGTGTAATGAAACTCAACAAATTGAGCTAAAAATAAATAAATTATCAAATCAAAGAAAACTAACCTGATTCTATAGATTTCAAGCTTCGGGCAACTTTTCTTCTTTAAAATAATATAGATGTTTTATTAGAATTAATATAGATATATAGGAATATGTAATTGTTAAGCTAAGACTCAGAAATCAGATTGACCATAGTTCAAATATCAGCTCTGTCATTTACTAGCTGTGTGATAAGAGATTAAGTTTCTGGACTCTTCCAAGACTCAGCCCATTTACAGGAAAATGAGGATATCTATGGCATAGAATTGATGTGAGAATTAAATGAAAGCATGTATTTAAGAGTGTATTAAAATGGACCTGGTATAAGGTAGATATCAAGAATTATGACTTTTGATTGTTACTAGTCATCACTGATAATAAAAAAAAATTGAGAACAATAATAATGGTGATTATCAGGAGGATATGAAACAAAGGACCAGGAGATCTTTCACAAACCTCAAATCTGTAAGTACCTTAGACCGTGGCCACAGTTGTTTGTAAACTCTGACTCGTGCCTTTTAGACGCTGAAAGATGCTGTTCTTTCCTAGCCCAGTTGTTAAATAATTTATAAATAAAATATTTATAAATAAATAAAAAATATTTAAGAATTTGGGATTAACACACCTGTTGAAAAAAATGGCAAAGTTTCCTTTGGTTCCCAGTTTTCAAGTTGCGTGCTTGTTTTAGTGTTTTTGGTGAAAGGAAACTATGGTAATGCTCAAATGGTAGAGACACTTTTATCACATGACCCATTAGGCAGCCTTCTTGATGTGAAAAGCTGTGTGTGGTCCACACAGCTGTCAGTTAGCATTCTCACCTGTGAAAAGAAAAATTAAAGAAAGATGTAACTTGCTATTTTTTCTGTTTCAAAAATAAAACAAGGCCAGTAAAACTGTCATCAGTTCACTTTTCTCAAAAAAGCATTTGCTGCTATCCCAAAGGCAAATAGAATTGTGGAAAACATCCCACAGGATTTTTGCAGGACAGAGGAGGATAACCCGGGATATGAGTTGAAAATAGGAAGGAAACTAAAATGCAAATGAGCACCCATGAACTCACATTAATGTTGCCTTTGCTTTATCTGATGAGCAAAGAAAAAACCTGGGAATTGATTTTACTGTTAAATATTACCTATTACCTAAAGGTTGATTAACATAAAAGTATTTAATTTGGAGCACTGAAGTTGAGATGAGGTATGCTTAACTTCCATGGATATTAACTTTGCACTTTGAATTGTATACAGGTAAATGACCAAGGAAACAGTCTATCAGCCTAAGTTGTAACATTAGAACACACTCAGGAAGGGTGGCTGTGTTTCAAGTAATTCAATTTGCATTACTTTGGATCTAAGCGGAAATCATGATTTGACTCTTATTTTAAAGGAGGACAGGAGAGGAAGGGTAAATATCAGTGCTGAATACAGATAAAATCACAGTGTATCTCATTAAACCTTCTTCTTTTGGCAAGATAACACTACAAAGAATAGTGTTGTTGTTATAAAACTTTTATAGTTGGGGCCCCAGGTTGACTCGTTTGGTGCAGTGTGGGACTCTTGATCTCCGGGGTCATGAGTTCAAGCTCCACGCTGAGCATAAAGCTTACTTAATTAAAGAAAAATGTTCAAAATAAACAAATAAATAAATAAGTAAACTTTTATCTTCAGGCATAATACTTCAAAGACCAAGAAAGACATTATGTAATTAAATAAGCAATGAAATCATTTGAAGGAATTAGAAAGGATTAAGAGTTATTTGCTTTCTTCCTTGTGGTTATCTCTTCACTAGCTTTTATTAGATGAAAAATACTTTTAAGTGAAATTCCTAATGGAAAGTGCCTATATTGTTCTGAGTAATTTTTTACACCCATTTAGATAGATTCAAGTTACAGAAACATCCTATTAGAGGTTTCCTTTTGAAGAAAAAGGTGGTCAGAAATTCTAAGGTCAGCTGGAAGTTAAAACTGTAATGAATTGTTACTAGAAAATAAAGGGTAAATTTATATGAGGAACAAAGAGGATAATTTTTTCTGAAACTTGACACAGCCCTCCACCAGAGTATTTGGGGGGAGAGGGGGTTATCAGTAAAAGATACTAAGTAAACTAGATCATAATTTATAATGATTTCTGTGGGAAATTTCATAGATCAAATCATGAAACATAAGGAAACATAAATGGAAAAATTTGTGATAAAAATGAGGAAGTAGTCATCTTATGACTAAGGGCTATGTAGTTTCATGAAAATTAGCAAATTGAGGGATGCCTGGATGGTTCAGTCAGTTAAGCATCCAACTCTTGATTTTGCTGACTCAGGTCATGATCTCACAGATTGTGAGTTTGAGACCCACATAAGGCTTTGCGCTGACAGTGCAGAGCCTGCTTGGGGTTCTCTTCTCTCTGCCACTCTCCCACTCACACTGTCTCTGTCTCTGTCTCCCTCTCAAAATAAATAAATAAACTTAAAAAATTAGAAATCTAGAAAATTGAGATAATAGGTTTAGGGTAGCAAAATATACCACATTAGCATAAAGAATATTTTAGCTTGAGTGCAACTGAAAAGGAATATATACATAAAAAGCTCTTGGCCCTTCCTCATTTGCCTAAAAGTGGGACATAAATTTGTAAAGCTGTTCTCCCTCCCGTTTCTACTAGAAAGGACACAATTTAGTCACCAGTAAAAATTCTAGATTCTTTTCAGCCCAAAGAAGTACTAAAGGAATCTACATTTCAAACTTTACTTACTAGAATGTCCGTTAGTTCTCCCATACATTTACCTTCCCACAATTTGCTACCCCAGAAACTCAAAGTCTCCTTCCTTTGACCTGTCACTTCTCTAAAAATCTATTGTTCTATTATTAAGATACTGCATAAGCCTCAATTCTAACGCCCTTTTGAGTTATTCATCACTGAGTTCTCCCAAGGATATGTGCAATGCACATGTTAATAAACTTCTATTTGTTTTTCTCTTGTTAATCTGTCTTTTGTGAGTCCACTCTGCAGGGCCCCAGCTGAAGAACCTCAAATGGATAGTGGAAAAAGAAAATTTCCCCCTTTTCCTCCCCTACATAGGGATTCAACAAGTTGGCAATAGTGTACAAAAATTATTTCAATAAATATCTTAAGTTATGACAAGATTTAAATTATAGTAATAAAAGTAGGTATGATCACTCCACTCATTAAGGACAATAAGGTTGATGAACAACATAAGATAAAGGTGCCACACATTTAGCAGAACACCATGTCAATTATGAAGTTCAAAAAATAATTTAGTGACAAGAAAATTAATATAGAGCTATAGGCACAAACTATATGTATTCTTATTGAATTAATAAAAATGTTTACTTGAATGGAAATCACAGTGGACCCTGAACAATGTGAGGGTCAGGGGTGCCAATCCCCTGCACAGTCAAAAATCTGTGCATAACTTTTGATCCCCCCAAATTTAACTACCAATAGCCTCTTCTTGACCAGTAGTCTTACTGTTACATAAACAGTTGATTTCGGTTATTTATATTATATGCAGGTTATTAATGTTATTTATATTATATGCAGTATGCTTACAATAAAGTAAGCTAGAGAAAAGAAAATCTTATCAATGGGGTTTTGGGGTGATGGGGGTTCAGAGCCGATGGCCAAGAAAGAATTCTTGAGGGTGTCTTTGGTGCAGAAAGGTGATTTTATCAAAGCACAGGCAGCACAGGACCCGTGGGCAAGAAGAGCTTCACTGGGGTTGTGAAGACTGACTGATTACATACTGTGGAGTTGGGGGAGATAAAGTCAAAAGAAAGCTTTTTAAAGGGATTTTCATATGCCAAATACAGATTACTAGAGGCCTAGCTATTGTCAAGCTTAGTTTGTTTTTCTCTCTAGAAAAGCATTAACATTAACACAGTGGGGAGTTCCTGGACTTTAGGTTATTGATAAGATTGCCCTATTTTTGTTATTTACTAAGATATTTGTAAACTGATGGAGACTCTTATGAGTTTAACCATTTGTTTTCTCTCCTTTCCTTTGTTCTTGGGCAGCCAGGAGTGCCTGAGGAATGTTACATGTATCCCACCTGGGGTGGGGGGTGGGGTATGCTATTTGTGCTTGGCCTTCAGCTTGCCTTATGCTCCCTCATCATCATTAAGAAAATAATAACAGAAAGTGCACTTACAGTACTGTACAAAAGTCTGTATAAATGGACCTGTTGATGTTCAAAGTCGTGTTGTTCAAGGATCAACTGTATAATTTAGATTTTAAATGTCTTTCACAAGGCCTCCATTGTTTGTTAACACAATAAAATCAACTAACCAAAGTTTTTGTTGTCTTGTTTTTATTGAAGTATATTTAGCATATAACGTTATATTGGATTCAAATATACCACAAGCAAAAGCCCTGAGGACCACCAGTGCCGAGTGACCTAGAGGTGTCCCCTTGGTTGCAGTTGCAAAAAATTGGGGCTCCAGATAAGTGTATACGCTCCTGTCTGGGAGACAGCAGTTAGCTGTCCTGAAGTAGAGGGAAACACAAAGATAGAAGGCATTGCCTAACATTTCTTGAGAGCACATCCATAGTACCCTAGATATACCACGGCTATTATCTGGCCAGAGTTCCAGGACAAGCAAAGAGGCCTCCTTTACAGAAAGGCTGAGGGTCTCAGTCCACTGTCTGTCCAGTGCCCTGGGAGCGGTGGCCTATCTCTGTGATTGCTACAGCCCTGAGGAATCTGGAAGGCAAGCTCCCCAGCCACCAGAGCCAGGCTATTAAGGGTATTCCGCAGTTGCAGCAGCAAAACCCAGGGCCCCAGACATGCATAAAAGCTCCCCTCTGGGAAATAAATACTGGCAGTTGGGAGTGCTGCAGCAAGGGAGCATGAAGATAGCACCCACACTCCATGGTCTCTGAAAAGGATTACAGAGATGGCCCTTGGATGTATGTTTAATTAGAAGCCCGCCCCTCAAGCTGAAGGGCAGCTAGGATGATGAGCACATAGGCCTTTTCACAGAAAGACTGACCTGCTGGGTCTGTTGCCTCTTGCTGTTCCCTGGAGATGGTAGTCATTAAAGAACTCTTTTCTCTGTTGATTAGAGTCCTGTAGGACCCACAAGGAGCAGCCCCACTGACCCCCAGAGCCAGGCCATGTGGAGGTCTCGCCCAGCAAACGCCTTACAAACTGTGGCACCAGACACCAGAATAGCTGCCCTTGAGGCATCCCGGCGTGCTGGAGAACAGTGGTGGGAGGGCGCCATGATGGCGCCTACGGGCTGGAGGGAGGAGGACGGAGAGCGTAGACGTGGCTCCTGCTGGGAAACAAACATTTTTAAAAAGGAAAAAAAGAGAGAGAGAGAGAGAAGCCTAGCATTCAAAAAAGAAAAAAAAAATGGCACATATGGCTAGAGCAAGGCAGAGGGAGGGCATAGAGATGGTATCTGTCAGGAAAGAAAAAAAAAAAAGGAAAGAGAAGGGGGCAAAAAAATCCTGTTGTTAAAAAAAAAAAAAAAAAAAAAAAAAAAAGCCTCCCGCAGCTGCAGCAAGGCACAACGAGAATACAAAGGTGGCGCTCAACCCGTCTTCTTTCTATCAGACCAGCCCCGTATGTATCAAAAGAGATGCTTGGCCCTCAGGCCAACACTCCAAGACAAGAAAACGGGCCTCTCCACTGCAAAATCCAGCATCCCTAGATTGGCTTCTTCTGCTCTGGGACCTGCAAAGGGTGAGTCTAAGGGCACTGGCCCTTTAAGATTTACTTCTCAGGTGTTTGAGGTCTTATGGATCTTGTGTACATGAGCCCTATCACTTTTCAGACCTACGTGGTTTTCAAAGCTCATCTCTAAGGCTCAGGTCCTAAGGTGGAGGTGCCCGAGGTGGGGTTTGAGCCCTTCCCTCCTCAGAGAGAAGCTGTGGTTTGGAGTTCCCTCTCTCCTGTCACTGTGCCAGGGGTGGGTTTACTGCCAGACTGGTTGTGTCCCAATGTCTCCTGTCCCAATGTCTCCTACCCAGGGGAGTGCGGACCTCCATTTGCCCAGTGCCTAGGAGTCATTCAGCCTGTTTTTACTGTTGTTGTTTTTTTTTTTTCCAGAGGAAGTTAATCCAAATGTAGGCAGATTTGGTATCTTTGTGGGAGGAGGTCAGTTCACCTCTTACATTGCCATCTTGAGTAGGAACCTGTGGTGTTGTGTGTGTGACCTGATGTGTGTGCACATATTTTAGAAATTCTCACTACAATACAAATGTGTTAAGCCATTAAGAGTATCTGGCTTGGAGAGTCTCAAAGTGGCCCCTCACCTCGACAAAATCCAAAGACAAAGAGATGAGTGGTGGTGAAGCCAGAAAGGAATTTATTTCAGTAAGGCCCATATGGGGAAGAGAGCAGACTAACAACTCAAAAACTGTCTCTAAAGTGCTGAAAATACTTCTAGGTTTATATAAGGAAAATGTGGGCCAAAGGTCATTGGGTACCTGCAGGTGGATCATCAGGCCCATCATTGTCTCAGGGTCAATCACGTGGGGTCTGGCTGGCATTAGTGCAGTAGAGCCCCTCTCTAAGGAGTGTGGTGAAAACCTCAAAAGGAGGGAAGGCAACCTGGTGATGTGTGCGTGAGTGACATTCCTCAGGACTCTGTAACAGTTGTGTATGCCTGTGCTGGCATGAATAAAGCTGCTTCCTGGAAAGAAGAACCTCTGTGCCCCAAATCTCTGTGTGTGACTCACCCCTACATTAGGACAGTCCCTATAGCTTGAGGGGGTAGTTTCCATTCCCAAAATGTGATGCTGTGCCCACAGGGTCTCTTTGCTGAGTTAAAAGATAAGCTGAAAAGAACTTAATCAGAAAGTACAGACTGAGGCCAAAATACAGGATGTTGAAGTCTTTCACCACCAATATTTATTCCTTTATAATGAATGTTTATTAAGTATCTACTGTAGGCCAAGGACTTTCCTAGGTATTACAGGCACAGCAGGGAACAAATTCATGAACCAAGGAAATTCACATTCTAAAGGGGAAAGAGTCAATAAACATATTTTCAAGTAATGGCAGGCACATGTTTCAAAGAGAAATAAGGCAAGGCAATAGAAAAGAGAGTGATCCGGTGTTTCCCACTGGGAAACCAGGGCATCTTCTCTGAGGAAGTGGCATGTGAAAAGAAACTTGAGTAAAGGAGAAGGAAACTGAGGGAGAAAAACCAGGGAGGAGGCCATCACCATGGCCCTGGTAGAAAAACCAAGGACCACTGCTGGTGTGTTGACAAATGCATTGTTGTGAGGACAGAGAAGACTTCAACACAGGTTTACAGTGAGGCCAAAAAAAAAAAAAGTATTTAAAAGTATCATTCTACTGGTAGCATTTACCTCAATTTTCTCATTTCACACCAACTGCAAAATTCACAAGGGGCAGAGATGGGAAGAATTTTACAAGCAAATCACAGAATTTAAAACGAAAAACAGTCTTCAACATAGCAGAAAAAATCAAATCCCTAGGGCTCTAAGGACTGTTGAAAAAGAAAACTGTCAAATTTTCACGTATCCCCAACAAAAGGTTGCAGTCACATCATCATCAAAACACTTAATGAGGAATAACTGTATAAAAGATGGAGACATGTCGAGCCATGTAAACTGCCTCTACTAATGGTTATGTTAATTATTTAGTAGAAACATAGAGCTTGTAGTTACCTTACAGTTTGTGATATGAACTATGTAAAAAAAAAAAAAGGACAATAGACTTTATGCTAACCACAGCAAGCGATAGAAAGGTTCTCAGAATTTTTTTTGCAATAATTACGCATTTTACAGAGTATTGCTTTCTATTTATCAGGCTTGCGTATAAATTCCTGTGATGTTAAAATCCTGTGTGTCCAAAAGCACCCTCTACCATTTTCTTTACCCCTTGGTTAATGGAGTGAATAACTGAGAGCCTATACATGCCCACACATAAACAGCTTGGACATCTTCAAGGAATGACGAATGAAAATGTTTAATAAACTTAGTTCATTACCTACCAGGATAGAAGGACACGTGAAACTCATTTGGTGCCCAAATAGTAATCAGCGTTTTGCTGTGTTTTTTTGTTTGGTTGTTTAATTCTCTAATTCTAGACACTATATATAAATTTGAGATACAAAAGGTGTAGCTAGCAACAAGACAAACCTTTGAAAAGCCATAAAGCAAATACTTCAAAGAAAATGTTTCCCTGCAACACTGCACAGTGCTTAGCTGGCATGTTGTCAGCAAACAAAAAGAAATTCAGTGTTATCATTTATGACAGAGCCCACGACATAATAGAGAGGATTGGGTCTGAATAAAGGGATGGTCCTAAAACGCTTAAGTCCATTTGCAGCAGCACTCAAGGACCTGAGCTGCCTCGTAGGCGGTTGTTCTCCAGCAACTATTTGTTGGCAGCCCCTGAGATAAGAGATGAGCCCTGCTGGTGTTATTAAAAGCTGAATGAAGGAGGAAAAATAGGAAATCTCATTAAATGCTGCCAACAGCTTCAACTCATTCTGAATATTCCTGTATAACAGCCAATAATCCAATAGTGATATTGTTTCAATAATATACTTAAATATATCTCACTGCAAATAATTGTGTCCTGACACCATAAATGTGCTGCATGGTGAAATCTTTGTTAGTTCACACATCTTCATTTTAATGATATTTCATAAAACTTTGACTGTTAGGTAAAATAAACCAGTACTGTAAGCAACTGTGCATAACCACACAAAATACGTGCAATAGTCATTTTTCTTTTTTTAAATCTATCAACTGTCCTCTCATAGCCACTGTCAGTGTCGGTAAACTAAGTTTTACTTAGTTGTCCTGACTCACCCGGGTCTACCTTGCCCCTCAGAAAGTTCTCTTCTAGATTTGTTTTCTTGGCCTCTTTGTTCTCCTAAGTACCCCCAGTACTTACAAGTCAGTTTTTGAATTTGGTGTTGTACTTGTTAGAACTGTTACATCAAATAATCCTCTTCTATGCTCCCCCAACACTCACTGTCCAAAATATTTTTTACACTTTTTTCTTCCTAACTTCTCAGAGAGATACCTTGCAAGAAAATGTTAAGTCAGTAAAAAATGTAAGTGGCATCAGCTGTGAACAATAGTAACTGACAATCCATGTAATGGGCTGTCAGTATTTCAGTAGTTTACAGTGGTAACAGCATGTGTTGTGTTCGTTTTAAAGGATAATACCAAGCAGGGGAGAAGAATGTGGAAAACTCAGATGTTAGCTCTATGCATAAAGAAATAAAAATTTTAGAAGGACAGTGTAATAATGAGGAAGGGGTAGGCAGTGTTATTAGGAGGAAATTTTACCATCTTAAACTGGGGGAGAAATTTAGGATGGAAATTATGTTGTAAGAGGTTCTTCTCTATGATAAAAGCAGAATGAATTATATCAAAAGATAGATAAATGTGATTCAGAAAGCAAAAGATGTCTTTGTCAGCAGGGGACTTGTAGTGAAGGCATAGTTTCTGATGAGAACATTGACTGAGATCATACGGGAAGGAAAAGGTTATGTATATTAAAAGGAAATCTTTGATCCCATGAGCTCAAAAGCAACTGCCTGGTCCTGCCTGTCAACTCTCCCACAAACCTGATTTACCACATCTGAAGTAAATCAAATTTTCATAGCTCCATGATGCTTCCCAGACTGGTTTTATGCTATCAGTACATGAAGAAATCCTATAGGAGGAAGTATGAGAGCATCTATATGTGATCATATTTTGCTCTTTTGTAAGTAGATTGACCATGTTGTTTATTATACAAATGAGGACATTTTCTTCTTTTTTTAAATTTTAATTTAAAATCCAGTTAGTTAACACGGTGTAATGTTAGTTTGAGGATTCAGAATCACAATATAGTGATTCACCACTTCCTTACATCACCAAGTGCTCAACCCAAGTGCATGGCTTATTCACCGTCACCTATTTAACCCAACCACTCCTCCATTCTGGTAGCCATAAGTTTGTTCTCTACAGTCAAGAATATGTTTCTCGGTTTGCCTTTCTCTCTTTTTTTCCATTTGCTCATTTGTTTTGTTTCTTAAATTTCACATGAGTGAAATCATATGGGATTTGTCTTTCTCTGACTTACTTCACTTAGTATAATATTCTCTAGCTCCATCCACATCACAGCAAATGGCAAGATTTCATTCTTTTCTATGGCTGAGTAATATTCCTGTGTGTGTGTGTGTGATGTGTGTGTTTAGTGTGTATAATCACATTGTCTTTATCCATTTATCGATCGATGGACATTGGACTGTTTTCATAATTTGGCTATTGTAGATAGTTCTGATATAAACGCTGGGATGCATGTATCCCTTTGAATTATTATGTTGATATATTTTTGAGTAAATACCTAGTAGTGCAATTGCTGGATCATAGGGTAATTCTGTTTCTAACTTTTTGAGGAACTTCCATACGGTTTTCCAGAGTTTGCATTCCCACCAACAGGGCAAGAGGGCTACCTTTTCTCCACATCCTTGCTAACACCTATTGTTTCTTATTTTGTTGATTTTAGTCATTCTGACAGGTGTGAGGTGATCTCTCATTGTAGTTTTGATTTGCATTTCCCGATGATGAGTGATGTTGAGCATCTTTTCATGTGTCTATGGCCATCTATAGGTCTTCTTTGGAAAAGAATGTCTTCTGCCCTTTTTTTAATTGGATTATTTGTTTTTTTGGTGTTCAGTTTGATAAGTTTGTTAAGTATTTTGTATACTAACCCTTTTTTATATATGATGGGGAAGGTCTAACAGAAATACCTTTATTTTTTCATTTTTAAAAATGCTTATTTATTTAGTTTGAGAGAAAGAGAGAGAGAGAGAGAGA
>CM053559.1:15840250-16133138 GCA_028646485.1 Cryptoprocta ferox
TGTGGTGGGAGGAGTGAGTGATTACTTGGAATGGTGTCTCCAGGATCCTGTCCACAGCTCTACCCCCAGGTCTAAGTCAGTGTTCCACCTCTGGCTGCCTTGTTCCCGGCTGTGTGTCCCGCTGGCCTGGTTCTCTGGCCTCCCAGAGGTTCTGTGAGCTACCTCAGAGCCTGTAATAGGCCTCTTTCTGCTTGAACTCAAGGGAGACAATTCATTCTGTGATCTGCCACTAAGAATCCTAATGGAATCAATGTCCTTTGCTCATCTTTGAATAATAGATTCACTGTGCGTGAAATGCTAGGTTCAAGTATATTTTCCCTCAGACTTTTTTTTTTATTATTATTCCATTTTCTTCTTGCAACTTATATCTCTGCTTCTCATTCCCTGGTAAATCTGTTTCTTCTCTCTGGAAGTTTTGTCAGTTTTTTTCTTATCCTAAGTGTTCTGAAGTGTGTCTTGCATTTATAGGTATGAATTGATGCTGTTTTCCCCTGTGTCCTACTTAGTACTCACTGAACCCATTCAGTCTGACATTTACTGCAGAGAACAGAGAAGTTCTTCTCTGCTGTCCTTTGCACGTTGCCTTCCATCCATTTCCCTGGTGTCTTATCCTTAATGATAAGAAAATGATTGCTCTTGTGCCTCCTATGTGACTGATATCATAACTTCTTGACCTAGCCTACATATTTTAAAAAGTTCTTTCATACTCTCTATGACTTTATCTAGTAACTGCATATTAAGCCCTATCTCTGTGCCTCTCAAATGTCCATGTGCATAGAAGTCACCTGGGGGTCTTAGGATAAATGAAGATTCTGATTCATATTGTGTGATGGTGCCTCAGCATCTGTATTGCTGACGGGTTCCTGGAGCTGCCGGTGCAGCTGGTCTGCAGCCCGTACCTTGTACAGCAACGTCCACAGCAACATGCTAGGCATTGCAGTTACAGAAATGTGCACTGAGAGCACAGGGATTCGGCAGTCAGCTGGCATGGGGAGCTTCCTCCTTCACTCACTAGCCATATGACCTTGGGAAAACTCAGCTAATCTCTTTGAGAGTCTGCTTTTCCCTCTGCAAAATAAAGATCCTTGTCCTCATGTGTCAGATTTCCTGCAGTTATTAAATGTGATAGTTAGCCTACACACACCAAAGGGGGCAGGAGGTGGAAAATGGACAACCTGGGCTTCTGTCAGGGGTGGGCTTTAATGATGTCAGACAGAAAGTGTCCTGGAAGCTAGGTCTTTGCCCAGTGGGGAGGGATCTATTCTCAGCTTGACCTCAGCCATCAAGTGGTTCTTTGAGTTGAAGGGATTAAAACAAAACACCCACGTGGACCTGTTTCATCCTCACACAGATACAATCCCCACCCATCAGATAGGAATAAGCATGCTCAGTTTCAATAAAGGCAACATTCAGGGTCAGCCACACAGATACAGCAAATCATTCTGTGATTAACGGAGTATATTGAAAGAGGAGATTTCTGTTAAAAAAAAACATGAAGGCAATACTTCAAGTGGAAATGGTGGAAAGTCATGAGCAGACTGTGAAGAGCCTGATGTTTGGGGGCAAATCTTACCCTAAAACCATTTGACAGTTTTGGTTATTCTGAGCACAGGGAATGAAAAAGGAAGGAAGGAAATCAACATTGAGTAGCTATTTCATCCCAGACGTTTTGCAAATATTATCCTAGGTCCAGTGTGTAATGCGGGGTCCACCACGGCTGAATTCAGCTCCCCCATCTTAGATACTGGCTATGAACAGAACAGAGTGACCTCACAGAATTATCTTCAAGCAGCAAAATGAAAGGACCAATTGGTCCAGACATAGGTTTTTAAATTTTTTTCCAGTATTGATAATTGAGTTATAGATTTTTTTTTTGTTATAATCTTGCAATGTTTGTTACAGGCAAGCATTTTGTTACAATTTTGCTGTTAGGAGGCCAATTTATATTTGTTAAACCAAATGCAAAAAGAACAGCAAAGCAAAACTGGACTCATGAAAGAATGGGTGACAGTTTTCCAAAAAACAAATTTTATCCTTATTAATTTTCATGAAGTTTATCAGAAAATTGCTTAGTATTTTATTAGCATGTCAATATCTTTTCAGAAGGGAGTAGTGAATTACATTGCACAAAAAAGCTCTGTCCTAATGAGGGTTGGGGAAATTTTTCTTTGGCTAAGGATTTTCACCAGTTTCCTTAATGAAGTAAAACCAAGATATCTGAAAGTGGACTCCACACAATGTAAGGCATAGTTTGATATAAAATGGTTAAAAGGATTTTCCCCAAAAATTGCTTCAAGTTATTTTCTTTTGGTGGGAAGGGTTACAGGACAGTATCCCTATGTATTTCGGTCAAGGTTCAACTTTTCAGAGTAGATTGTGATACTGTGATTTATAATAAGAAACTATATATATACACATATTTGTAGTTTTATATATAGTTATATGTATTATACATATGTATATATGTGTGTTTTATACATATGTATACAGATATAGATATGGATTTGGTTTTAGTCCAAGGCTCCTGGCTCACAACTCCTAAAAACCTTTGGAATTTCCTGTGATAGGGAAGA
Organism: Cryptoprocta ferox; assembly: GCA_028646485.1. Taxonomy (NCBI): domain Eukaryota; kingdom Metazoa; phylum Chordata; class Mammalia; order Carnivora; family Eupleridae; genus Cryptoprocta; species Cryptoprocta ferox. The sequence goes on from CM053559.1 coordinate 15,842,824, forward strand.
TGATGCCTTTTGTTATATTAATGAGGTGACTTTTAGACCCCACCTAAGTAAGGGGGCACTCACTGTCTGGAAAACCAACTGTGTGATTAGAGAACTAGGACTTTCAGGCCCACCCACTGACTCCTGGAGATGAGAGAGGAGCTGGAGGTTGGGTTCAGTCCTCAATGGTCAATGGTTTAGTCATCATGCCTATGTAATAAAGCCTCCATAAAACCCTAAAGGATGGGATTTAGAGAGCTTTCTTTCTGGTGAGTGCATGGAGGTGCTAGAGAGGGTGTGGGTATTCTGTGCCCTTTGCCCATTCCTTGCCATATGCAATTCATTCATCTGGCTGTTCCTGAGTTCTGCCCTTTTATAATAATCACCAATGGTCAATAAGTGAAATGTTTCTATGAGCTCTATGAGCTGCTCTAGTAAATTAATGAAACCCAAGGGAGGAGTCATGGGAACCTTTGATTTCTAGGCAATTGGTTGGAAGCACAGGTAACAACAACCTGGGTTTGTGACTGGCATCTGAAGGGGGTGGGGTGCCTTCTTGTTGGATTGAACAACAATTAACCTATAGAATCGGATGCTATCTCCAGATGGATAGTGTCAGAATTGAGTTGAATTCAGACATCTGGCTGGTATCCAAAAATTTCTTGGTTTGTGTGATAAGCTCCAAACATACATTGGAATTGGGTCCAGGAACCCAAAAGAAGATGAAAGGGGTATGTGGCACCTTATAACATGGCTTCATTCGTGTAGTTTCTTTGCAGGTGGGCTACATGCTACACTAGAACATATGTAAAATGTCCTGCTCTTAAGCTGAGTTCAAATCTACATTTTTCCTCATTTAGAGATAGGATCAAAAGATAGGTATCTAGAATCAAGACCACATGGTACTGATGAGTTTCTTTCACCAAGCAAATATTTCAGATCTTTTTTGTTTTGATTTGAGAAGGACTCAAGCATAAAATAAAAAACAAAAAAAAACAAAACAAAACAACAACAAAAAAACATGTACTTGAAAGATAACAGTAGTATACTTCCCTAGAAGAAGAAATAGCAACATAAAGTGAGGCAATTGCGTGGCCCCAAATCAACTTTGTCCGGCTTCACCACTGGGCCCCAGGCCAGGACTTGGCTAGTGTCATTTCTACTCAGGTCAAAAACAGTGAGAGAAAAACAAAGCCTTCTTGTCCTACCCACTGAGTATGCTCCTCAAAAGCAGAGTAAGGTAAAGTAGGAGAAAAGGATCAAATCTGAATTTTCTAGAACACTGAAAGGTATTGATAGTGTTAAAGAGGAAAGACTTGTAATTAGGCAGGCATAGCTATAAACTACACTTGATTATAGAACTTCTCTCAACTCCAGTTTCCTGCAAAATGGAGCTAATAATATACCTCACAAGGCTAATAAATGGCTAAGTGTGTAGAGCTTAGCCAGGTGCCTAGGATATAGCATTCTATCAGTTAGCCATTGATGTATAACAAAGATATCCCAGATTCAGTGTTATGACAGCAATAAGCTCCATTCTCATCCACATAGGTCTAGAGTTGACCAGGGTGACAACTTCAAGTTGCAGGTGTGCAGGAGAGCTGAGCAGGCTCCTATCCACATGTCTCCCTTCTCCTGGCACCAGCGGGCTCCACAGAGCATGTCATTACCACAGTGACAGAAGCACAATCATGCAAACGTGATTCAAGCATTTGCTTATATAATCTCCACTAATGTCCCATTGGCCAAAGCAAATCACATGGCCAAGCCCAGCAGCAATGAGGCAGTGGAAGGGAAGGGAAAGGTGTTGCTCTTGTTTTTTTAAGTCAATTCTCTGTTTACATTAATTTCTATCCTTCCCACATATAAAACACACTCATCCTCATCTCTAAGACCCTCTAGAGGTCTCATCTAATCACAGCATCAAAGTCCAAAGCTCTGTGATCTACATCAGGTCTAAATGTAGTTTTTCTTGATCCAGAGGCCTCTTCATACAATGACAAGTGTTCTGCCCAGTACACATCCAACATAGAAAGGTAGAAGAGGGACAGGATAAAAGTAAAAAGAACTTCCATTAGAAGAGTGAACGGTTTTCCCACACTGATTTCTGCTGGGGAAAATGGGACCTTTTTATATCACAAATGGTTTCAGTCTTTTAGTTCAGGCTTTCAGTACTTTCCCCAATATGGCTCTTTTCAAAAATGTTTTAAGTTCCAAATATTGTGGCACCAAAATATATGACACCCGTAATTCTTTTTAAGACATGCCTCTCTCTCTAGAGACTCAATTACAGATAGTTTGGCAGTTTCAGGCATCTATAGACCAAAACCTTAATCTCTGTAGGAACTCTTTTGTCCACGTAAGAGGATCTAGTAGGCACCTTAATCATTTCAGGAGTCTTAGCAAGGGCCTTACAACCACAGTCTTCAATTCATCTTTACCCTGAGTCAATATCTTACTGGCAGTTCCCTCAATTTATTCTTTTCCTTAGCACTGTGTCATAGTGGCTATATGGTTTTGATGAGAAATAGTTTCATTTTCTACTTCCACTCCCACTGACATGTATTTTTTAAAATGTGTTTATTAAACAGAACCTGATTTTTCTACATGAGTAAAGGAGGACCACCCATACCATCCTTCTTCAAAAGTATACTGGAAGTACATAGAGTTCTTCAGATGCAGACTTTGGTCCTATAAATGAATTGTGAGACAATGGTTAAATCACAGTGAATTTACAAAGAATCAGAGAGATTGAGCAATGGGAGCAAAATTAATGATTGCATTTCAGGCAAATGATCTGTTCTTGGTGCTGGTCTTCCCAATGCAATAAGAGAAACTTAATAAAGAGTTTCAGAAGATACTCATGGACTAATTCACTGTAATATAGTGAGCATTATTGATGAATGAGAACAACCACCAGTGATTATACCTGGAACGTCGGTGTGAGGAGAGCAATTAGCCGCCACTCAATTAAAAATTCTGAAGGAAATGAATGTTCATAATGGATCCATGCAATTACATGAAACTACACCTTCTCACAGTATCACTGGAGATTAGAAAATTATTCAGTATCATCAGTACACCTTTTTGGATTGACATATAGAATTGTGAATTATAAAGTTAAACAGAATTACTGGGAGCATGCTTTCAATCCTGTCTTTGCTGTTCCTGACACACAAAAGTGGTTTCTGATTTCCTCTCCGGTATGATGAAAAGTCTAATCATAGATGCTCCACACACCAGTCCCACACAACTATAGGCCGTTCCCTGAATACACTTTTGATTCTTTGTCAGTTCCCTGTGGCCTCCTTCATTATCTCTGATCTGGATATGACAGTTGTGCTATTCCATCAGCCTTAGTTCTTATTCCCTTATCTTTCAAAGCCTTGTTTCAATGCCATCTCCTCCCTAAAGCCCTTCCTAATTACATCGCTCAAAATTATTACCTTTACATAGTGTTCTGTTTATCCCTCATTTGGGGATAATCACCGTGTAATGTGTTTTACTAGAATCTGATATATGGAAGTCTGTTGCCCATATTGGACAATAAGCTTCCTGAGGTAGCATATGGGCTTTATCCCATTTTATCCCTTGCACATGACGTTCATTGTTCATTGTTCTAAATTCTATTTTATGCAGAACTACCAACAGTTGAATCATTTGTAAAGTGATTCAAACTTACCAATATATTCAGACCCAGGTTAGATAAATATACCCATCATCCTATTGACCTAACTCAGTCCTTTATTTTTCAAATCCATAGTTCTACAGTCAATCCCATGCTCTCTAAGCCCTTGAGAACAATCTTCCTGTATAATTTCAAGCCAGATATTTCCATTAGAATATTGCTAGCAATAGTAGTTACAGGGATTCTCTAAAGTATGTACTAGATTATTATGAAAATACATAACTATGGGTATGATCATATGTGTAATGTAAGTAGAAGATCTTTCAAAATTTCTGAGGCTAGCTTCAGATGGCTGACTAATGTATCACAGTGAAAAAGCATAAAAACTTATTTATGAAGCAAATTAGTTAAAAAAGAGTAATTCCTGAATACTGAATACTTATTTTATTGCTGTATGGCATCTTAGACGTATACTTTATGAAGCCATAGACGAATAAGACTGGCTTGGAAATCACTGAACCTAGGTGTTAATTGAGCGTGCATTTTCTTTGTGAAGGTCAGGTGATTGAACAAAAAAAAAATTCTAAAAAAATGTGCTTGCGAAACTGAAGCTGAGGGTTCCAGTTCATCACTCCATATTTTATATTTTGTTATTCAAAACTTCAAGCAACAATTAATAGTTGAACAGAATCATCAAGATTTTGTGATGATCTCAGCTGCAGAGGTGAGGAAAGTTGGGAGCAGCCCTATCATGGTGAAGAATTCTCTAAAGAATTGATGCAGTGATCTCACCAGAGGAGGAAAGAGAAATCCATATTGGACATATTTAGCTCTGGATATTAAGTTTGTTTTTGTTTAAAATATATGATGAATGTGAGATATGTTCTAAATGATGAACACAATGCAGTCATAAAAAATTATGGTTACAAGGTGCCTAAATCGTACTGAACTTGATCCTCCTGAATAAGGTAAGTCAGTTGAGCCCCTACTTTTGCGAGTAGTTTGGTTTTTTTTAATGTTTTATTTATTTTTGAGAGTGAGAGAGTGAGCAAGTGAACAGGAGTGGGGGAGGGGCAGAGAGAGAGGGAGACACAGAATCTGAAGACAGGCTCCAGCCTCTGAGCTAGCTGTCAGCACAGAGCCCGACATGGGGCTCAAACCCACAAACCAGGAGATCATGACATAAGCTGAAGCCAGATGCTTAATCGACTGAGCCACCCAGGTGCCCCTTTTGAGTAGTTTTTAAGAGTGCATAAGTCACTGGGGAAAAACCTCACATCTGCAGTATTTTGCAGATGGGATGGGGAAGCTTTGTAGACCACAGAATAAAGGTGTTGCAATTGATGTGCTATGCACATGTGCCTAGAAGCCCAGCTGTGCTGCTCTGTGCCCCCATCCCTTTGATTCATGTATAGGAGCCTTGGGAAGGGGAGCTACTGAATCACAGTCACAGTGGTGTCATTAAGCCTGCATCCTTCAACAGTCTCATGCGCTTTAGTGAAAACTTCCCCAGGTGTGACGTGGAGTAGAAGAACAGGGTGAGGGTAGTCAATTGCTGCCAATATTTCCACTTGGTCCCTTCCTGCTTATCAAGAAAGTCTGTATTTTTCATTTTTTAAGTTATTGGAATTGGATACCCAATTCTATTGTTATATCTGACTGAATTAGGGGGAATAATGTAAGAAACTTTCTGGCTAGCTCAAAGGGGGTGCTCCTAACAGTAAGTATCTTAATGCGGGTGGAATAGGTGTGTGTTGTCAGTTAGTATAACTGTGAATTTTTGTTTGTTTGTTTGACTTTTTTTAGAAAGGGACTGTGATGAGCAGGAGCGAGGCAAAGGGGAGGGACGGAAGGAGTGCGAGCGCGAGCGAATCTTAAGCAGGTTCCATGCTCAGTGCCTATCCTGACAGATCCTCTGTTCCACAACCCTGGGATCAAGACCTGAGCTGAAATCAAGAGTTGAACACCCAGCAAACTGAGCCACTCAGGCACCCCATAACTGCTAATTTTAAATCAGTTTTTCCTGTTGGTTGTTATTTAAGTCTCTCATTGCTTTCAAGTTAATTATCTTCTTTTTTTTTAATTTTTTAATTTTTTAATTTTTTTATTTTTTTAACTTTATAGTTTATTGTCAATTTGGTTTCCATGTAATACCCAGTGCTCTTCCCCACAAGTGTCCTCTGACATCTTCCTTTACATCTCTGCTCTGTATTCATTTTAACGTAGATCTCTCCCAGAGAAACCAATCCAGTGCCTGATTAATGATAAATCCTGGTGCAAAATCCTAAATTTCTTGATATGTATGTTAACAACTGTTTTCTTGTATTTCTACTGTTTATTCCTTGAGACTAGGGACTGTTGGTTTTCCCTTTCTTTGATTATTCTAAAGCACTTCCTTGTTCAGTAGGGTTCTCCATCCACCCCACACCCAAAGGGAAGTACAGAACTGTCAAATGGGTTGCTTATACACGTTCTTTTCACACCATTGCTATTGCCAAATCCTGTTGATTTAATTTTAGAAAAATATCTATTTCCCCTTCCTCATTACCACCACCCCATGCTCTTCCATGTTCCCTGACTACTGATAACTCTCCTCACTAATTTCAACAGAATTGTTCCAATCCATAAGCCATCCACCACTGGTGTTTTTAAAATACATAATTATTTCACCATTTAAAAACCTTTGATTTTCCAATTTCTTCAAAATTGAATCAAGAATAGAGTATTTTGCCTAATAGGAAAAACTATTCATAACTTGACTCTACCTTTCCAATGTTATTTCTTTCCACTTTCCTCGAGATGCCCTTATTTCTTGTCACCTCTACTTACTCCCAATTTCCAAAAATATAACTTGCTTTTGTTCATACTGTTCCTGCTTCTGAAATACCCAAAGACTACTCAAACCACCCAGGAAGCATTCACAATGTATTTTGCATTCTATTTGTTGTGTGTTAGTGTCTTGTAATTAATTTTAAGTATAATGTGTTCTAAATGTGAGCATGTGTTAGTGCAACATATAGTGACTATTGTTTAATCAAATTTGGATTCCCTTTACTAGGTGGATAGCAATGAGAATGGGGCCAAAAGAATTCTAAAGACCCCTTTATGGGCAAATATCTATTCAGTTAGTCTGCATTTTATTAAGAACTTATATGTGCCAACCATTTTATAGTAGACAGTGAAAGAAAATAACATAGGAGAGCTAATTCAAGTGAGAGCTCTCACCAAGTGTGTGGGGAAGTGTAAATGCAAAGATCCTGTGGTAGGAATGGGCTTCCTGTGTTCAAGTACAAATTAACAGACCCATGCATATGGAGTAGTAAGTAAAGGGATAATGGTAGAAGAGGTGGAGTGGTAAAAGAGGCAGGAGGTGAAGCCTAGAGGGAGCATCTTGAAGGGCTATGTAAGGGGTGATGGATGAATTGATTTTACTGGGATTGTTCCCTATTTGTCTTCGAGAAGAAAAGCCCTGAAGACGTGAGCCAAAATCAGACAGAGTAGACTGGAGTAGCCGGGGACTAAACACTGCTTCAGACTTAGATTTCTAAGCTAAAGACAAGCACTAGAGTTATCTATAGTGACTCCCAGGAAGAGCACCTCCCAGTGTCGTTTTCTTCACAGATGGACTAAGTTTTTGGAAATGAGGGGTGGGGGAAGTAAACAGAGTCTATGCCAATCTTCCCATTTAACCAGTTTGCCAATGGGTAAGCTGATGCTTTTGGAGCCTAAGTCAGTGTTCTAAAATGCTATAATGTAAGGGGTCACCTAGAAAGCATTTTAAAAATACAGATTTCCAAGCTCCTCAACATTCACAAATACTAAATGTATAAATAATGAGGGTCTACTATACATATCTGGTGAAGGAGGGCAATATTTTCATTCTCATCATCTGGTGGTACAAATAAAAAGGCCTCTAAGGTACCATGACTATATATTAAAAGTTGCCCATGGCAGCTGTTTTCTTAGTGATGATAGAATTTATTTCCTATACTTCCACTGCTGTTATTCTTCTAAATAAGTTAGGGGCTCTTGTAATAATAAATGTCTCTTAGAAATGGCTTTGTTCAAGAGTTTTCAGCCACAGATATTCATGCACCTATTTTCTATTTCCCCCAAGTCTCAAGGAACTCAGTCTTTTCTGGGCCCAGCTGGCCCAGAGATAGGGAGGTATCTGGAAGATTTCTGTAATGGGATCCAGTGCTGAGGTTAAATGAAAAGGGCAATGACAGATGTTTCCCTGAGATGCAAGGCTCTGTTTTGTTACAGTTGCCTTCCTCTTGTCATCTGCATCTGTTAGAGTGGTCAACCTTGGTGACAGACAAGAAGTAAATGCGAGATTTAACAGGTCTATTCTTGAGCAACTGACCTTGCATAACATGACTGTGCAAGCTGTCAGTTCTGTATGTCCCTAGTCTCTAGACCTTTGCACTCTCTCCCACACTGCAATCCTGTGACCTGCTATCCCATACATAAAAGAATATTGCTAGCTTGCTGTCTGGATCAGTGTTTTTCATGAAATGCCACATTCTGTAAGACAGGGACTTGGTGTTTCAAATGCATTTCTTTTCCTAACTTGATCAAGTGGGTTTGGCTGGCTAACTGGGAAGTACTAGAATTTTTTAGGCTTAAAAGTGCAGTTAGAAATACAGGTAACACCCTGCCACAAGCACCATGATGTACATGAAATGGCAAAAGGATAACAACAACAACAAGAAAAGATAGAAAGTCTTTACCACAGAAGGAGTGGTTACATTTGTTTCCCATGTGAATGGTCCAGCAATTTCAAAATCTAAAATACTCCAAGTAGTTAACCCATGACCAGCAGGACCTCACATGTTCATCTAATGAGAAAATGTCCTTGGGGCATTTTCCTGTAGCTTTGCTCATTTGCTTTTATTTATATGTAATGATGAAATCACCTTTGAATTCATTCCATTCTGTGACCATTTCATAAGGTGTTTAGCCAATGATTTGATTTCAGAGTCAGTCTAGTTGTCCTAAAACAATAAAGAAACTATCACAATTTCAAGTATTGATCTTTCCATAAACCTAATTTAAAATATTCATTATTTTATCAATTCCTTTGTTATTGTTGTTGTTTACCAAAACACATCTCCCTCTTTCTTATATCAAACAGAGCTTATTTGTCAAGGTAAAACTAATAGGGACACCTTTATTTACAAGATATCAGATATCTTATCAGAAGATAAGATTTAGAAAAAATAAAATAAGACATTAGTAGATCAAGTTATCTAACTACATTTTTTCATCACCTGCTTAAGGATATAGCCGCCCAGAGGGCGCCTGGATGGCTCAGTTGGTTAAGCATCTGACTTCGGCTCAGGTCATGATCTCATGGTTAATGGGTTTGAGCCCTGTGTCAGGCTGACAGCTCAGAGCCTGGAGTCTGCTTCAGATTCTGTGTCTCCTTCTCTCTCTGCCCCTCCCCAGCTCACATTCTGTCTCTCTCTCTCTCTCTCTCTGTCTCTCTCTCTCTCTCTCCCTCTCATAAATAAATAAACATTTAAGAAAAATTTAAGGATATAGCTATCCAAATAAGCATATGAGGGGGAGGTTCAGGTCTAGGCATTCACACACCCTTTTCCTAAATCTCATTTTTTGCAAAGGCCATATTTTATACAAATGAGTCTTGAAAAATAAATGGAATTTTCATAATTTGGTCCATCTTGCTGGCAGCAAACAGAAGGAAAAGAAAACATATTTGCAGACAAATGCTGGAAATGCATGTAAATGAAAATGCTGGGGGGAAAAGGGTACTCTGCTGTGGCCAGAAGCACAAGAGCTAATGAATGTCAGTTCAGATGTCTTTCCTGATTCCATCCTAGTGTATATGCAAACCCTACACAGGGAAAACTCCAAAGCCTTCTGGAAAGTAAGGGAGAGTTCATATTCTAGAGGGCCCTAAATATCAAACTACAGAAGAAAAAATTGTTACAGTAGTCCTCCCACCCCCTTATCCATTCCAAGACCCACAGTGATCCCTGAAACCATACATTGTACCAAACCCTATATAGGCCATGTTTTTTTCCTGGACATGCACACCTAGAATAAAGTTTCATTGATAATTAGGCACAGTAAGAGATTAACAACAATAACTAATAGCAAAATAAACAACTATAACAATATACTGTAATAAAAGTTATGTGACTGTGGTCTCTCTCAAAATATCTTAATATATGGTACACACCCTCCTTTTTGTGACGATGTGAGATGATAAAATGTCTACATGATGAGATGAAGTGAGGTGAATCAAGCAGGCATGGTGATGTAGTGTTAGGCTACTGTTAACCTTCTGATAATATGTCAGAGGAAGGATCATCTACTTCTGGACCGTGGTTGACTGCAGGTAACTGAAACCAGGGAAGGTAAAACCACAGATGAGGGAGGACCGCTGTACTACTATATACAGCTTTTGTGCTCCTTATTTTTAATTCTTTTATTTTAGTTGGACATAATCCTAGATTTACCTATCATATTCCTTTTGTTCTTCCTTTATACTCTTGCTAAAGTAAACCTGGGTAGTGCTTGTGAAAACAAATAGACAAAAAGAACTAAAAAATATATGCATATTTATTCTGTTCAGTGTAAACTGCTAGATCTATTTGTCTTTCAATATGTAAGTAACATACACAGATCTATTGTTTTTCCTTGCGGTTTGCTCATGTGGTATAATTAAAAGTAAATGGAATTGACAAGTCTGGAAGATGTTAAAAATGAAAGGAAAAATCTAATCATCTTTAAGAATGTCAAGAGCTCTCTTGTTTACTTATTGATAGCTACTACAGTTGGCTTCAAAATTTTCTAAAATATTTTTTAAACAACTCAAATCTAATTGTTTGTTTCTTGTACGGTATTCCGAAGGAAAAATTTTTTTTTCTCAGGGAACAGATTTGGAAATCAAAACAGTTTTGAGGACACTGGTTTTTATTACAATGTTAACTGGGGAAATAGGGAACCTTTCAAGAATGAAAAGAGGATGCACTGCCTAAATGGACAGTCACAAAATACTATCATGGTTCATATTCCCCCAAGACCATTGTCTCCCCACCATTAGCTTGTAATTTTACAACATTGTACAGTTCATCCTCAGAAAGGCTTAGGATGATGTCTATATGTGTTTTCCAGTTATAAATATCAGTGCGTGTGTGTGTGTGTGTGCGAGCGCGTGTTTCTTGGTGACTCTACTTTGGATCTTCTCACTTCATTGCAGTTAACTTGCTGTATTGTAATTTGTGTGTCCTATGTTTACTTCTTCAACTAGATGATAAACTCTAAGAATATGCACTTTCATCTTTATATCCCCGGTGTCTAGCAGGACTAATACATAGAAAGTGCTCAACAATGCCTATAGAGTAGGAAGTGGTCAGTTTAATAAACTGGACATTCTATCAAAAAAGTTCAGTTTAACCAGTTATGGATAGGCTTTGTGTACAGATTTTATTTATGAGTAATAACAAATAGTGACATTTCAGGATGCGGTGGTCTCTCAGCTCACATTCCAACTGAGAACTGAAGACATTCTTCTGAAGCAAACTGGCTTCCCTTTACCTGCAAGCTTTAACATGGGAAAGAATATTAAGGACTCCAGCCTCAACTTCTTGGGAGTTCAGTTGTTGAAATAGTTATAAGTTTGTTCAAAACAGCATTGTCAGTAGTCTCATATAAAAATAACCAGTATCCAAGAGCAGAAGAAAGTAAATAGTATGTTTGGTCCTCTTAGTTGATGGCTATCAACAAGGACTTTTTTTCTAGATGCTTTTTCATAATTCTGCACAACCACTTTTACCCAGTTCATGTTTTCTCCTTCCTTGACATATTTTGCAGTTGCTAGAAATCATACTGAAAGAGAAAAGAAGGAGAAAAAAACCCATTGAGGAGGGACGTATGAGCATAAGTTCACACAACAGGGACATACCTTGATTATTCATTTGGGTCCCCCACATCTTGAGGAAGGCTATGTTCACAAAAATCCTGAAAGCTAATTATATTCCCTTCTGTTTTTCACTTTTGAGTGTGTTTAAAATTTTCATTAGTAAAAGACGCTGGCAATTTTTTTCTTTACCTTGTACAACAGCATCTAATTTCCACACCTCAGGCATATTTTCCAGAAGAATGATGTTCAGAGTTTTTATTCCTGTAAGAAATGTCCTAGGCATATACATATACGTACATGCACATGTTTTTGAAATGGAATCTTTGTACAGCTGGCTTTTCCAATGCACACTACTCATTGTAATGCTGGGTAATATTTCATCATAAAGTTGCACCATGATTCATTTAATCAGATCCCTTAGTGACCAACATATAGATTGCTTCCAATTTTTCACCTCTAAATGGTGCTTCTGTGATTGTCTTCCATCTATCTTTGCACATTTAAATGGGTATATCTGTAGAGAAATTTCCCTAGTAGTGAAATTTCAGGATCAAAGGAAATTTCATATTTAAATTTTGCCAGATACCTAAACTGCCTCTTTAAACAGCGTACCAAGCAACTTTGCCACCAACAGGGTACGTGAACATACCTTCCACCCTATCTCATCAAGCTCCCTCTCTCCATTTTTTTCAATTGCAGTAAAATTGATATATAATGTCTATTAGTTTCAGGCATACAATAGAATGGTTTGATATTTGTATACATTGCAAAATGATCACCACAATAAAGTCTAGTTAACATCTGGCACCATAGTCACAATATTTTTTTTCTTGGGATGAGAACTTTTAGCAACTTTCAAATATGCAATATAGTATTATTCACTATAGTTACCATGCTGTGCCTCATATGCCCAGGATTTATTTCTTTTATTACTGGAAGTTTGTACCTTTTGACCCCCTTCGCCCATTTTGCCCTCTCCGTTCATCTTCCTTTGGCAACCACCAATCTGTTCTGAGGATTTGGTTTTGTTTGTTTGTGTTTAGATTCTACATATACATGGGAACATAGAGTATTTGTTTTTCTCAGAGTTATTTAGGATCCATCCATGTCATAAGTGACTCCTCAAAAAAAGAAACCGCAAGTGCATTTTATTATTAGCTCACAATTATTTAAAATATTATAAATATTGACAGATTATTTGTAAAAATATAGTAAAAGCAGGAAGGGCAGAAGATAAAGCTTAGTCGTCACACATTATATATGACTGTAGTTTGTGTTACTTTTACTATATTATTTTTGTAACAACAAAAGTCAAATACATGCTACAGCACAATGTAGAAGGATAGGAACATAACCAATGTACATATAAATTCCAATTTCCTCTGTCTCTGAGTGTCTTGCTTGCTGAGATAAAGGAGGCAGGTTGTTGGCTTCAACCAGAAAAAAACACAAAGCCCATTACCCACAATTCCTTGCAACTTCTCTGCTCGGTGATATACCAATGACAATACAATAAATCTGCTTGTTCATGAGAGCCTGACGTAGCCCAGTTAGGAAGGTAGCACTCAGCAGCCTGTATCATCATATATCACCTGGAGGTGCTGCTGGTCATGCTCTAGAGAGTGACGCTTTTCTGATTTTTCTCCTTTTTGTCACTGACTCCTCTAGACATCACTGTCTCATCGAATGTAGCTGATTCCTGGCCATATTTCCCCTCTTCTTGCTGCCTCCTATTATTTCTACTCAGATAAATCTTTTTACTTTGGCAGAAGGGGTTGAATATACAGCCTCTTCCCCTTGCAGTGATCAATACTTGCGCGGAGATAAGCCAGCCAACAAAGGGTGAATGAGAGCAAAAGGACTGGCTCTTCCCATGATTATATCTCACGTTTGAGGGATTTCTAATCTTTATGGTGTAATCTGTAAAAAATAATGCACATCTAGGAAGATACGACCACAAGATGGGCACCATCACAGTGGTACCTCACACACATGTAGGAGAGGCTTTCAGGTAGGGGCTAAGGTTCTGAGCCACAAGACCCAACCAGGTATACTCCTGAATCTAGCATTATTTATTTGCAGCCCAAATCTTGCAGACCTTACCCATGTGTGGAAACAAATGGTACTCACACTATCTTTGTTAACACAAATTTCAGTGACAATAACTCCATCTACCTGTGCAGTCCACTATGAAGTCTGGCCTAATGATTTTGGGGAGTCTCCATGGGATTGCCCTAAAGTACCTACATACCAAGTGGTCAGTTCAGTCGAGTTACGTTGCCGCATCTGTCATGTTTTCTCTGGGCTGCTCCAGCCTCCTCCTTTGTAATTACTACCTGCAAAGGCACCTGCAGATGTCCTACTAGCCATGCTTGCTCTGAGAACTTGAACATCTCTGTCAAGAGAGCAGTCTCCTGATCTTTCTCAAACTTCAGGGAGCTAGTGTGGTCTGTGTTCCTGAGGAAGTGGAGAATGTTATTCTCCCTAACACTGTGCTGCCCTTCAGTTCCTGGGTACCAGACAACTCTGCCACTGTCCCTCGCCTCACATTCCTTCCTGGAAACAGCTCCATGAATCTCGGCCTCTAGTCTCTCTTTGCAGGACCTGACCTAAGTGTCTGGAACTGGGCCATAATTGAGCAGCAGACCTGGCTTAGACCCCTCTAATCTTGTTTCCAACTTTTCTGACGTCTACTTCCACTCATGCCTATCAGCTCCTGCACACAACGTGCACAGAGGCAACATAAAAGTGGCTGTTGACACAACGCCGGGAGCAATTGGGAAACAGATCTGTTCATACTGATTCTGGAGTGTGTTCGGGAACTTCTTTGAAAACTAGGTAGCTGGCAGACAACATTTTCCTTCCCCGCCCTCCCAGCATAAACATAAAGCCACCTGCAGGAGGCCGGGTGCACAGACACTTGTAGCCTCAGCCCAAGGCTCAGGGCAAATTTAGTTACAGCTGCATGCACAACCCACCTAGCTGCTGGGTGTACTCCACGTCACACAGCGCCCAGCCTTGTGGCTGGTGGGGCGTGTAGCTCCCAACTGTCAGTGCTTGGAGGATTCTATCATAAGACCAGTGGTCCGGAGCAAATTTTGCCAACACTGTCTCCCCACTCCCAAGTTCCCCAGCAGGCACGCCCCCTCAGAGCTGGCCTGCCTGGGCCCCACTAACTCTCTCACAGAGAGCCAGCACAGCCCACAACAGACAGAGTCAGGGCAGTCATCTGCAGAAAGGATCAGTGACTCAGACACAACAGCAGGGCATAAGCACCACACATAGGATACTCCACTGAAGTGCCAGGTTCGGTGAACAGCACCTGGACAGCAGGGCGCTCCAGGACCTCTTCTTCATAAAGTCACTGCTTTCAAGAGCAGAAGACATAGCTGACTTTCTTCACACAGAGAAACAGACACAGAGAGGCAGACAAAATGAGAAGACAGAGAAGTTTATCTCAAATGAAAGAACAAAGCCACAGCCAGAGATCTAAGCGAAACAGATATAAGTAACACGCCAGATAGAGAATTTAGAGCACTGATCATACGGATACTCACTGGACTTGACACGAGTGGAAGACCTGAGTGAGATCCTTGGAACCAAGGAACAACATAGCAGAGAAAAAGAACTTGGCTCCTGCACATGGAGGCCTCAGGGCCACTGCTTCTTCAGCCCCCCTGTTCAGCTTCTGTGTCACACATATACTGTCTAATGCAGTTCCGTGACCCCCAAGACATGCGTAACTGCATTTTATAAATCATGTGAACTTACGCTTCTGTAATTAGAGTCTTCACTAAATTATAATTTTCCACTGGATTCCTTTCTAGAAAAGGTTCTTGGTTTTTTTAAATCACAGTTTGTGTATTCTCAAACTCACAATTTTTAACACATCTGAGCATTCGGTGTTCCTGCAGGAATGTTCCGTGTCAGCTCAGTAGTGAAGACAGTTATGTAGTCTGATGTACAAGTCTCCATGATCTGTCCCTTCCTCTTTTTCAAATGCTGGCTTCACCCCTTTATATCCACTCACCAGTCATACTGAATGACTTTCAGTTTCCCAAACAAATTTTCTTTTCATACCTATAAACTTTTTTCCCAATATAATTCAGTCTAGACTACATCCCTCTCCACCTACTTGCCTCAAAACCTAGGTCAGGCATCAGTGCATTAATGAAGATTTTTCTTTATCCTTCTGCCTTCTCCCTTACTACCCTGGAAGAATTGATCATGTTCTCCTCTGACCGAACACCATACTCCATATAAAATTGTACCATATCACCACAATATTTTATTTTACAACACTTGCTAAAATTAAGGGCAGAGTTATTTTTTCAGCACTTACTTCAACATCTGGTGCTCGGTAAAAGTTTGATGAACTAATCTTTTGAAAAGAAAACTAAAGGTGTAAGCCCATCTTTGAAGGGATATGGAAATAATTGTAATAAAGCGATTCTTTCCCCCTCTATGCTTAATTTAACTATATCTTGCCTTAGATAACGTTTTGTGTGTAGGTAATGGTCTTATAGAATCACAAAATGAATACTACTATGTGGAGGAAAAATGAGGAAGAAAATACAGACAAAGCCATAATGTGGGGTATAGCTCCTGGGTACCCACATCACATCACGTTGGCCCAGCTATGTAGCTTGGTGAGCCTCTCTGCATTCTTGCCCAGAACCTTCTCTGATAGGCCTGCACAAGCACAGCTGGAAGCAGAGGGGAGTTAATGCCCTCCTTCTCAAGGTAAGTCACCGGTTAATACCTCAGACTCCTGTCTCTCAGGTGGGCAATCCCATAGACATCTCGGGTAGTTGTCAGCAGTCCTGGCAGAATTGAACCCCACTCCTTACAATCGCAATGTCAATAGCACATGCTCCTATTAGCATTTTCTTCTTCCTTTTTGTCTTCTCACTCCCTCACTTCTTCATGAGATCACATTCCAGAAACCACTTGCACAAAAATCTGTATCTCAGGCTCTGCTTTCAAGGAACCTAAACTAAGCCATGGAAACTTGTCCTGGACAATCCACTCCCTCTAAAACATTAGTGCATGAGACTATATACCAGCCTAGATTGAAAGAGACCTAGGGCGCATAACAATTAAAGGAAATGTGTGGTTCTGGATGAGATGCTAGTTTGGACAAGCTAAATAATAAAGGATATTTTTGAGACAATTATAAAAATGTGAATATGGTTTGGCACTTGAGATAAACATGTACTAAAGTGGAAAAATAGACGTAATTAACTACAGAAGCAGATTACAAAACAAAATTTTCTCTATCCCCAAAGACATACAAAAATTAAAATATGATCCAGAAAGATATATACTAAGGCATTGACTGTTCAGTCTCTAGGTATTTGTATTATAATCCCTTTCTTTCTTTAGTTTTGCTTGTATTTTTTTAATATTCTACCACACACATATACTGCTTCTCTAGTAAAAGGAACATTTTTAAAAAGCTAATGCTATGTCTGACTTTCAACCTATTATTTTGTTATTCTAGGACAGTTCCTATACAGTTCAGTGATGAATGAGTCTGAGAAACAAGGAAAAATGTAAATGGACCAAGGAGGGTCCCATAATGCATGTGGCCGGATAAAAATATATAAGCCACGACCCAGCTCCTGTGCAGACAGGATCCCATAAATATCAGAGTCCGATTTTTTGTGAGTTATATTCACTCCTCTCTGTAAACTCATTCACATGCACTCATTAAAATACTCAGAAAACACAAACACATTCCTCAGCCCAGATGGAGGAAGATGCTTGTTTTAAACAGTACTTTATAATTTATGATTGCAGGGATTAGGAGCCTGCCTTCCTGCTTACTAACTGCACCTGATGTGACTCGGCAGGAAACTTCCAGCACAACACGCATATTCTCCGTAAGCTGGTTATCCTCCTATATACACTTAATCTTTTCCTAACCAATCCCCCTCAAAGAAAATAAATATTTGTAGATTAAAGGAGAACTGCCTTCTCATCCTTTACAGCTGCTGGCGTGCAAGCTGTTAAGCACCGAGTGTTTAATTAATGGATAGATACCATTAGAGAGGCAGCTGGACCTGCATTCAGATGAGCTTGGATTCAAGGTGCCAGAAGATAAAGATCTGAAAGTGGAAAAGCTGAAGTGCAGTTGGGTTCATTTATAAAAGAGGCTGTTAAAGGTCAACTGTGTTTCCTTGTGCTAGAGATAAAGAGATGCTATTAAAAACAATTGGAAAGTAATTCATAAGGGAGCAGTAAGTCACTCATGTTAAATTAATTTGTCTTTCTGATAGCATGGCACTCATGATGGGAAAGTAAATTTACCTAAAATCAAGATCTTTGGAAAACAGCCATTGATCATGTCTTCCATGCAAAGCCACTGGAATGCATGCGGGATGCCAGGCCCACTGGTCCTGTCTGATGACAGCATCCCCTTCGTTCGCTGCAGCGCCTTCCCAGTCTGAGAATTCACCATTTTCCCATAAGGACAGTAAGTACAGTGGCATTTCTCTGGGGGCACTGAGATGCTGAGCCTGCTGACATCTTCCATCTCCTCTGATGAAATAATAGTCAAGCACCAGGATAGCCCATCAGGCATGCGATCCCACTTTCCTAATGTTCAGCAACTTGTTAGAACATTCTAGCTCACTGAACCCCACTTAGAACCTCTCTTCCTCCCTGTCCTCACTCCGATGTACCACATGTACAAACATACACGTGCCAGGATGAAAATTGTTAACATATCCAGAGACCAGATCTATAATCATGACTGGCAGTTATTTAACTCCGCATAGAGTCCCAATATGTTTTCTTTGTTGGTGTCCTCCTCAGGGTAAATCCTTTCATTTGGGTGCCATACTCCCTTTCTCCTCACCAGCACATCTCCTGACACCAGCCTGTCGTGTAACAAAGGACAGATGTTTTTAGCATGGAAAGACTGGCTTTCTGAAGTACACCTTTGTCTTCCTCTGGGCAAGGTGGAAGTTGTATCTTCCTGCTGCCAAGCATAGGGATAAGAAGGAACAAATACACTCCGCCAGACTGTGATCGTGTGTAGACAAGTGAGTCTGATCAGCTTCTCCCCTTCTTCTTGTCGCCAGAGGAAAACTGCGTGTTGCTCTTCTATCTTTCTTGGGCTTGGAAAATAATTGGGGTCTCTCTTTACTTGCTGAAATTATGGGAATAATGAGCAATTCCCGGCAAAGGTCCATTTGCGAACAATGTGCATTTCCAGGCACACTAACGACAGCCCAGCTCAGCAAGCTGCTCACAATTTCCTGCTGTCTGTCGGGAGTGTCAGCCAAGGACAGGGGAACAAGGTTAGAGGCCCTTAATACTGCACATTTACGGCTGCTGATCATTTGCAGTTTTAAATAAAAACTTTGCAAATCAGATTCTGCACTAAAAAGCATTTCCAGATCGGATATTGCAAGTTTTTTCTAAGCCTGTCACCTTTGAAAGACTAGGTACATGTGCATGCTCAATATTAACTGCCCTAGAATGGATGCACCTTGCTCGTGTTCAGACTTCATACACATGATCTTAATAGGATGTGCTTTAGGCTGTGGTCAGTGGAGGGAACTCCAGAAATGGAGGAGGCCGAGTCGGGAAGGCTCTCCTCCAGTCAGGAGCTAATGAGAAACAGCGCATCACAGAATGAGCCAGGAGTGATAGCGACAGCAAAAACTACCGCTTGTACAGTACCGGCTATATGTCATGTACACATACCACTTATTTTACACACATTATCTCATTTAATTCCTGAAACCATGCTGGGAGATAGGAATTGGTGTTTTCACTCTCCAGTTTGCAAAGAATTTAAGTAAATCGAACTTAGTAACCCCTAAGATTAAATGCCTAGTAAATAGAAGAGACTGCATGCACTCATGCTGCTTGCTCTGTGCTAGGTATCTGAAACCATCTCTTGTGATTCAGAGTTTAGCAATAAAACGAATTCAGGAAAGAGCTACAAGGTACTGGGCACGTTCTTTTCTTTGTCTGCCTGACTTGCCTCCTATTGTACTAGGAGCCACGTCTTCTAGGGAATGCTTCTTCCACCACATCTAACTGTACCATGAAACAGCAACTGCTTTCTTCTTACAGACCTTCAGCCCCTTTGTCCACAGGCCAATGCCTAGGACTCCTCCCACATTCCTAACTATAATTGTTTGTGGGTGGGCATGTGAAACAGTAATAGTAATAATAATAATTAGTGTTTTTAAATGTGCCAGACACTTGACATTTTTACTTCTCTTATTCTCACAACAATTGTGTGATACAGGTGCTGTTCCTATGTCCGTTTTGCAAAGGTGGAGAGTGAAATCCAGATGGTTAGGTAACCTGCCCAGGGCCATATATCTAGAAAGTTGCAAAATTGAGATACAGTTTATATCAATTAGCTATTGTCACAAAAAAATGCTAGGTTAATAACTCATTGGCTTAAAACAACAATCATGTATTCGCCTGGATCTGGGGGTCACGTGAGTCTTGGCTGGCTGAGGCTAGGCTCAGCTGGGTGGCTCTGATCTTGACTGAGATCACTCATGCAGTCGAGTCAGCTGGGATCAGCACATACAGCCTGGACTGGCTAGGTGGCTGTGCTCCATGTGTCTCTGGGGACCTGAGGGTCTGGCCTGGGCATGTCCTTCTTATGGAACAGCTAAAGAGCAAGAGCACAGATGGAAATTAAGAGGCCTCCAAAGGCCTGGGCTCAGAATCAGCACACTACTGTCTTGCCCTCATCCAAACATAGTCATGAAGTGAGAAATGTAGTCTGTCTTTTGTGAGGAGTACGTCACAGTCAAAGACAAAAATAAAGATGGAGAAAGAAGTGAAGAATAGGGGCCAATGCTGCAATGTACCAATCATCCCATATACCTCTTTAGGATGTTCCATCTCAAGCTGGGGAATTTCAGGTCCTCGTTGGTAGCTGACCTGACAAGAATGAAGCTCTAAGATTATCAGCACCCACATTCCCCAGAATGAGGAAGAAATTAGACTGCAATGGTATGTGGGGAGAGATTCAGAGACCCAAGACAGAAAGTCTCAGGGATACTCATGATTCTGGGATCAGTTGTCTTCAAGCCTGATCTGTGTTCTTGCCTTTCTTTTCATTTGGTTGTTAAAGGCTGTTTCTGAGGTCCTCACCCCATAGTCTTTTCATTTAGGTTTATTTTCTGCCAAAGGTTACTCACAATGTCTTAAGCAATCTTAAGCAATACAACATCCTATAAGTAAACATCAATCAATCAATCTGCAGTAATTCATGCTAAACTACCTAACATTCAACATATTTTATGCTTCTACTATTTGTGTTGGAGTTATGTTAAAAACCGATATCAAAAAGGTTGAATCCCTGTCCTGAAAAGATCTCATAATCTAGAAGAAGACGCAGCACACACACAGCTTGTGATACTGCAAAATGAGTGCCATCTATTCCTTTAAGGAAAACCCAGGAGAAAGTGGGATTAAACTTTGATTTAGGCAAAAATGGGAACGCCTCAGAGGAACCATCTGATGTGTTCTGTCTAGTCCTGGGAGATTAGGGGGATTTCTACAATCAGAGAAGAGAAAAGAGGTAGGTGATAGGGGTTTACTTGGGGGAGGGGGAAAGGAAGCAAGGGCAATGAGCAAAGTCACTGAGGCATAAAACTGCATGATATCTGGTGAAGGGTTGGGAATCACTTGGTGATTCATAAGAAATATTAAAGTGTAAAGTTGGAAAGAAGAGTTTGTCAGTGTACCCCTAAGAATTATGCAAGGGATTGGGCCTGTTCAGCTGGCTAAATTGTTCTGCCCTACTTAACAGGCATTATGTCCCCAAAGTGCTATGGAATGTAGAAGGACATATAGAATGTCCTATTCCTTTTATCCTGATACTGTACTTACAAAGCAACCTTTTCATCATAATTTGGTTTCCTACATAAGCTGTCCTCTAGGGAGAAGCATGAGCTAACCAGCCTACAGTAATATTCCAATCCACCTGACAGTTCTATTTCTTAGTATAAGTTTTTAAATTGACAACCTAGTTTATAAAACAAACTCTCGGGAGTTTAGTGTGTAGTCAGGACTCTTTATTTTACAGAAACCCAACATAAGCTAAACAAAAAGAGTTTGCTGGAAAATTATCAGTTTGACTCTCAAAGGAGGAAGTTCAGGTAGCGGGTTACTTCAGGGCCTTCAGGACCTGAAACCTGGAAGTCCATGCTCTGCTCTCATCATTGTTTTGACATTTACTATACCTGGAAAGATGTTGGCATCCCTGGGAGCGTATTTTTATAGGTCACAAGCAAGAAGGAATAAAGAAATTATTTTTCTAATTCTAGCAAAGAAAATCATAAAAGATGCCTCCTATAGTTCAGATTTGGATTATATGTTCATTTGTGAGGGATGCCAAAGGAATGAAATACAGTGATCAGTCCGGTCTAGATCATGTGGTCAGAGATGGGTGAGAATATAATTCCAAAGTTTGAGGAGTGGACAAAGGGTATTTCCTTGGACAGAAAATCGTTGTCCTCATCTGTGTTTATCATGAACCAATTAGGCCCTATGTCCAATAGTCCCCAGGCTAATAGATGAAACTGAGTCTGAATCTAAAAAGCAGAAGACTAGACATGGACTGTTCCCCTTTCCCAAGGATGGAGCGGCCAAACAACTTTTAGTCAAGGAATGCTTTTCTCAAGTTATGATTTGAAATGATGCTGATTTAATAAACTTTCAGATTGGGTCATAAATTAAGTCTGCAAAGGTCAACCCTGTGGGTAGGATATTAAATTTATAGTGAGGTGGAAAAATCTGACTGAGCACATCAAAAGATAAAAAAGAATGGGTGTGTTTTTATCTCCTTTGCTCCCTTAGGGAGCCACTCACGTAGTTCCCAGCAATATGACACAGGAAGTTTGAAATCAGTAGCTTTCCGGATGCTCGGAGAAAGGTGGACAGAGGAATAATGCGCCCAGATCCCAGCCCGGGCAGTTGCTGCCCCTACTGGAGAAAGTCGGCTTTGCTTTCAAAATAGCACAGGAACCTTTGGTACTCAAAGATACAAAGGGTCAACATTTTTTTGAGATTTTCTTCAGCCTTATTTAAACCAGGGACTGCTTTGGCAGGTCAAAAACAGCCCGTTGATACACTTGCTAAGTTGAGAACAGTTAAAAGCAAGGCTAATAATACAAAGTTTTGAAAGGGGGTCATGAAATACAAAGAAAAGCAATGGACATCTGGAGACCAAACCTCTGATGCTCATTCTGTGTGTCCTCTTGAGCAAGACACATCCTCTTTGATGATATTTCTTCATCTTTAAAAGGCACAAGTTGGACAAATTAATCTCTTAAGAATCTTTCCACATCAAAAGATGTAAAATTCCACTAACATGCCCAATTCTTAACCTTTTCTGGGATTGATGTGTTTTCAATGTGTTTTGTTATTAGTGAGGATGATGGGAACATTGGTGTGGGAACAGTGTCTATATACTAAACCATCCTCAGTAATTAATTTATGCAACATAGAAGAGTATTCAGAGCTCAGCATTTGGCATCATACAGATCTATGTTCAAGTCATGTCTCTTCCACATTGCTTAGTGTTACGGACATTGTGTCACTAAAACTTGGCTCCTGCCTTTCTGGTATAGGACACTCAATAATAGCTCCTTGATTTTGAGTCTGGGAGAAGCAGAAAGGTGGGCATAGAGTCTGGTTTTAGATATTCAAGAGAAAATGTACAGGAGGCAGAGAGAGAAGTGAGGATGGAGGCCAAGAGTACAGATTTTCAAATTGGAAAAACAATTGGTATCTTTTTTGTTCTTTCAGCAATGAGGGCAACAAGCTAAAAAAGAAATGGCTCTGAGATGTAGATTAACAATGTCCTTAAAAATGGTGTTTTTTATTTATTTTTAATGTTTGTTTATTTTTGAGAGAGAGAGAGAGAGAGAGAGACAGCGAGCATGAGCGAGGGAGGGGGCAGAAAGAGAGGGAGACACAGAATCTGAAGCAGGCTCCAGGCTCTGAGCTGTCAGTACAGCCTGATGTGGGGCTCGAACTCATGAACTGTGGGATCATGACCTGAGCTGAAGTCGGATGTTCAACTGACTGAGCCACCTAGGTGCCCTTAAAAATGGCGTTTTATAAGGAGTGAATTAAGAAGGCCCTTGAAGGACAAATACAGCTCTAATGCTCTCTCGACACAGATAATACTTGAGACAGCTGAACGAGGCTGCCATGCCTTTCTCCTTTCACCTGGTGTGATGATAGTAATTACATTCAACTTACCCATACTTTATTTTCGTTATCTCACCCTCCCTATGTGGCTTATATTGTTTTGGTGAATAAAAGAAAAAGTTCTTTTAGGTACCTGTCTTCTAGGACAGTGGAGCAGGGCCTGTGGTCTGCAGTCAAACTAGAACATGGCTTAAATCCTAAACAGACACTGATTTACTCCAATTATATTATCTACCTTCAAGAAAATGGGTTGACAAGTGCCCGTTAATAGATGCCCATCATTAATCTATAGTAGCCAACCCAATGAAATACTATGCAAGTATAAAAAAAAGAGTAAGTAGGTTGTTGTGTAGTATAATAGAAAAGCCATTAGGATATTTTGCCATCTAAAAGAAGCAAGATGTAAAATAGCTTATACAGTATATATTTTTTAATGTTTATTTATTTTTGAGAGAGAGAGTGCAAGTGGGAAGTGGCAGAGAGAGAACAGGGAAGCAGTTCTGAAGCAGGCTCCATGCTGACAGAGACAGCCCAACACGGGGCTCAAACTCAAAAAGCATGAGATCATGACCTGAGCCAAAGTCAGATGCTTGATGGACTGAGCCACCCAGGCATCCCTAAAACAGCTTAAATAGTATGCTCTCTCTGGGCTAGGAAGGAAAGAAAAGAATATATTTACATATATCATTTGTATGTACTTTTGTGTTATATGTTTAAAGACATACTAGAAAGATATCCAAGGAACTATTAAAGTAGTTCACTACAAGGCAGTGGGGAGGGAGCGTGGAGCATTGTGTACAGAAAGGACATGGGAGCGAGACTGTTAATGTGCACCATTTACATTGTTTTGGTTGTTGGACAATAAGTAGATATTGCCTATTTTTAAACATTTAAATTCAAACAAAATGTGGAATGTGGATTTGTTAGTTAAGGAAATTCTAGCTGCAACTGAAAATAAATCACAAAAGTCAAAAGCTTAATACCATGACTGTTTATTTCTCACTCAGCCCAAGTCCAGAAGTGTACTGTCATTCAGATTCTACACTTCTTTCAAAATAGGTGTCCTTCCTCCTATGTATCTCAGAGTTCTCTGCAACCAGCTAGCAGGGCTGGGGGTGCAGAGGAGGCGTGGGCCTACAAGTGGAACGATCACTTCTGCCCACATTGCTTTGGCCAGAATGCAGCCATTTGGCTGCTGATAACTAACTGCAAAGGAAGCTGGGAACATGGTCTAGCTGTGTGCCCGGAGGAGGAGATGGATTTGGTGAATAGGTAGTGTCTCTGCCACCAGTGGAAAGACCTAACAGAAGAGAGTTTTGATGCATTTTATTTCTCTGTTGAGTATGTAAAATTAAGTTACTGCTAAGCATTATTTTGAAATCATGGCATTAAGGTAACTGTTTTTGCAAGACCACTTTGTTGCTGTTGATGAGATATGGACATTCACTAATCTCATCCATTTCTGTTATTAGGACACATTTGAGGGTCCACAGACCCTCTGTTCAGGGCTCTGTTCAGGACCCTCTATTTTGTTTACTGCGAGTAGGATTAGGCCCCTGTTCCACTTACGAATCCCAGGAGATAAGGAACATCATATGCTTTGAAATGCCCCACAGGTAGACTACTGCTAGTGCCATCGGGTTGTCCAGGATGGAGGTCATATTTCCTTAACAGTGTAAGGGAATTGAGACTAAGGAAATAAGATTATTAGGTGTCTCCAATGGCAGACTTTGCATTGTTTAGGAACACCTTTTCAGAGTTATCTGATGATAGCCCCTAACTGCCTTCGAGCTATTTTGCAATTGAGAGCAAGACAAGTCATTCATGTCTGTGGACGTGCAAATGATTTCTGTGTGGTGGAGGGCTGCTCTCTTCTTTGTGGAAAAGACACTTATGAGTCTATTTACAAATTCTATTCGGTATTCCTGACCGGTAAATGTATCTGTTCTTTGGATTCTCCTTTAAACTGGTTTTAACATCTGCCTGGTTCCTTTGTTAACTGTAAGTTAAATAAAATCTTTAATGTACGTTCTCTTTATCTGCATGAGAGTCATAATTTTATTCTTTTCTGAAATCTATCCTTTAATACCAGTAATTATTGAGAACTAAGGATCTGTGCTTCTGGCTTTTGTCAAGCTTTGCTTTCTTTCTTTGGTTTGTTTACTTGTTTTGTTTTCTCTTGTTAAACCTATCAGCATTGCCAGAAAAGCTGTTAAGTAGTATACCATAAAAATCAGGCAATGAAATAATTTCATTGTCTTGCATTTCCACCCCCACCCCAACTGTTAGGATGGTAATGCCAGCATAATATCATCAGAAAACCTTGTCTACTGACATTTCAAGCTCCCACAGAAAACGCTGAGAATTTTCTGAGGCCTTATTTGCAAGATGTGTTAAACAAAGAGATTGGATAAGCACCTTGGATTAAACCTTCAAAGCAGCAGGCCTTTGGTTCCTTTTCCTGATTAACCTGGGAACACTTTGAAACTCTCTTCTTTATCATAAAACGTTTTTTGAAACCATCAGTTTTCATGAGAAACACTTTTGTAAACACATTTTTTTGCATTTCCTTCTAATTAAGCAAAACCTTTGCTTTGCACAAAGATTTCCATATATAAACTTTATCTGCAAAGAATATTTAGTGTGAAGTATTAAAGAATTAGAAGCCTAATTGAAATTACACTTTTCCTACTGATAACATATCAAAATATGTTGGTTTATCCATTAAGATCTAGCTCCTTAGTCTCCAGGAAGTTCGGAGCCAAATTTGTGACTCAGCTTTCTTAACTCAGTAGAACCTACCTATCTACATTCTACCTTTTCCAGTCTTGACCTTGGTTCCTTATTTACATTTTACCTGTTACTGATTTTACTTATTTAAGTTTATTTTCTTCTATTGTATTGTGTACATTTCATAAGCCATCTCTACTTCTTTAGGAACTAGGCCAGATATAAAAAAAGAGGTTTATACAGGTACATTATAAATGCCTCTGTATTCAATCTTATAAGAGAAGTTCCTGGAAACATCACAATTTCCTTTGTCATTATTCTTCCCTGGTGTATTTCATTCAGATACAAGGATGCCCTTGGGTACCGTACTTAACTAGTCCATATGCTATGTAACTATCGAATGTACTTTAGGAATGGGCAAACAAAATCATAGTAAGGTCAACTTGTGTGTGTCTCAGTTCCTACAGTGATTCACATGGTTTAAATGATACTGTATTTTCAATCTCTAAAATATATTTTTAGCTATATCATTATTTATTAGAAAAGTACTTTCTGATCACCAGAATCTCATCCATCTTTTTATAAACATCTCATGAGCTAGCAAATGGCCTGCCATTATGCTTAGAGGTTAAGAATTCAACTTGAACAGGCTTATAGCTCAGGGATTTAAGCTGCATCTAAATCATCCTGGGAGCCCAGTGCTCCTCAGATCCTTTTATAGAGGTAAAATCTCCCTAAAAGGAATCAAAGTATTGCCTTGAGGGGGAAAACAAAAAGGGTGGTTAGCTGCCTTTCCACTGTCATAGGGAGATCCCATTTGATGATATATTAAAAGCACACAGAACTAGGGAACACTTTCTTCCTTGTGAGGAGTAAACTTGGGCTTGAATAAAATTCTTTTCCTTTCTCTTTAAAAGGAAAAGAAAAGAAAAAGACCACACTGGATCTGAAGCCCCAAATCTGGGTTCAGACTTTTGTTTTGCAGCTCACTGAAGTGTTTCCTACACCTGTTCCTACCCATATTTTTATGGGTAAAAATTCCCTGTACCTTTTGAGTGGTTGTGAAAATTCAATGTGAGCATGTTCAGCATGGAACTTATCACCAATGCCCTCCCTGACTTGCAATAGGATTTAACTTGTATGTGTGAACTCTAGAGCTTTCGGCAATAGCAGCTCTGGGTTTTGGGTTTTACTTTTTCCCTAGGGATGTCCTAGCCCTATCCTTGGACGTCCTTCATCTTGCCTTAATTACCTTTGAGAAGACCTTCATTTAGGAATTACTTGTTCATTTCTGGCATATTGTATTTTCCAAAGTAGGCCACATCAATTTCTCTGATCCCATAGGCTCTTCCACAGTATGAAAGTAGAGAAAGGAAAAATTGGAGTTGTAAAAGGATTTAGTTCCCAGTCTAATGGTCTTTCACCTTCTAAACATGGACACCACTGTTTCAAATTGTCCTTCTGTTTGTCATCTAGAGGTTTACTGGGAAGGGATGAGAGGGACACCTTTCTTTTGTAAAGCAGGAAAGGAAAATTGAAGGCTTCTCCCTGTGGGAATTTTCTGGCAGGTTAGTTTGGGGGGAATATGCTATAAGGAAGTGGGAATCTGGAAATTGATTTCCTTAAAATTACCATAGGCAAGTACATGAGGCGGGTCTTAATGTATCTTTGCTGGGATGAGTTTCCTAGCTTGAAAGTTACTTCTCTTTGCAACCATTACTTTGTGGTATGATAATTTGAAAACTAGTTTCATATAGTATTTGTAGAAGTTAAAAAAATCAAAATGAGACTGGGCTCCATAATGGAAAAAAAATTAGGTAACTCTGATTTAACAATATTTCCTTGTTGTATCTCTCAGAATATGGTGACTCTTCAAGAATATAGAATGGATATAGAATGCAACATTCCCCAAACTGATTTGGATGTGAAAAAACAATTTCTTTTCATGGAGACTGAACATGATATGAAAATAATGTTAAACTAAACATGCTTTTGAAAACATGGGCTGTGTTAGTTATCTACTGCTGTGTGACTAATTACCACAAATTTCACCTAGAACAACATGTATTTATTATCTCACAGTTTCTGTGGGTCAGGAATTTTTTTTAATTTTTTTAATGTTGATTTATTTTTTGAGAGAGAGAAAGACAGAGTGCGACTGGGGGAGGGACAGAGAGAGAGGGAGACACAGAATCCCAAGCAAGCTCCAGGCTCTGAGCTGTCAGCACAGAGCCCAATGCAGGGCTTAAACCCACAAACTATGAGATCATGACCTGAGCTGAAGTCAGATGCTTAACTGACTGAGCCACCCAGGGACCCCTCTATGGGTCAGGAGTTTTGATTGTAGGGCTGTGATCCAAGTATTGTCTGTGATGGATCTCATCTGAATGTCTGACTGGGAAAGGGTTCATTCCAATGAGGTGGTGAGAAGAATTCATTTCCTTGTAGTTGTAGGACTAGGGACCTCATTTTCTCACTGGCTCCTTTCATCAAGACCAACAAGTGAGCAGATAGTCTCTTCACTGGATGTTTGTTGCTGTCTTACGTAATGTCATTATATAAATGTAGTCATGTTCATCTTGTGATCTTTGTTAAGATCAGTTGATTAGAAGCAAGTTACAGGTTTCTCCTGCACTCAAAGGGAGGAGATACACAAATGCATAAATATCAAGAGGTAGGAATCATGAAGGTAAGAACTGCAAAACTATCTGTATAAATGCCTTGTCCACCACCTACATCAAGAGACTTGAACAAACTCTAGCATAGCTTATGTCAGCTCAAGGCTGTGTCCCTAGGATGACAACCCCTGCTTCTTTAAAGGGCTGCCCGAGAAAACTCAGTACTGCCAAAAGAATTTATTGTTTTTTCTAGCTAAAATCTGATTATAGGTCCCTGATCTCCCTTTTGGTAGAGTATTTATTTAAGAAAACTTGCAGTTGTAAATCCTTTCTCTGCCTCTTCAAGATAGATCTTCTGCACCCAGAAATGTCTTTCTCAAGGACCTGAGAGTCATCTCTTTGAAATGTAATCAATAGAGATAGGGTCTGTGTTTCCCTATTCCCTGGGAGAGTTGGAGACTGACTTCAGTAAGCACTAGTTAGCAGACAGATAGCCTAATCACATTGACTAACCTTCCCAGTGCTTTTTCCTTAGCGCACTCAGCATTTAAAAGGCATCCTTTTTGTTTCGGTGGAGTTGCATCCATTTATAGTGGGGTTTCTGCCCCTACTGCGGTAGCCTGAATAAAATATGTCTTACCACATTTGACAAATGTCTAACTGTTTTCTTTGACAGGGGCAGTCTTAAAGTTTACCTCCCATAGTTACCCAGAGGTTTTGGTATCATTTTCTTTCCATTCTAAAACATGTAGTCTAGCAAAGTTGAGCTTCATTGAGCATTTTTGGATTATGTGTTTGGTGTAACTTGTGTGTTTTTCCTTTTACATGATAGACATATTCCTAAAGAATGGTAATTGTTTTAAAATAAATTAATAAAAGTTAAACTACCAGGGAACTTTGCTATTGAAAAGAAATGCAAGCAGAGAAGTACATCTGGGTTGTAGGTCTGGCTCTGTAATATAGACTAGACTGAAATGAATTCTCTTGGTGATAAGGTATGATTATCTTTCGGCAATCTGGGAGGAAAAAAATAAGCCTCAGCCTTGCTGGGATGGAGAAACTGAGCTGGAGTCAAGTAACACACCATTACTCCCCACCCAGCCCCTCAATGGGAGTTCAGTCTTTTCCCTTGAAGGAATCAGGAGAATCCTCAGCATAGAAATATTCCACTCAATCAGCTTAAGCCTAGGGTAGAAGAATTGATACAAAAGGAATTGGGACTTTACAGCAAATATGTTTCTCAAGCAAAGGTTCTGGGATTTTTATTTGAGCCCTTTAGGTAAAGAGTCTCTTTGAGGCAGTGTTGGATCTAGAAATGGTAACGGCCCATTGTCACCTCTGTCCTCCACTGAAACTCACATCCAGCCAAACAGCAGGGATCACCTCTTGTGGTTTCTTGCAAGGTGTGGGTACTTTCTAGCACACATCTCTCCTCTAACCCTGTTGAGCCAGTTCATTTGCATCTCTCCCAAGCTTGTACCTCCAGCCCAGCTAGTCAAAGGGTAAATGTGCTTCCTGGATCATGATGGACTAAACCAGAAAGAAAAAGACGTTGCACAGGTGTTGAATGATTACAAAGCAAGAGGGTTTTGTTGGCGGTGGTGTTTTCTTTTGATTTTGTTTTTTGTTTTTTTTAGGGGAAGCTCATAGCTTCTTTTATCTTGTAGAATATAAACTATGGACACAAAGAGCTAAGATTTCCCTCTGACATTTGTCTGTTCAGTGAACTGCAGAAAATGCAAACCTTTACAAGCCAGAAAATATATCTTCCTTGTGTGTGCTTAGAATATTTAAAGACTAAACTGTGTCTAACTTTTTTGTTCTCAAAGTTTTGAAAATGTCCCTCTTGATTTTATCCTTTTAAAAATTTATTGGTTCTGGGGCACCTGGGTGGCTCAGTTGGTTAAGAGTCCAAGTCTTGCTTTTGTCATGATCTCACAGTTTGTTGAGATTGAACCCTGAGTCAGGCTCTGTGCTGACAGCATGGAGCCTACTTGGGATATTCTCTCTCTCTCTCTCTCTCTCTCTCTCTCTCTGCCTCTCCCCTGCTCATGCTCTCTGTCTGTATCTCAAAATAAATAAATAAACTTTCTAAACAAATCCTAAGAAGAAAACTGATTGGTTCCAATTCTGTAAAGTGTTTTAAATCAACAGTTATTTTCCTAGTTTTGTATTATCTTTAGTATTCCAAATTAATCATTTCTGTCATTGCAATACCATTATATAGTATCCTTGAAAACATGATTCTTGGGAAAAGTAATTTTATTCCAAAGCCACAATAGCTCAAAAATGAAATTAAATTCTATATAGATATTTGCCTCCTTTTTTATATTTCAATTATTCCCCCTGAGATTTAGACCTACGTTCCAATAAAATTGTTTGTTCTTATATGAACAACACCATCTACATTTTTTTTAGTTTTTTTTTTTTACATTTATTCATTTTTGAGAGACAGAGAGAGACAGAGCGTGAGCTGGGGAGGAGCAGAGAGAGAGGGAGGCACAGAATCCAACACAGGCTCCAGGCTCTGAGCTGTCAACAAAGAGCCCGACTCAGGGCTCTAACACACAAACCGTGGGATCATGACCTGAGCTAAAGTCAGATGCTTAACCGACTTAGCCATCCAGACACCCCTAACTTCATCTATATTTTTAATCCATTAGTAGTTTGATTCTAGATTCTTCACTTTAACATTGTTCTGACTACATTAATAAGTTTTAGGTCTTACCCCGAGTGTTGGTCATTGAGTTGTAGATTCTGGACTGGACCTTGCACCTCAACTACCTTCTCATTTAAGGTCTCTATAGACAGTCATATTATTCATGCTTTGAGTTTCCATCACCATGTGTAACATCTCTAAGCCACTTAGCTAATATTACTAGCTTTATTTTATTTTCTTACTAGATTATAATACCTTTTAAGCTTTTTTAGGAGTCAATATTTTAATGAAATTATAAAGGATGATGATATACCATAAATTTGGAACAAAAAAGAGAAAGATTAATATCTACCTTGTAGTATAACACTGTCATATTCACTATGTATTTACTCATTATGTAGTAAGTAATGATCTTGGTAATCTTGGTCCAGAAGAAATGCCTTCTTCCAGTGGCTCTAGCTGTCACAATGTCTGTAGCCTACCACTCCCTGCCTTCAGCTGATTGGATATGGAAAAGCATGTGACTCAAGAACGGGACCTATCAGATTACCTCAACTGAGACTTTAGAATTAGTTAGTGAAAGTTCCTAGGGCCATAAGATCTGGAACCTGTCTATAGTTCATTTAGAACCAATGCTGATGAGTAATCAAAAAGAGGTTTTTTTACAGGGAGGGAGGGAGAGTGAGAGAGAGAGAGAGAGAGAGAGAGAGAAAGGGGAGGAGGCACGAAGAAGAAAGGGAGGGAGAAAGGAAGGGAGGGGGAGAGAAAAGAAAAGAGAGCAGGGAACCAATTTTAGGTAAAAATAGAGGGAAAACTACAGAAAGATATGCTGCCAGTTAGCTACCCTGATGCTTGAAGATTTTCTAATTCCCCATTCCAGCCTAAGATTTTCAGGCATTTGGATTCTGGAAGACATCCCTGTGCTCACAGATTAAATCTCCACTTACATAAGTAGGCTTGAGTGGATTATTAGTTACAAACAAGCTATATATGACTTAGGAATTTCATAACAGTCCTGTGAAAATTATATTTAAAAACTAGGACAGAAAAAAAAACTAGGGCGGGGGCGCCTAGGTGGTTTAGTTGATTGAGCATCTGCCTCTTGATTTAGGCTTAGGTCATGATCTCAAGGTTGGTGGGATGGAGCCCCTGCATACGGCTATATGGTGACAGCACAGAGCCTGATCAGGATTTCAGGATTGTCTCTCTCCCTCTCTTTCTGTCCCTCCCCTGCTGGCATACACATATGCTCTGCTTTCTCTCTCTCTCTCTCTCTCTCTCTCTCTCTCTCTCTCTCTCTCTCCTTCCCTCCCTCCCTCTCTTTCTCTTTCTCTCTCTAAATAAATAACTTTAAAAACTTAGAAAACCTTAGGGTAGATTTTTGTTTAGAAAGTAGTAGATTGAACTCCTGTTTCTCTCTGCTGCCTCTCCAAGATCCAGTAAAACTGAAATAAAGAAATGAAAAAAGATTTGAAATCACAGGGACAAGGAGAAAAATAAGGTCAAATTTTGGAACGATGGAAGGAGCGTTATGCGTGGTAACTGCCTTAGCTCAGTAGAGAAAGTGAGAACCAGGTCCTTGTAAAGGGGGATGACAATCAGATCAGTATGTGTCTCAAACCTCGTAAAAACCCAAGAAATTGAACCAGCAGACAAGGTAGGAGGCTGTAGTAAAGAGTGAAGCTAATAAACAACACGAATGAGGAACAGATATCTAGGTGCATTTCCCCAACCTGCACAGTCAGGTGAGTGTCCCTCTGGCTGAAGGAAGGATGTCCACCCCCTACCAAAAGACAGAGGGTCTCCAGACAGAGAGATAGAAAGTCCTCATAAGGACAGAAGGGGAGGCTCCCTACAGGTTTACATGTGTGTAGGGCCATGAGACTCTAGCCCCACTAGGGCCCTGGCTGTCTCATCCTAGGCTTATTGTCCTAAGACACATAGTTTCAAGAAGGGGTCTGTAGCATTCTATTTGGAGGAAAAGGCCAGCTTCACACACACAAACACACACACACACACACACACACGCACAATTCAGAGGTGCTGACTTTTGGCAGATTCTCTTATCAACGCCTCTTGGCGTGAAGCTCACTAGCCTACAACCTGCGCCATGTTCATAGTGTACATAGTGCCCACTCTGTAAGAATGAGTGGGCAATTAAGAATTTCCATACATTTGAGGTAAGCCTTTAACATGGAAGGGGAGAAAAGGAGAAAAGGATATTTGGATGAACAAAGGAAAAAAAGAGACAATGCAGGATAGCTTTGGTTAAATTCAAGTTTGGAGGTATGGGTACCTATAAGAAAGTCTGAATTGCCCAGTGCAGGACATGGAAGAACAGAGACAAAGATAAAGAGGTGAATTTGAAGACATCAGCTTTGTGAGAGAACAGCCTCAAATAAGGAAAAATAGGTGGTTGAATATAACAAGATGAGGCTACTAATTCCAAAAAGCAGAACCTAGAAGGATATCTAATGATAAAAAAAGAAAATTTGAGGGGCACCTGGGTGGCTCAGTTGGTTAAGTGGCTGGCTCTTGGTTTCAGTTGAGGTCACAGTTCCTAAGCTCAAGCCCTGCACCAGCCTCCATGCTGACATTGCAGAGCCTGCCTGGGATTCTCTGCCCTCCCCGGTTCACTTTCTGTCTCTCAAAATAAATATATAAACTTTAAAAAAAGAAAAAGAAAAATTGATTATTATAATAGAGGAACAACGGACTGACTGCCTTAGTCATAGATAAAAGCAATGAGGGGCATTAAAAAACAACTTTGTAGGGTTGCTGAGTGGCTCAGTTGGTTAAGCATCCAACTTGAGCTCAAGTCATCCTTTTATGGCTCCTGGATTCGAGCCCTGTGTTGGGCTTAGTACTGACACCTCAGAGCCTAGATTCTGTCTCTGTCTCTCTCTGCCCCTCCCCCACTCATGCTCTGATTCTCAAAAATAAATAAACATTAAAAAAATTAAAAAAACAACTTTGTAAGTAAGTAACCCAATAGAAAAATGGGCAGAAGATTTGAAGAAGTGCTTCAGTAGAGATTATATACAGGCACATGAAAAAATGTTCAACATCATTAGTCATTAGGGAAGTGCAGAGTAAAACCACAAAGAGATGCCCCTTTGAATGGCTAAAAAAAAAAGCAAAACAAAACATAAAATACCAAGTGCTGGTGAGAATGTGGAGATGTGGGGCAACTGTAACCATCAACTGCTGCTGGTGGGAATGAAAATGTTGCAGTCACTTTGGCAAACACTTGGGTAGCATAGTACGAAGTTAAATACATGCCTACGGTATGACCCAGCAATCCCACTTCTAGGCATTCACCCAAGAGAAATAAAAATTTTGTTTTAACAAAGACACAAATGTTTATAGAAACTTTATTCATAATTTCCAAAACCTGGAAACCCCTCAGATTTCTCTCAACAGGTGAATGGATAATACAAAGTGTGGTACATCCATATAATCAACACTACTACCAATAAAAAGGAATTAACTCCTGATACATGAAACAACATGACTGAACTATTTTTTAAGACTTTTTTATTTTTAAGTAATCTCTACAAACAGCATGGGTCTCAAACACAACCGCAGGATCAAGAGTCGCATGCTGTACTGACTGAGCCAGCCAAGTGCCCCATGAATGAACTCTTTTAAGTGAAAGAAGCCCCACCCCCCCAAAAGCTCTATACTGTAGCATTCTATTTCTATGATATTCTGAAAAGAGCAAAACAATACGGACAGAGACTGGATTAGTGGTTGCCAGAGGTTAGGGTTGTGGAGGACAGATTGACAGTTGGCTATAAAGGGGCATAAGGTAATATGGGAGTGTGTTAGAACTGTTTTCTACCTTAATTGTGGTGGTGTTTACATGACTGTGTAGTATGTCAAAACACAAAGACCTGCACATCAAAAATGTGAATTTTACTATATGTAAATCATAACTTTTAAAAATGGTGGGAAAATGAATGAGGTTTCTAGCTTGAGTGACAGAGAAGGCATTGCTAAGGTTAATAGGGAAGCTTGACTGGGCAGCAGACAAGCCCAAAAGCAAATAAGGACAGATTCTGCCTTGGCAAATCAAGCTTGAGGCAGCAGAAATACAGACAGTTAATATAGTAGTGGCATTTCATTGCTGGTTAGTATTCCATTGTATGAATATTACCAGAGTTTATTTGACATTTGCCAGGTGAGGGACATTTGAGTTTCCAGGTTCAGGCTCTTATAAACAGTCTCTATACACATTCGCGTGGCTTTTGAGGATCCGAGCAGAAAAGCCAGGGATCTATGTCCCTAAAATGCAAATCTGATCATGTTATTCCGCTGATTAAAATTCTTCCCTGGTTCTTTATTGCCTGCAGCAGTGATTCTGCCCTGTGACCACACATTAGAATCACTTGGAGTGCTTCAAGATGCTGAATGTTTGGCCCTCACCCAGAAGTTCTGACTTAATTGATCATTGGATGGGACTCAAGTGTCAGATTTTTTAGAGCTCTTCATATGATTTTATTTTTTAAGGCTTTAAATCTTTTAAAAATAAAATTAGTGAGATATAATGCTTAAAACATACAATTCACCTATTTAAAGTGTACAATTAAATCATTTTTAGTATGTCCCATTATTGATTTTTAAAATGTGTATTATATATATAATAAAATTTGCCATTTTATTTTTTATATATTTTTAAAGGTTTTATTTTTAAGTAATCTGCACATCCAGTAGGGGGCTCAAACTCACAACCCCAATGGCTTAGTTGTTTGAGCATGTGACTCTTGATTTTGGCTTAGGTCATGACCCCCAGCATTGTGGGACCAAGGCCAGCATGGATTGAGATTCTGTCTCTTTCTCCCTCTGCACCCCCCCACTCATATGTGTGCTCTCTTTCTAAAATAAATAAAATTTTAAAAAATTAAAATAAAACCCGACAACCCTAAGATCAAGAGTCACATGCTCTACCAACTGGGCCAGCCAGGTACCCGTAAACTTTGCTATTTTAAAGCGTATATTTAAGTGTCATTAATTACATTCACAATATTGTACAGCCATCACCACTGTTTTCCTTATCCTGATTTGATTTCAATAAATGTCCAATTCTGCAGAACTAAATCCAAGTGCCTTAGGAGACTCCCAAAACCTTTCATAAGAATACCTCATCCTATCTTCCTAAGTGCAGCTCCTGTCACTTTCTGCCCTGCCTTCTCTTGGATCTAGACAACCCTAATCATCTTTAACCTTTGAAAATTCATTATCTTTGCATATTCCTATTTCATCTCTCTGAAACTTTATTCCCACTGCTACTTCTGATAAGATCCCATGCCTTCAAAGCCAGACTCAAGTTTTATTTTTATGGAATATTTTTCCACTTCTGGGCTTCTTTAGCTGCTCCCCTCTGTGATCTCTGGGACCCTTTATCAACATCTGTTGGAACACTTAATTGTGACAATTTTTTAAAAATCTTTTTTAATGTTTTTATTTATTTTTGAGACAGAGGATGGGTGGGGGAGGGGCAGAGAGAGACGGAAACACAGAATCCGAAGCAGGCTCCAGGCTCTGAACTGTCAGCACAGAGCCCAATGCGGGGCTTGAATCCACCAACTGTGAGGTCATGACCTGAGACAAAGTTGGGTGCTTAACTGACTGAGCCATCCAGGCTCCCTAATTGTGACAGTTTTTTATGTCTCCTTGACCAGATTCTCTCTCTCTGTCTCTGTCTCTGTCTCTGTCTCTCTCTCTCTCTCTCTATGGGTGAAGCTGCAATGTGAACATATAAATCCATGAGGCTGTCTTGAAGAAGAATTGGTAAGAAGAGCCGCAGATGGTGATAGGAGTGAGAAGTAAACTTTTGTTGGTTTAAGGCACTGAGATTTCAGGGACTATTTGTTTCCATAGCAAAGCCTAGTCTAGCCTGACTAATATACTCATGAGGAATTCATTCATCATATTCACCAGCTGTTCTCTTGTGATATAACTAAATGGAGAATGTGGAACTCTGTGGGAAAGAGATCCTGGGTTTGAGGGCAGGTAGGAGAGCTTGATTTTAGAGTCAAGGAAAGATACAAGTTTGAAGGAAAGGTCTTGAGCAGAATGTTCCCCAGGGAAGATAGACCTGGGCTGCTGGGATGAGGGAAGAAGGAACTCACATATTGATTGTATCTTAGGGCACTGAAAGCAAACAGCCTTTTACATAAGACTATTCCCGACTTCCAGAATTAGACATAACCAAATGTAAAATTTCAAATCCCAAAGCAATACTTGCCAAAAAGATACAGTATAAAAGAGAGAATCTTAATCCTGAACAGATGTTCCATTTGTTAATTTGATTTTTACTAACAAGATACATTTTTGAAGGCATTGCTGAATGTACCAGTTTTGTCCCTTGTTAGTATAATCAAAAAGATGTCTTGGTTCTACAGTGCTCTGAAGGTTGAAACGTGTTCTCCTTTATGATTTGCAACTCTGATTAGTTCTGTTTTTCTGCCTAAACAGCAAAAATGCAAATGTGAATTGAGATTCAGTGTAATTTCTGCTTCTTACATCATCACCATTTAAAAAAATTCAGACCAAAATATCTTCTTTTAATCTCACTAAAAATGTGGCCGTAGGTGCACAAGGCAGAATACACTGTTGTCCAATCTTCCATAATCATATTAACCTACTGTCTCACATTATTAAAAAACAAAACAAAATGGACATCTGTCATAGAGAAATGTGTATGAATTAAACATATCCAATCAGAAGTAAATTG
Organism: Cryptoprocta ferox; assembly: GCA_028646485.1. Classification (NCBI taxonomy): domain Eukaryota; kingdom Metazoa; phylum Chordata; class Mammalia; order Carnivora; family Eupleridae; genus Cryptoprocta; species Cryptoprocta ferox. Next base: position 15,881,275 of record CM053559.1, read on the forward strand.
TTGAAAGGAGAAGAATATATGTTAAAAAAAAGTATTATAATCTGGGATCTGTTTTAAAATCATTAGGCAAAAAAGAGAGAAAGAGGAAAAGTATATCAAGCAGGCATTGCAAAATCTCAAGAATTGTTGAATCTCATTTATGAGTAGATAGGGAATTATTGTACCCTTCTCTCCACTTTTGTTTATGTCTGATACTATTTTTTAAAATTTTTTAATGTTTTATTTATTTTTGAGAGAGAGAGCTAGCAGGTGATGGGCAGAGAGAGAGGGAGACATAGAATCTGAAGCAGGCTCCAGGCTCTGAGCTGTCAGCACAGAGTCCGACGCGGGGCTCGAACTCACAAACCGCGAGATCATGACCTGAGCTGAAGTCAGAGGCTTCACCGGCTGAGCCACCCAGGCGCCCCCTGATATTGTTGAAGATAATAATAGAGGGATCATAAACTTACAGATAAAATACCTTCGAACATTTGCACAAATTTAAGGACACAACTTACAGAATTAATTTCCTTAATTGCATATTTACATGTGTTATATCAAAAAATAATAATGATATTTTGCAAACAATAGGTTTGAGTCTTTCTTCAGAGCTCTTTCACATGTTATTTTCACCACCGAGCATAGAACGGCAGATTCCTGCAGTGATTATTACCTCTTCTCATGCTATTTAATACGCTGCCTTTCTCGCTGCCCTGAAATCTGAATATCCTGAAGGAGTTCATCTGTCTTTAAAAGCAGCAATGATCTTGCGTCACCTTTGGAATTAGACTCAAGGTTAAAAATGAGAGTTGGAACTGGTGTGCAGGAGGGAAATCCACATTTTCTTCTCCTTATGTATCAACAAGGAAGATAATCATCTTCAAACTTATACGTACAACATCTGATTTAATTACCTATTGTTTTCTAGAAACCATATCTATTGTTTGTGGCTTGAAACATGGATTTGAAAATAGTGATTTTCTTTTGCTCTGTTGACAGTATCAATAAAGGTAGAGAGATATTTAGCATGCCGTAGGTGTAAATGAAAGACATAAACTAAGAGACAAAAGCGAACCTTTCAAACATTAATGTGATGTTGACTGTGTTATTATGAGCCTAATGATACCAAGTGCACACAAGAACACATAGGTGTCATGCTGGGAAACCAATGATCTAGCTTTCATCTTGACTGCAGGCAAAGAATATCTCATTAAAGCTATAAATTTCATGAGTCTGTTCCCAAATTTAAAACCCTTAAGGAAAATGGCTTTCATGGTTCAACAGTTTTAAAGGGTTGTACTTACTTGGCTTCATAACAAGGAAATTAATAGTTTTTCTAAAACAAATCAGAATTATGCCATAGTTGCATGTGTTTTCATGCTGTTGCTGTTAGCACTTAACTTCCTCTCTAGATAAAAAAAAGACCACGGACTCCACATTGAATTCACCACGGGGAGACATTTATTACCTGCTATGTTTGTTCAGGATAGTCCGGGATGGGGATGAAATTTCCTCATTCATGGCTATGTAAAAATTGTTTTCTTGAGGTAATGTGAAATGGAGTGGGTTTCTAATCAACCTTCACTATTCAGAGTGAATCTTACTTAGTCTACTATCAGGAGGAGTAAATTCTAGTCCCACACAGTGTTGGCAACCAGCCAATCGAAATGCATGCAGGCCTCAGGGACCCAAGGCTTTGAGAAATGTCAGTGCGATTAACTGAAGCTATTTCTTCTTTCTCAGTGCACTTTGTAATAAATATTAGGTAGCCATGGGAGAGAGACATTTGTAAAAAACATACTCCCGTTTTTGTTTTATATATATTTAACTTAAAGAGTAACCATTTGTCCTATCTGGGAAAAACAAGACAACATATAAGGTATGTAGGAGAGTACAAATATGTGAAATGCCTCTAATGCTTAAGGCTTAAAGAAAGACATTAGTGACTTACAGACAGGATATACAAAACAAAATGAGCAATAAGAATGTAATTATCATTTTCCAAAAAGTGTTAGAGAAGCAAAACTACCTAGTCTTGCCTCATTTTATCTGGATGATCAGAAAGTTAGAAATGAAAACCTAGTATGCCCTGAAAAGAGCATGTCCTGTTGGTTATGTGTGGAAATAAAACTTGAAGAAGTTCATAGACACTTGAAACTCAAAGCAGTTCATTTACACTTAAAGTTGGAGCACCTGGGTGCACATCTGGCTTCTCCCCTCACTCAAGCTTTCTAATCCCAAGGGGAAAGGAGAGAATTTATCCAGAAGATATAGTGATGATTTAAACATTTTAGATTGTGTATCAATATACTTTGAACCGCAAAGTTCTTTTAAAACAAATCATTAAAACTGAACATGCAGTCATTAAAAAGCTTTAACTACATTAAATGTCTTCAAAATAAGGCATTCTACTGTTTTTGAATGCTGAATTTTTTTGTATGTTGTTTAATTTTTTTAAATTTTCATTAGCATCTTTTGTAGGTAACGATTACTCCTAACCTTCACACACTGATGTTACAAATCTATTGCACAGTACATCCAATTTCCCAGAAAGAAAATCAAGGGGTTTTGTGTCACACAGCTTTGTGTGACAAGTAGTTTTTGAAAATAATAACCATTATGAAATACAACTTTTACTTGAAAAGAATGCCTCCAATTTCTGGCTAATTATGAATATTATGAATAAGATTATTTAAAATATTCATGTAACAATTCATGTAACTACATGTCATTCATGTAACTACATGTAATTCATGTAACTTACATGTAATTATGTCATTCATATAAACAAATATCTATGTGGGCATATATTTTCATTTCTCTCAGGAAATGAAATGGCCACATCATTACTTTTTCAATAGGCTCATCCATGGCCATCCTGCAAGGATGGAGCTCTGTATAGACTCAAGTGTTCACTCCTGAAAGGAAATATGGTTACCATTGCTGAATGCCTGACTTGCCAACAATAGCAGCTTGTCCTCAACTGCTTATGCAATATCTCCATTAGTTTTGCTTTGCTGCATAACAATTACCACAAAATTAGCAGCTGATGACAACAAATGCTTATTATTTCAGAGTTTCTGTGAAACATGAGTCTGAACATGAGCTAGTTGAGTCCTTGTATAAGTTCCAGCTGCTTCACCAGCATTTCATTATCAGACGTTATAGCCCAGGACTGTCCAGTAGAAATACAATGGAATCACATAGATAACTATGTTACAACAGTGAAAATAGTTGAAGTTTATTTTAATAATGTGCTTTAGTTAGCCAAATCTATTTAAATATATTATCATTTCAGCATGCAGTCAGAATAAAATTAATGAGATGCCTTATTCTTCTTTCATACTAAGTCACCCAAATCTGGCATGTATTCTTTTAGCACTAACTTCAGACTAGTCATATTCCAAGTGCTTAATAGCCACGTGTGCTGAGTAGTTGCTTTATTGGACAACATAGAGATCTTTTAGTAGATATACAGTGGTAATTGTGGTTTTAATTGGCATTTTCTTGATAACTCAATGATTCTGAGCATGTTTTCATGTACTCCTTGGCTATTCGTGTATCCTCTTTTGCATAATATCTGTTCAAATGTCCAGCAACAGGTGAATAGATATACAAATTGTGGTATACTCATACAATGAAAAAGTACTCAGCAATAAAAAGGAAGAAAACTACTGATTCATGCCATAACCTGGATGACTCTCAAAATATTATGCTGAGTAGATAGACAGACACAAAAGAATACATATGACATGATTCTATTTGTATGAAACTTCAGAACAGGCAAATGAGTGAAGAAAGAAAGCAGATTGGTGGTTATAATAGAGGTGCATGAATGATTGCAGAACTGCATGAGAAAGCATTTTGGAGTGGAGGAAATGCATTATATCTTGATTGGAGTGGTGATTACATGGATATAAAACTTACTGAACTGCATATCTAAAATGGGTGTATGATATTGTATGTAAACTATACTCCAATACAGTTGATTTAAAGAGTAGAAGCAATACATGTTAGTACCTGCTATGTACTTTGTAGGCCCAGTGCAAAGTAAAGCTGTGAGGCCCCTTATTTTAAAAGTATTAAGAATTTCAAGACTGTGACAGCAGAGGGAGTTTGTCTGTTATTGAATTCCCAGTAATACGCAGTGCGTGGCATATACAGAAAGTTCCAATAAAGTTCTGTGGAATGAATTTTAAAACTTGGGCATCTTAGTGCTTAGCAACTTCCATTTGAGAACAGCCTCACACCTTTTCCTTCTTCTGCTGTTTATTTCATAGATCTGAGGCAAGAGTAGAATTCTGAATACAGTTTAAAAAATGGTGGTCATAAGTATGATAGAGAAAAATACTGATCATACTTGATTTTTTTTTAAATTTTCTAAAGATGTGAAGAAATATAGCACTATCACTAACATGAAGAGAGTACAATTCAGTTGAGTGGGTGGAGATTATACAGGCATTTTGTTCTTTAAATATTCTGTATTGTTAGTCACAGGCTGGCTTACAGTAGCAGTGTTACATCTAACATGGGTCAGGAAATGAGCTAAGTAATGGGAATATATAAAGATAAGACAGGTACATATAATTTTGCAGTGGTCTGTCTTCTTTAGAAATCACTTTTTAGGTCATATTCCAATTATTAACATTTCTATTATTTTCTTCCATCATAACTCAATGTACAAAAGATAGAGGAGGATTCTCATGTTATGGAGCAAGTGGAATACTAGACGTTTCATTGGGACTACTGCTCTAGTGCTTTTTAACAACTAGAATAGTTATTAATGGAGAGAGGCACTTGGACTTACTTAAATGTGTTACGGACCGAACGTGGCCCCTCAAGCCCTCGTATTCATGTGTTGAAGCCCTAACCCCCCAGTATGGCTATCTTTGGAGTAAGGAATTAATTAAGATTAAATTGGGTCATAAGGTTAGATTCCTGTTGGTAGGATTAGTGTTCTTTTAAGAAGAGACCAGAGAGCTTGCATGCTCTCTTGCCTCAGGGCTGCACCAAGGAAAGACCATGTGAGGATGCAGGGATGCCACTACCTGCAAGCCAGGAAGAGCCCTCACCAGAAACTAAAACTGGGGACTTCCAGCCTCCAGAACTGAGAAAAGATCAATTTCTGTTACTTAAGCCACCAGCCTGGGGCCTTTTGTTATGGCAGCCTGAGCTAATACAAAATGTAATATTCTGTAGAATGTTAAAAAATACAATATATGTATAATCTGATTCAAACAAAGTGACTTATTTAATGAGTTACATAATGTAGGCAACCTAGTTGGGTTACAACAGGATTCATAGGTATGTATTGATGGCATGAATGTATGGATCCTAAAAATTTGAGAAATTCATATGGCAAATTATCCCTAAAGGAAATTTACTGTGATTCTACTTTCTCACTCACTGTCCTAAACCAAGGGGTGTGTTTTTTTGAAAAAAAAAAAAAAAAAAAAAAAAAAAAAGGAAAACTGGGGGGTTTAAATGGTTAAAGGTATCTCTTAAATACAAATATTTAAAATGCCTGTTCAGTAGCTCAGTGTTCACTGTGCCTCTCATACTATTCAGCAACTTATTTTAGAAAAGAAAGTAATTAAGAGACGAGATGGCAATGCACTCACAATTTACTGGGGAAAAAAATGGCCAAAAAATTACTGAAAAACCATAGAGAGGCAGGCAATAAGCTGCTTTTATCCTTGTTTCATCATAACTTAATGTACAAAAGATAAAGCAGGATTCTTGTGTTTTGGAGCAGGTGAAATGGTAGTTATAATTGTTTCACTTATTTCACTTCAAAATAAATTAAGCATGGCTAAGAAGTTGGGGAAGAGGAATAACTAAAGGAGAAGCAGCAGATGATGTATGAGGTGCTAATTAGCAAGACTGTACATTTTAGGGGAAGATAGTGGCTTGAAAGAGGTACGGTATTAATAGGTGTTTCCACAGTAATTAAATGTGATATTGTTGGGTGAGACTTGCTTGGGTTTGAAGTCTTGCTCTGCCAGTTACAAGCTACATAACCTTAGTTAACTTATTTCCCCTGTCGAAACCTAAGATTGATCACTGGAAAATGAGAAAAATAATAGTAACCATCTTATGTGTTAACAAGGATGATTAGTAGCATAATGTACGCTAAGCATTTAGTACAGTACCTGCAACATAAAAATAAATGCTATGAGTCATGTATTATTGCTTCTTTTTAAACGTGACACTAGTAATGTAATTCCAGTCTGTGTGAATAGCGTGTTTGGAAATAGACTCATGTCTAAAACTCCAAAACAGAAAAAAATGGGGAAAATGTCAAATTAATTTTTATATTTGCTTATTGTAAAGGCCTGCTTTAGACTCTAACCTGCCTTCTCAGGCATTTGCCTCAAAGTCTTTGTTCCAAAATTCATCCAAGGAGTCTGGTATGTGGGATATAAGTGTTTTACGGATATCCACAGATAGATTATTTGAGGCTGTGTATCAATGAATTTTCTATCTTGCCTACTTGGTAGTTTTTCCCATTTCAGCTCACTATATCATAACTGCCAGCTTGTCCCACTGTCACACCTTCATTGAACTTGTCAGATGCATGTGGTAAAACTGTGGCTCCAGGGCAAGTACACAGATTCTATTCTCACAGGGAAGAACTTGTATGCTGACATTCTCTTACCAGCCTCCCAAAGTTCTGCTTCTCTTTTTAAAAAACTCTCCCTTAAATAATCAAACAAAGACATCTGCCAAAAACATCTGACTCTGCAAATAACAAGTACATTCTTCGCTCCTGCTATAGTTGGCAAATGATAGCTAAAAAAATCACAACCAGGGGAAGTAAAATGGCTGCTTATGAAAATTCTGATAAAGATAGGTATCAAAGGAATTTTAGAAAATTCCTAAGCCAAAGAAGTACAGATGGGAAAGTGTTCTTGAAATATCCAGGAAAGTGTGTAGGGCGCAGCAAATAGCAGGTCCTTAGTATTTTCTAATTAAAAGTCATGGCACTACTTCTGCTGCAGAGAATGTTAAACTATTTCTTTTTAACCCTTACTTGGAATGCTAGAGTAGTATGCCATACATGAGTTGATGAAATCACAAAATGGTATTTCACCTGTGGTTTTAAGTGTTTTCACATGCCTGTGTTTCCTGTTGATTTTTGAACCATGTTGGTTTTTCTTTATATTAATAATTGGAATTCTGTTAATGCCCCTGAAGAAGACAACAGAGCCTAGTAAGAAGAAAAATGACTCTAAGAGATTTTTTGTTTAGGCCATCCAGATGTATTAATGCTTACAGATTACAGGTTTCAGATAAGAGAAAATTCTGCCTCTATTCTATTTCAATTTAGAATTTTTTTTTAAAATTAAAGGTCTTTTATTAAAAGTTTAAATTGCTTCAGAAAACATACAAATTCCAAGAACAAGGTCCTATTTCATTTTCAATGACTTTATTGAGAACATTTTGCAAATTAGATTTTACAATTTAACATTTTACAATTAGAAATTTTATCTGCTACTACATAAATTGCAAACTTTTCAAAACACTACAGAAAATCCTTTATTTCTTTGGATTTTTCTGTTCCATGCTGAGCTCCTGAGATATATTTTTTCTTTCAGCTTCATTTTCATCTTCCTGTGAAATAAATTTTAGAAAACATTAAAATATAAACTTTAGGGCATTTTATCAGTGATACTTAATATATTTTAATTCTATTTCTCTGAAGAATTAACTATTGTGATTCTGGTAATCCTAGAAAAGAGGCTAGAAACAAAATGGTAAAATTATGTAACATTTAAATATTTACAGTGGGTGCTCATTTGTACTACACATTGACTAAAATTTTCTATATGTTCTTAAAAGCAACTTCTTTTATTAATGACCTCAAATTACTTTTGAAAACACCTGCCCATAAAAAGCATCCATTTTAGGGGGGTAAACCAGGTATTTTTACTTCACTGTTTGATAAAAATAAATTTAACTTCTGAGATACTTTATGTGCTTCAGCATGGCGTTTTTGTTTCATCTAACGTACTTTCTTGACAGGTCTGCCAATTTTCCAATTACTTGTACTACCATATGTTATCTGAAGATCAGTCAGCTCTAAAATAGGAAACATGGGCATGTCAGGCTATCGAATGCTTACAATCGTCTACAGTTTCGATTCTAAGTGTGGCTTCATAATTCATAGCAGGTTCCTGTGGAACGTGGTGAATAAATGAAGTGACTTCATAATGTCTGTCCCCATAGGAATGAAGTGCATCTTGTGTTCAATATTAAATGGTGGCCTCCAAAGTATAAATAATGAGAGTCTGGAAAAGTATTTCATCTAACAGTCTGTAACTCATTTCCTCACCTGTTCCTTCAACAAAACCAAGTACAAAGAAGTCTTGCTTTCCTAATATTTCTACTAATTATTGGGTGAGACTTTTCATTTTTATTAACTGAAATTAAAAAGCATTGTCTACTGAGTTAATTAAAGCATAGGTAGCAATTTCTTAAGTATCTCCAGACAACAGTAATATTATCAGTATCACCAAATACATCACCCTCTCTCTCTGAATCTTATAAAACAAAATTCAATCATTGTTGAGCTCTTAGTAAATTGACTGTATTAAGTAAATGCAAATCATAGTATATATATTTGTTTCTCATGAAAAACCGCATCCTTGCCTGGAAGCATTAAGGTGGAGAAAGCTTCCTTTCTATACTTTGTCTCTAAGTTCAGCAGCATCTGTGATTTAGACTTTGTCAACACCAGAAAAGTAGAGAAATTATCAATATTATAAACACTGAATCATTTATAAATATGTTGCATACAAGGGATGGGGCTTTGAATGTCATTTTGGCAATGTAATTTTAATATATTTTTCTAAGCATAATAGCCACTGTATGTTGTTTAATTTTTTTTCCAATTTATCTCTACTGAACAGAGATATTATGTTTGATTGACTCTTGAACAGGTAGTTTCCTTTCCACTTTTGGACAAGAGTTTCTAGAGATTATATTTTGATTAGATCCTATTAAGAAGCAAATTTTGCTCTATGCTTTCTGCTGTCTTCTTCGGGTAAGACACTGACAGAAAGTGTTAAATTAGCAGGTAAAGGTGGCAAGACATTTTTTGTTAGGTAGCATTGAATTTATCTATTTAAACAGATTTTTTTCAAGAAATACAGTAAAGTTCTGTAAATGTATTTTCTCTTTCATCTGATTTTCTCAACATCGTCTCTTTTCTAACTTTATTATAAGAATACAGTGTATAATATACATAAAATATGTGTTAATTAACTATGTTGTCAGTAAGGCTTCTGGGTCACTGGTAAGCTGTATAAGTAAATTTAGGGATGGTCAAAAGTCACATGCAGGTTGTTGGCACACCTAGCCCCCTCGTGTTGTTCAAGGGTCAACCATAGTTTATAAATGCACATCTCTTCTAACATAGCTTCCTGCTCAGGACAGGTGAAGAACTGTTCCACAATTTTCCTTATGCTGAGGACATGTCCTACACTATCTTGCCTTTCTGTGCCTTTAAACTGTTTCCATAGTTAACAAGATCCTATCTCCTTTTTCCTCTAAACACGGATAACTGTAATGAAGAAAAGGATTATGAAGAGGGGGGTGGGGGTGAGGGGGAGGCATTTAACCCTAACTGCTAGAGTATAACACACTGTAATTGCTATAGTAGAACATGATGAAAATAATGAAAATAGCAATAAAAGATTTTTTTTTAATTTCAGAGAGTGAGAGAGAGCGAGCAAGCGAGCAGGGGAGAGGGTCAGAAGGATAGAGAGAGAATCTTAACCAAGTTCCATGTGCCGCATGGAGCCTGACATGGGGCTCAATCTCATGACCCTGGGATCATGACTTTAGCCAAAATCAAGAGTCAGATGCTCAACCGACTGAGCCACCCAAACACTCCAACAGTAACAGATTTTATCATTATAAATAAAAACAATATATTTAGATACTATAACTCTCCAGAAAGGATTTTAGAGATTGCTTTGTTTTTTTGTTTACAAGTGCTAATTTGTAGAAGAACTTTATAAGCAATTCAAGATTAATAAAAGCATTAAAATAGCTCAGGCAGCAAATCAAGTTATCATTGACTAATGATTGCATAATCAATGAAACTGCAAAGAAAAAAACCTTTTTAGCAAAAAGTATTTCTTCACTACTGGAAGACAATGGCAGTCAAAAATTTCTTCTAATAAATGGCAGGTTTTTGTTTCTCTTTGCTGAGAATAAGACATCTGTTTGTTTCCCAGCAAAAGAAGACCCTTGCTACACGGATCATTTTCTTAGTGACAGTCCTGACAATTTTGACATTTCATGAAGTGTTCTGAAGCAGTCAGCAAGAAAATGTACCCTTTGGGGCCACTGGAAAGTGTAGATAGGTTTACCTCTTAACACTGAAGCTTGCTAATTCATACTCCAGAAAACATGTTGATTGTAACAACCCTGCAGATCTGCTCATTACAGGTGGAATTTCAAGAATACCCACCCACTCACATAACAACAACAACTCATAATACCAAATAACTAACCGGAGTTCCTTAGCCTTCCTGCTCTTTTTACACTGACAGCATTGCTGTAGTAAGGAGAATGGGAATGTCTAGGCATACACGGTCTATGGGATTACGGTCTCATGCTCCTGGTAGCACAAAAGACTGAGGGAGTTATTCTGGCAGAGAAACCAGGAAAAACACTTTCATTCTTATCTAAACTAAATCTCTCTTACCAATGAAAAAAACTTGCAAGTTTTCGTTTAAATGCTATTCAAGCCTCCACTATTAATTGGAACAGAGGCACCCTCAATTTTCCTTATTTACAGAATTGTCTTAGTTCTCATAATAGTTCAAAGAATTGATGCCAATTAATAAAACCAGTCCATCCTGCTTTTCCCTTCTCTTAGGAGGTGACCAACTCTAAATAAAGGACAATTACTTTAGCAGCTAGAATTTCTACCGCTCAGGTAATATTTGGACTCAAATTAGTCTATGAGTATAGATAACTCTGTATTAACGCTATAGACAGCCAAACTGTAAATGATTTCTCTTGAAGTAGTATTATACAAAGGGACATTCCCCAATCTTTGTTTTTATCTTGAAAGAAGATTTCATGAATACTTTATAGTGCAGATACCTGTCAGATATCACCATACCTAGGTGATCAAGGTTAACATCACCAGTAATACCTAGTCACCAGTAATTAACCCTTTGCTATGATGCACTAAAAAAGGGCACATCAAGTCTGTGGTATCCTTCCTAATAATGCATAACCTCAATCTAATCATGAGAAAACATCAGATAAACACTATGTAAAATAATTAAACAGTCGTCTTCAAAACTGTCAAGGTCATCAAAGACCATACAAAGTTTGGACTATCACAGATGGGAGAAGACTAAGGGAACATGATGATTAAAGACTGATGGGATCCTGGACCACGAAAAGGGTATTAGTGGGAAAACTGGCAAAATTTAAATATGGTCTATGCAGTAGTTAATAGTATTGTCTCGATGTTAATTCCCTGGTTTCAGTTATTTACTTCAGTTATAGAAGTTGGTAACACGTTAGCAAGCTGGATAAAGGGCAAATGAGAATTATCTGTACTATTTTTGCAGTTTTTCTTAAATCTAAAATTATTTCAAAATGCCATTTAATAAATGGTGACTTAATGAAAGGTTTTCTGCATTCAAAAATAAGTGTCACGAATAAAAATTGAAAAAAAAACAAAAAACAAAAATAAGTGTCACGTATATGCAAAGATCTTATGTGGAAAAAAATCAAGGCATCTATAGCTGCCTACATACACAAATATACAGCTAAAATACTTTGCTTCCCATTGTTCTACTTAAAATTCCTTTCATAAATATCTCAAATGTTCATAATGGTGATGGTCTTAATTTTTATTTCCGTTTGTGCTTTCACATATTTTCTTTTCTATTCTGAGCATGGATTACTTTTACCAACGGAAAACATCAGATTTTTAAATCCCTTTATAATCTCGCCCTTTGAACTATTTCTGGAAGTAAGCAAGCATAATGGAGTTCAATGTTTACAAAGAGAATGATTTCAGTTGTTTTTACTTTACTGAATTTGCTACTTACAGCAGACAGATACATGGCACTACAACAGTAAAATGAAGTGAGGAGGGAGGAGGTGCAGCTAAGCACTAACTTAACATACTTCTTTCTGCTTGTATTATCTTTAGATTTTAAATATTCCTTTGGCTAATCAGAGAAGAGTTATTGTAGTTGGACTCAAACTAATAGTCAAAATTATCTTTATGCTTTAACAATGGTCTTTTTAAAAATGTTAGTGAATATATATGTGTATATATATTTATGTAGATCTCTGAAAAAAATATATACACTTAATCTGTTATGTTAATTATAACAGAGGTATCGAAAAGCAATATATACTGTTCCAATCTGTGGTCAAAAACTGCTTTCTTTTATTCACTTATATTCCAGATATAATTCTCAACAGCATTTAAGATTATGCTTTTAATATAGAAAACATGCTGGTGCTGCACAATGAAGAAAAAATTTATCTTAATAACTGGAAAAATACTGATGATAATGAAAATGTTTTAGGCAAAATGAGCACGCTGCATGCTCCAGACTAAAATTAATTAGAGTTTTTAATGTTTTACAATTCCACCATAATTCTTTAAATGGTGCATTTCCTTCATAGTAATAAACACTTGGATCATTAAGTAAAATGCAAGATGTGTGTGATGTGCTTCATTTAACAACCTTTGGCTCTTTTTTTCTGTACTTCTGCATTCAGTTTTCCAATGCATTGAATAAGCAATTGAAGACCACAATTAAATTCCCTGACTTTGCATATTTGAGATTCTTATTTCATTTAATACAAAAGGCAATTAATCTACCATTTTATAACTGAATTCCAACTTTAGTGGGGCATGATAGATACTGAAATGAACTTACAAGAAATGCTTAATTAAATCTACTGTAAAAAGCAGAAGATGTTTTTTTTTTCCTCTTATGACAGAAGTTGCATATTCAATTAGAAAGTCTAGGGCTATATTATAAAATTAAAGTAACTTGGGAGGTTCTTGGTAAACCTAGCTCAAACACTTATGTCACTACAAAGAATGGAGCTATTTTGTAAATTTCTACTTTTTTTTTCCTACTTAGTGGTTCAGACAAGAAATAATCAAGGAAATTTCCTTTAATATTACAAAATCATATCCTTTAATAGCAAGTAAAGCAGATAAAAGGGCAGAAATGATTATCTCATTTCATGTATGGGAATATATGAACAATTCTGTTTCATTTGTTGAGCAATCACTTATCTCCAATTTGTGATTCTGGAGCAAATCTAATAGAGTAGGTTTGCTTTTCTGAGTCTTTAGTTCTTGTCGCAGCATGGAAATGGGGAAGTTAAAAGTAAAGCACTGGATTTCCCAGTATTTCCCAGAGCCAGAAAGACCCTATGGACTAGCACAACCATCTGGAGAGGGCATATTTATAATAAAGCAGATGAAGATCAATGAGTGGACGGTGAGACTCTGACAAAACAGCTAGCATAAAAGAAAGGAAATGAAATGAATGACAAGTGGGAAGGGTGAGCTAGAGTAGGCTTTTAATGAGCATAAACTCAATTCTATAAGCTTATATCCTTCTATCTCTCCATAAACTTGAATAAAAAGCACAATTTCTGTAATATGAATTTTTAGGTATGTTTAAGATATGAAGCTTCTAGGGCTAAGAATACCACCATTCTCTTCATATGGAGCTTATGGTCTTAAGATAAAAAAAAATTCTCCTTCTTTAGAAGTCTAAAGTGTATGCTAGATTCTGCATTAGAAGCCCCTACTTTGATAACTCGCCTTCATTTGTAACATTTTTGGTTTAAAAGATATTTACTTGGTTTGAAGTATTCAGGTTGGTAAGTTGGTATGCAGTCAGCACTGATTATAGAAGAAAAAAAAATAAAACAAAAATAACTCAAATTCTGTAATGGTCCAACATAAATATATTTTCGAGTGAGGATACCAAAAGTTCTATATATATATATTTTCCATGTAGTACATTATTTATGTTTTTATTATTTATTTTAATTGAAGCATGGTTGACATAATGGTATGTTAGTTTCAGGTGTACAACATAGTGATTTAACAGCTAGATGTATTATTCAGTGCTCACCACAGTAAGTATAGTTCCCATCTGTCACCATACAAAGTTACCAAAATATTGACTATCTCCCCTGTTCTGTACTTTTATCCCCATGACTTACTTTATAACTAACTGAAACTTTGTATCTTTGTCCCCTTCACCTATTTTTCCATTCCCCACAGCCCTCCCCTCCGGCACTTATGTTCTGTTTAGGAGTGTTTCTGGTTCATTGTTTTTAGTTCCACATAAGTGAAATCATACTGTATTTTGTTTTTCTCTGTCTTTACTCAACATAATACTCTCTAGGTCCATCTATTACATATTCCACTGTGTATATATACCACAATATCTTTATCCATTCAGCTCTCTATCTACCGACACTTAGGTTGCTTCCAAATCTTGGCTCTGACAAATAATGCTGCATGTACATGCATGTATCTTTTGAATTACTGTTGTTTTCTTTGAGTAAATACCCAGAAGTAAAATTACTGTGTTGTATGGTTTTTCTATTTTTAACTTTTGGAGGAAACTCCATGCTATTTTCCACAGTAGCCGCACCAAGTTACATTCCCATCAACAGTGTGTTTGGGTTCCTTTTTCTCCACATCCTGGCCAACTCTTGCTATTTCCTGTCTTTTTTTTTTAAATTTATTTTTGAGAAAGAGAGTGCAAGTTGGGTAGGGGTGGAGAGAGAGGGAGACAGACAATCCCAAGCAGGCTCTGTGTTGTCAGTGCAGAGCCCAACATGGGGCTTGATCTCACGAATCATGAGATCATGACCTGAGCTGAAACAAGAGTCGGTCGCTTAACCGAATTGGCCACCCAGGTACCCCATTTCTTGTCTTTTTGATACTAAGTGGTCTTTGTGGTTTTGATTTGCCTTTCCCGATGATCAGTGATGTTGAAAATCTTTTCAGGTATCTGTTGGCCATCTGTATACCTTTGGAAAAATGTCTATTCAGGACCTCTGCCCGTTTTTAAATTTTTTAAAAATGTTTATTTATTTTTGTAGGAGAGAGAGACAGCGTGAGCAGGGGAGGAGCAGAGAGAAAGGGAAACACAGAATCTGAAGCAGGCTTCAGGCTCTGAGCTGTCACCACTGAGCCCGACATGGGGCTCGAACTCCCAAACTGTGAGATCATGACCCGAGCCGAAATCGGACTCTTAATTGGATTGTTTTTGTTTTTGGTATTGAGTTGTAGAAGTTTTTAAAACATACTTTGTATATTAACCCCTTCTCATTTGCAAGTATCTTCTCCCATTCAGTAGGTAGTTTTTATTGATTCCTTTGCTGTGCAAAAGATTTTTATTTTGATGAGGTCCCAATAGTTTATTTTTGCTTTTGTTTCCTTCGCCTTAGGAGATTTATCTAGAAAAATGTTGTTGTGGCTGAGTCAGAGAAATTACTGCCTGTGCTCTCTTCTAGGATTTTTAAGGTTTCAGTTCTCACATTTAGGTCTTTAATCCACTTTGAGTTTATTTTGTGCGTGGTGTAAGAAAAGTGGTTGAGATTCATTCTTTTGCATACACCTGTCCAGTTTTTCCAAAACCAGTTGTTGAAAAGTCTTTTTCCATTGCATATTCTTGTTTCTTTTGTTGAAGACTGACCATATAATCATGGGCTTCTTTCTGGGCTATTTTGTTTCACTATCTATGTGTCTATTTCTGTGCAGTACCATACTGTTTTTATTACTATAGCTTTGTAGTATAGTTTGAAATCTGGGATTGTGATACTTCCACCTTTGTTCCTTCTCAAGATTGCTTTGTCTATCTGAAGTCTTTTGTGGTTTCATACAGATTTTAGGATTATTTGTTCTAGTTCTGTGAAAAATACTATTGGTATTTTGATAAAATTGCATTGAATCTGTAGGTTGTTTGGGGTGGGATGAACATTTTAGCATTATTTGTTCTTCCAAATGATGACCATGGTATATCTTTCCACTTATATGTGTCATCTTCAATTTCTTTCATCAATGTGTTACAGTTTTCAAAGTACAGGTCTTTTATCTCCTTGGTTACATTTATTCCTAGGTATTTTATTATGTTTGATATAATTATAAATTGGGATTGTCTTTTTTCTTTTTTTAAAATATTTACTTATGTTGAGAGAGAGAAAAAGAGAGAAAGGGAGTGGCACATGTGTGTAAGAGGGAGAGGGAGAGAGAGAGAGAGAGAGAGAGAGAGAGAGAGAGAGAGAGAGAGAGAATCTCAAGCAGGTTCTACGCTGTCAGCACAAAGCCCGACACGGGGCTCAAACTCTTGAACAGGGAAATCATGACCTGAGCTGAAATCAAGAGTTGGTTGCTTAACTGACTGAGCTACCCAAGCGCCCCAACAACCCTTGTTTTATTTGTCTATTTTGTCAGATATAAGTATTGTTACCCCAGCTTTTTTTTTTTTTTTCCAGGCCTGAATTGAGTCTCTTGTAGCTAAGCATATAGACAACTCTTGGTTTTTATCTATTCAGTCACCCTCTGTCTTTTTACTGGAGCACTTAGTCCATTTATATTTAAAGTAATTACTGATAGGTATGTACTTAACTGCCATTTTGTTAACTGTTTTCTGGTTGTTTTGTAGTTCTTTTCTATTCCTTTCTTCTTCTCCTTGTGATTTGGTAACTTTATGTATTATCATGCTTGGATAACCTTTCTTTTTACTTTTAGTGTATGTATTACAGGTTTCTGGTTTGTGGTTACCATGAGGTTCTTTTATAAAATCCTGTGTATACAGCAGTTTGCATTAAGTTGATGGCTGCTTAAGTTTAAACAGTTTCTAAAAGCATTATATTTTTACTCCTTTCTTTTTGTTTTACATATATATGATGTCACATTTTCATCTTTTTATTTTGCGTATTCATTGACTAATTTTTGTTAGATATAATTATTTTGTCTTTTAACCTTCACATTAGCTTTTAAGTGACTGATGTGCTACTTTTACTGTGTGTTTGCTTTTTCCTATAAACATTTTTCCTATCACAATTATCTTTCTTCTACTTATTGCCTTTTCTTTTCCCCTTATAAGGCTGGTTCAGTGTTGATGAACTTTAACTTCTGTTAGTTTGGGAAACTCTTTATCTCTCCTTCAATTCTAAATAATAACCTTTCTGGATAGAGTTTTCTTAGTTGTAGGTTTTCCTATCGGCACTTTAAATATATCATGCGACTCCCTTCTGTCCTGCAAAGTTCCTACTGAAAAATCAGCTGATAGCCTAATGGGGGATCCCTTGTATGTTAACTGTTTTCTCTTGTTGCTTTAAAGATTCTCTCTTTATCCTTAATTTTCTCCATTTCAATTATTATGTGTCTTGGTGTGAAACCTTGGGTTCATCTTATTTGGGGGCTGTCTACACTTCCTGGACCTGGATGTCTGTTTCCTTCCTCAGGCTAGACAAGTTTTCAGTTATTATTTCTTCAGAGGTTTTCTGTTTCCATCTCTCTTCTTCTGTGACCCCCTGTCTGGGACTACTAACCCCTCTGTTCCAGAGGTCGCTTAACTATACTCATTTTTAAAAATTCTTTCTTTTTGCTGCTCAAGTTTGGTTGTCTTCCACATTGCTGATCTGTTCTGTATCCTTTAATCTGTTGTTTCTCTCTAGTGTATTTTTCATTTCAGTTATTGTATTCTTCACCTCTTTTGTTTTAAAATATATATTTTTTTCTTTCTCTATGTTGAAGTTCTCACTGAGTTCATCCACTCCTCTCTCAAGTCTGGGGAGTGTCCTTATGACCATTACTTTGAACTCTTTGTTAGGCATTTTAGTTATCCCCATTTCTTTTAGCTCTTTTCTGGGGTTTTTGACTTACTCTTTCATTTTGAAAATGAAATAAAATAAACATGAAAGTTTATAGTATACTGAGATATATTTAAAGAGGATCTTTTGAAAATCTTTTTATATAAATCATCTACTATTCACTAAATGTAACATTTCAAAAATTCCAAATGCTAGTATTTAAAGACAGTACATATAAACTTCTACTTTCCCCACATAACTTGATTTCACTGAATGGAATTTATCAAAGTGAAAACTAGAATTTGTATTAAAAAATAAGCTGAAAGAATATTTCAGGAATTAAAATTCTTCTAATGTTACTGTTTCTGAGGCCAGATAAACTGTAAATGTTTTAAACTGACCAATTTCAGAAAAGAAGTAACTTCAAATATACATAATAAAATATCTAGAGTGTAGATTTTCATTAGGAATTTACAAACTGTCTCAATTTAAGTTGTTTTTAATGTACAATACCCTTGTTAAACAGGAAGTTGTCAAGGTATTTATCTCCAAAGCCACATCAAAATCATAGATGGACTTGAGGCTAATTTGCAAACAACTAGGATATGTATGGGACATCTCTTAACTTGCTTACAGTTCTCCTCAGAGTAATTAAGTCACAGAATATTAAAGTTGAATGATTTCTATCAGTTCTTATCTAATCCCCCACATTCTATATGAAAATACTGAGCACTAAATAGACAAAAATATGAAACCAGTTTCTTTACTAGGTTATCTAGGGACTTAAAACAACTCCCCAAACTGTCTTCCAAACTCAAATGATTTAAAACTACACTGCTAAAAGAAAACTGGTAACTTTACAGTGGAGGAACCTGACAAACACTAACTTGACTTGAGTGAGCACGGTTAACGTCACGAGTAATACATCCTGTTTCCCTCATATAATGCTCTGAGAAGGGACATCATCTCTAGTCTGTGGTAGCCTCAATGTAATCATGAGAAAATAACAGACAAGCCCAAATTGAAGAATAGTCTACAAAATAAATGAATAATACTCTTCAAAAGTGTCAAGGGTTGAAAGGCGAGGAAAAAATAATAACTTCCACAAATCAGAATATCCATGATGACCAAATGAAATAGGGGATTCTGGACCAGAAAAAGGACATTAGTGGCAAAACTGGTAAAATCCAAACAAGTTCTATAGTTTACTTAAAAGTATTACAGTATTAAGATTTACATTTGATCACTGTTCTGTGTTTATACAAGATGTTAACATAAGGAGAAGGTGGGTACTCTCCATAAAATGTTTGCAACTCTTAAATAAATCTAAACTTGTCTGAACACAAAAAGTTAAAACTGATGAGCATATTAAAAAAAAATCTTTGTTAGGATGATTTAGAAATAAGTATATTTTGGTTTTAAATACAATAAAGTTTTTCACCAAAGTAGTATACAGAGGTAATCAGAGTTCTATATAAAGAGGTTTTGGCATTTCTATAATATGAACAACTCATTAAAGACTCTATAAAGTAGTGCCTTTAGTAAAAAAAAAAAAAGTTAGTGAAATCATACATTCAGTGGTGTTTCACACATGAAGTTCACTGTCATGTTTTTCTGATTCATAAAGTTTAATAAGCATTAATACAGTAAAATATAATATGATTTGTTTTGTTATTTCACATGGTAGTATTTGGGGTAGTAGATGTTCCTATTAATACTAACATGTTATTTAGTACCTTTAATCAGGGCCTTCAAAAATGATGTCTGTCTGTTATCTAGAGGAAAAGAGGAATTCTTAACAAAGGAAATTTCTCCAAAGAAGCATCATTTGCCATAAGACTGACTGAATAGGATACAGATGTCAAACCAAAGCAAAAATGTTAGTAAGTCAAAACCTAAATATTGATCAACTGATCTATTCATTTTTGGTAACCCAATGATAGACCTGATTGTAATGATGAAATAATCTTTACATTTTAGAAGAGTCTGGAATATAGTTTGTTCATAGACTCATATTAAACATTCTTACAGAGAGGGAGGCAACCATAAGAGACTCTTAAATACAGAGAACAGACAGGGTTGCTGGAGGGGGTGGGGTAAGGAATGGGCTGGATGGGTGATGGGCATTCCAAGGAGGGCACTTGTTGGGATGAGCATTGGGTGTTATATATGAGTGATGAATCACTGGGTTCTACTCCTGCAACCAACACTACTACACTGTATGTTAATTAACTTCAATTTAATAAAACAAAAACATTATCTTTTAAAGATGGTTTTAACTCTTGAAGTAAATTCTGTTCCTAGAATAAATTCTATTCCTTGATTCCTATTCCTTTTTTACTCTCACAAAAATTTAACGGGGGGGTCCTGGGTGGCTCAGTTGGTTGAACATCTGACTCTTGATTTTGGCTCAGGTCGTGATCTGATGGGTCTTGGGATTGAGCTCCATGTCAGGCTCTTGTGCTATCAGCAGCGCCTGCTTGGGATTCTCTCTCTCCTTCTCTCTTTGTCCCTCCACGTCCCTCCCCTGCTTGTGTGTGTGGACGCATGCACTCTCTCAAAATAAATTAAAAAAAAATTTAATGGATACTGACTGTGAGTTAGATACTAGGCAAGGTGTTGTAAATGACAAAGCTGAATAAAAGGTCTTGCTGCCTAGAGCAGTCCATGTTCCAGTTTGGTAGACAGGCATTCATGTAATTATAATGAAATGGAGAAAGCACATCAGGCATATAAATGTGAAGAAGAGAAAACTGATGATGATAATACATAAGAGAGCTTGCCTTTTTAAATGATTAATATTCTAGAGAGTTGGGCTATGTCATCAAAATAATAAACCTTTCCTCGTGCCCAAAGATTAGTATAGTATTGTGAATCTTCAAAACAAATACTTCTCACTGTAACTTACACTGTCCTTGTATTAAGATAAATTCAACATCAAGGACATCTTTCAGAAATAGACCTATGTTTAGAAAGTGAATTTTAAAAACTTTACTCCCAAGTGAACAGATTAAGTTGCCTCAAATATCTCTATTTCAAGTTGAATACTATTTTCCCCAGAGTGAACCCATTAATCTTCGTATTTTTATTGGAAATTAATAGCTCATTAGATGTCCAAGTAGCACATCTCCTATGGCACATTAATTTTTCATGGATTAAAAACTGATTTTGCTTCAAGAAAAATTAAAAATAACTATTTTAGAAAATCCCACACACAAAAATGCTTTAATAGAGGTATTTCACAATCAGTGTCAAAAATAACAGCCACATGTCCACATCTAGAACTTGTAGATTACTGCTTAGCCACTGTTTTGCTCTTCTAAGAAAAAGACTTCTAAATAAATGGCACCTTTTACTCTGCATCTGATTTTGTATGCTTAGTTTACTTTTGTCATAAAGGTGTTGATCAGTTCTCTAACTTCATGCAAGAAACTAGCTATTCCCCAGCACTCAGATTGTTTTCCTAACATGTATCACAATGAAATAATCATTTACTTATTTACATATCATGTGTGTTCCTTCACTCGAGTGTAAGCTCCATGATAGAAGATTTTCTGTCTTGCTTATTACCACAGTATCCTAAGGAATTAGTGCTATTCCTATCCTACTTTGGCTTCTCAATGAGTATTTCTTGACTACATGAATAAATTCACTACTGTACAGATGCAGAGGAAACAAATAAATAATACTTTTGACTTTTGGTGTACTTATTAAAAAACCAAGTATTTACATGCATTATATGTAATCTTCACAAATGCCAGGAAAGAATAAGTTTTTCATTCCCATTTCTCACTGAGAAAATTGAGGATTGGAGATGTTAAGGAAGGGCTCTTAGTCACACACTTAAAAATATGACAACCTAGGATTCAAATTCAGCTCTGAATCCCAAGAGTCCTCTTTCCAATATACCAAAGGGACAATTACAACTGCCTGTGATCAATAAATTTTAAAAGTGTCCGTACATTCCCAAAAATAACTCAATTTTTGCTCAGTGGATACTGACCACACTAATTATTCAGTTTAAGAAAAAGATTCTATCTCACAGAATTGACTGAAAAGCAACCTTTAAATCCAAAACGCTTCAATAATTCTGCTCCCCCAAGATAATTTATAGAAATCTTGATAAACATGCTAATTGCCTTTTCATTTTTTCAAACATTATGACAATATTTAGGATTTGTTATATTTCCTAAATCTCATGAGGAAATAGAAATAGTTGAGGACAAAAAGGGTATTGGTAAAATGTCACAAGAATCAATTTTTAATCAACATACAATTCTGCATTACCTTGGGATGACTGCTCTTTTGTCTTCAAATAAGATAATTTATTATCCAGGTCCATGGCTTTCCTCAATTCTTTAATAATTACTAACACAAAAGCTTACTTTCCAAGAAAATAAAAATAGCCTCTATTTGTAAGAATCATAAGCCTCTATAGGTAGGTCTATGAAGGACTCCTCTAGGCTCTTGGGAATGTTGAGAGTTCAAACTCAAGGGTCTCAAAAGAAAATCCTAGTACAATATTAAATTGAATACAGAACTCTGACATAACCTAATGATTAATGAAAAATGAAGTTATACATGTGAAAATATAAAAATGGCAAAAGTTAATGATCTCATAGCCACATTATGTGGCAGCCATACTGTTCAATCAAAAATCCATTAAACATTTAAAGGTTCTAATTTTCGTAATACAGACGGTTCAGTAATTACCCAGGAAATTTAAACTTGTAATTATCCATTGCATTGAGAGGCTTTTTAAAAAATGATTTTATTTTGCTTATTTTTAAAATTACTATATTCTATCACAGACAGAAAATATATAAATAGAATGCAGCTCCTTTTTTCCCCATTTTCTTTTAAAGTCTGTAATTCACCACAGAATTGAAATGTTTTATTGATATATTCAATTTCAAAAGAATAAAACAGGAATACAACTGAGCAACAGTAGGCATTTGAGACTGTGATAGCATTGTGTCCTATCTGACTGTAGGTAGCCTGAATCAGAACTTTGTTCTGCTGATACACAGGTAGTAAACCCCATAATTAATTTGTGTTACATGTTTCACACCACAAGTAGCACAATAATATGTAATGTTATGCGGATTTGTGAAAAGCCATATGGAAAACCTGGTAACGTTTTTTTTTTTTTTTTTTTTTTTAGAAAAACTGTAGGTTTCTAATATAAAAAATAAATCTACATGACAAACTAAGCTTTACTTAAAAAATTAATGATGCATATGAGAGAATGAGGAGAAATAAGTAACAGGGACTACTAATGAGAACATCCTCTTTCCTTCCTCTAGTTTTTCATTCAGTAATTATTTAATGAATATCTATTATGTGCTATATGTTCAGGGTAGAGAGGACAGCAAACACAGCTGATCCCTACAATCAGGAAATTTATACACTTGAAAGGTAACATGTGTTCAATTTACAGTTATGTTCTTTTTTTAAATTTTTACGTTTATTTATTATTGAGACAGAAACAGAGCATGAGTGGGGGAGGGGCAGAGAGAGAGGGAGATACAGAATCTGAAGCAGGCTCCAGACTCCGAGCTGTCAGCACAGAGCCCGATGCGGGGCTCAGACGCTTAACTGACTGAGCCACCCAGGCGCCCCAACAGTTAACGTTCTTTATACCAGACACCTCTGGTTTCTTCAGGGAATCAAATTATTTTGTTACAAAATGTTGCAAACATAACAGTAATCATACCCATAACTTGTAACACTTATTGATGCCTTTTGGGTATTCTTTCTCTGTCCCTTTCCCCTTTCTTTCCAGTATACTGAATTGGATACTAATTAATCCCTGGTATGTTTTTATATTTTAACATTTTATATGAATGGCATCCTATTATATATCTTCTACAGTTTGCAGTTTCTTTTTTAAAATTTTATTTAAATCCAAGTTAGTTAACATATAGTATAATAATGGTTTCATAAGTAGAATTTAGGGATTCGTTGCTTACATATAACATCCAGTGCTCAACACAAGTGCCCTCCATAATACCCATCGCCCATTTAGCCCATCCCCCACCCACTTCCCCTCCGTTGGCAACCCTTAGTTTTTTTCTATATTTAAGAGTCTCTTATGGTTTGCCTCCCTGCAGTTTGTTTTCAACATTACATTTTATAAATTTATTTACATTAAGCTTTCTTAATATACATATTTTCAGCTCAAATGCTAACTTCATACACTTGAAGCATTCCAACTAAAGTTAGTGTGATAACACGCAAACCACTATTATTTAATCTTGTTTTGGAGATATTAGCCAACACTATTAGTTAGAGAAGAGAAAGACAAAGTATAAAATTGTAAAAGAGGAAGTAAATCCAACCGTATTTATGTATACCTAGAAATGTCAAAGGAATCAACTGAAACACCATTCCAAACAATACGAGAATACAGTGAGAACCTCTGTTGATAATATTAGGAAATCAACAATAGGTAAGAATAAAACAAGATAGATTATTTAAGACAACTCTAAATTCTGTATCTGTATTCTTCTAGTTACATCCCTAAATTTCAAGAGGAGAGTGATCAAAGCAAGAAAACTGTCCACTACGTGTATTTTCAAGAGCAAATCGATACATAACCAAGTCACATTCAAAAGATAAATCAGGTATCAAGATAAGTTACAACATATTTCTATGGTTTTTTTCAGACCACTCTTCTCTACTAAAAGCTGTTAAGATTTTAGAGATAGGAGGTACCTTACTTAGAGGATGGATCATTTGATCTATTCTTTTTTATATTGCTGACAGAAGAGCCATTCCTAGAGTACATCATTGACTTCCCCAGGGTCCCATAGCTAATTAATAGTAAAGCTGGAATCAGAATTCATGTCTCCTTGGCTGCTGTCTGGAACTGTATTTCATGATGAATTAGTACTGACTGTAATGAAGCAATATGATTTTAAATCAAATGTTGGCAAAAATAGAGCATATACAAAAACACAACAAAACAAAAAATGTTGGTGACATTGTGTGTGTGTGTGTATACATAATCCATGTGTTGAATTTATCTTATACTGAAAACCATTATGTGATATTCTTACCCAAAACATTTACATGAGCACATGACTAGGCTTTGGTCTATTTGAATCCTGCTTTGGAACTTACTATTGATGTGACCTTGGGAAAGGTACATGACCTCTTAGTTTTGGCTTCCTTACCCGTAAAAAGTAAAAAAGCAAAAACCTAACCTCAAAACCTAACCAGGACAAAAATTATAAGTTTTGTAGGGGTGCCTGGGTGGCTCAGTTAATTAAGCATCCAACTCTTGGTTTTGGCTCAGGTCATGAGCGGGCTCATGAGTTTGAGCCCTGCATTGGGCTCTGTGCTGACAGAGCGGAGCCTGCTTGGGATTCTCTCTCTATCCCCCTCCCCTGCTTGCACTGTCTGAAAATAAATAAGAACTTAAAAAAAGTAAGTTTTGCTTTCTAACTACAATCTTAATATTTCAATACAAATGATAATTGTTAAGAATTAAACTTATAATATAGATGTTTTCTATTTGTTGATTAATCTACAACTATGTATCTACTGTGTGCCAGGTTCTGTTCTAGGAGATGGAGAAACAGCATATCTGTCCTCATACATCTTAAATTCCAACAGGGAAAGACAGATGATAAACTGTTAACAGGTTTCAAATTTTGCTGTAGCAGAAAGAACACAGGAAAGTGATACAAAGAGTGGGAGCACAACCTTTTCTTAGACAACATAGTTAGGAAAATACCTCTACTAAAGAGGTGACATTCAGGCTGAGACCTGAATGATATAAAGGAGCCCCTCATCTACTAATCTGTGAGAAGAGGATGTCCAGGGCTACAGAAGAGGGGGCAAGGACTTTACAATACAGATGAGTTCAGTATGCACATGCACCAGAAACGTCAGCATATTTGGCATGATGTTAAATGTTAGGTATAACTATGGGAGCCATATTGCATATTCTATTTGCAATGAGAAGCCATTGGAGGGTTTAAAAATTTAAGTAATATGATGTGATTTGATTTTGAATTTTATGCTTATTTTGGTTGCAATATAGAGAAAATAGAGGATAGTAAGCATGAAAATAGGGACATACGGCAAAAGGCTACTGCAATAATCCGTATCAGGAATGAGGTTGTCTTACAGTATTGTAGTAGTAGTGGGAATGGAAAGTATAATATGGTTCAGGGTATGTTATAGTTCAGAGTAAGGACAGGCTGATAGGTAGATATGGAAATTAAAAAAGAGCAATTAGGAATGATTTCCCTGGTTTTGGCACCCAAAAATGGCAAGTTGGTAAAGACTATGGGAGAAGTAATTGTGATGGGAGTGATGAAGAATGAGGAAACA
Source organism: Cryptoprocta ferox (assembly GCA_028646485.1). Taxonomy (NCBI): domain Eukaryota; kingdom Metazoa; phylum Chordata; class Mammalia; order Carnivora; family Eupleridae; genus Cryptoprocta; species Cryptoprocta ferox. The sequence goes on from CM053559.1 coordinate 15,907,450, forward strand.
AGAATTCTAATTTGGCAAAATTGAGCTTAAGACAGTCTTTAGATATTCAATGGGAAGGTCAGCAAACATTTGGATAGATGAATTTAGATCTTGGAAGAAGAATTAAGGACTGGTATTAGAAGTTTTGAAGTCCTCAACATATAGTTATTATAAGACTATTTGCAATCATGGAGGGAACAATATGTAAACAGAGAAGAAAAAGGCCCCAAGGACTAAGCCATGTTAATACAACTTGGGTAGAGGTGGAGAATTTAGCTAAGAAGACTGAGGAGTTGCCAGTTTTGTAGGAAGAAAATTACAGGACAATATGGGTCACAGAAAGCAAGAAGACTTTTCAAGAAAGAGGAAATGGCCAATTGATTGCCAAATGATATTAAGAAGTCAGATAAGATTCAAACAGACGTATGACTACTTGGTTTGACAAGAAAGGGACTGTAAGTGACCTTAACAAGAACCATTTCAGTGGAGTGGTAGAGATTAAAGCCTAGTTGAAATAATTTAAAGAGGGCCAGGACATGTCATTTTGCACTTCATCCTTCCTGTTTAATATTAGGAACATGAACGTAATGACTGGAGCTATAGCACCAATCTTTGAACCATGGTAAAAGACCAAAAGAATCATGTAAAATTACTCCTAATAGCCTGGGCTCCTAGCAGTACTCTTTCTGGGCTTTTAGTCAAGCATTATATTTTGTATCTTCCATATTAATAATCAAACCTTTCCTGCAGCATAAAAATCTACCTCCTATATAAACAATATTTGGTATATTCTCTATCCTAGTCCCCAAGACTTTCAGCATGAATATGAAACAAAAAAACAACTGCAGCATTGATTTGCAGAGTCCACTGCATTTACTGTCAGTAAGAACATCTTTCAGCATCTCCTTTTAAGTCTGTATGTCCTAGTTAGTCTCGAAATGACTGTATGAAGCTGAATATATGTATGAAAGGGAAATTTTCACAGAGATTTAGAACTCCTAAAAATATGCATATATGTTGCTTTATACACCCAACCGTAAACCGTCAAATCAGAATGATCTTCCCAACTTCAATTTGGTGTTCTGAGAATTATCCCTACATGACCGTAATCAGGAGGTAACAGCTGGAGAAAGAATGAGGCCAAAGTTAGAGTCTCTGAAAGATTGGGAGACACTAAAACATGTTTGTCAAAGAAAATTTGAACAAATGAAGAAATACTTCTTGAAGGAACTAAAATATTTTCTATCTGATATTCCTGTAGTATTAGTGTCTAAAATGAAGTTTTAGATAACAAAATTTTCTGTCAAAATTAATTTACAATATTTAAATAAATTTTATAGGAATCCCATGTTTTCATTGTAAAGCACTAGAGACTATCATAAAATATACTGTCATAAGTCTAGATATTCCAAGTAAACATTTTAAGATAATAGAATTAATTTAATACAGTTAATTAATGATGAAGAAGTTAGGCTCAATATATTCAAGAGCTTATCTGCCACTATTAAAATTTTTTAATATGAAATATGATTTTATATTTTTGTAAATTTGCTTTCTAATACAACCAGTTTACAATATGGTAATGTATAACATACAGAATAGAATAAAAATAGAAATAAAATCAAAAAATTAAAAGGCTTACAGAATTCTATAACAATAATTTACTGTTTTTAATGAAATAGGATTATAGTACTGTTCATATATCTAATACATGTTACTTTTCAAATTTACTAGCATATTTCATAATGGTAAAAACAAAGCACATAATTATTTTATTAGAAAACTGGTCTTTAGCTTGATTAAATTAGGTATATTGCTAAAAAATATTATTGCAAAATTGCTATGGAACTGTGCTAATTGCTTTAGGACAACAGCAGTGTTAAAGCTGGATAAAATAAAATACTTCCATAAATTATAACAAGTGAATCAGCAACTTTATATTATCATAAAAATAATTTGGAAATGCTAAATTCTTTTCTGCCCATAATGAAGAAATTTCCTAAGAGACATTCTGGAGATCTGCTCACTTTGTCTATTTAAGTTTATAGCAGTGATAATGATACCATAGTGGTTTTTAAAATACTGTGAATTTTTCAGGTATGAAGGTTTATGCACATAAGAACTTTATTTTCTTCTACACTCTCAGTGAAACAATGAAAATTTTAAAACATTAGAGAGAGAGAGAGAGAGAGAGAGAGAGAGAGAGAGAGAGAGAGAAGTGAGAACATATGCCTACATAGAGAGAGAAAGAGAACAAGTGAGAACATATGCCTATAATAGTACTGGCATTACAGAATACTCCTACCAAATTATAAAAATATCAAGAATATTTGCTGGGACCCAACAAACCAGGTTAGTTACCTTGCTATTGGCTTTAACAGTACCTTCAGTTATTTTTCCATAGCTTCCTTCTCATTTGTCTATATTCTCTGATAGACTATAAGCAAGCATCAAAAAGACAGGAGCTGTATCCTGTCATGCATGCCATGGTACTCAGCAACTCTTACTGGGCCTTACACTTATAAAATGCTCAGTAAATATTTGTTAAATGAAAGCAAGATGAAAAGCGAGAAGAGATATACTAACATCCTACAGTGGTTACCTGAGAGGTAGGTTAGGAGTTTTGTTTCCTTTATTCCTTTTTTTTTTTCCAGTTTTTGAATGATCTTAGTGAACATATATTACTCGTGTAATGAGAATAAAATAATTAATACATTTAAAAATGTAGCTATTAAAGGAATCTGCCACTAAATTCCTTATTAAACACACCACAAACAGCAATATGAAAAAAAGTAGTAATTACAATAATGATGCATAGTTATTTATAAAAAAATTATGCTAAATGAAGCTAATGTATTTTAGTTATTTACAAATTACTGTACTATACCATCTTCAAAAATTAATTAAGGGCATATTTTAGTATAGTGACTAATGTTCAATAAAATTTTGGTTTGCATTGTTAGAGAAGTCAAGAAATATAAATTAAATCTGGATTCCCAATGCCTGTCAAATATTTCTAACATACCTAAAATCTTTTATACTTCTAATTTTTTAAAAAGTTTAAAAAATGAACAGGGTAAGGATATAGAGAAAGGGGGAATCCCAAGCAGGCTCTGCCTTGTCAGTGCAGAGACCCATATGGGGCTCGAGTCTGTGAACTGTGAGGTCATGACCTGAGCCAAAATCAAGAGTCAGATGCCCAAAACACTGAATGACCCAGGCGCCCCTATTTCTAATTTTTAAGTAATGCAGATCAAGTAGTGTATAGCTTATTCTTATCCTAGACAAATATTTAACTACAAAAAGATGAAGCAGTAAATTACAGGGCTACATTTTATATAAGCAAAAAATACTAGAATTTTCAAACTGGTAAATTTTGTGACATTAGCCAAATAGCCATTAAATCATTAATGTCATTTTATCACTGTATGTTTATATAGGATAATAAATTGTTTTTGAGAGCTTAAAGTATTGTGCTATTAACATAAGAACTTTTTTTTTTGCATTGTTTTTTGGTGATTTTGTATAGTGAACATGTGACTAAAACAAAATCTTACTATTTTTCTCCCTATCAAACATAATAAGATTTTCTTTAAGCTAGGTCTATGATAATGATAAGTTAAACTTATCATACTATTTTTAATAAAATACTGCATCCTTTAATATATGGAAGATCCATTTTCAAGAAGGAAAATGCTGATGTTATCTTGGTTCTAAGTTGGCTGCTGAAATGATTTACAGAGTTTTCTCTTCCATACAGTATCAGTGTAAGGCCTTTGTTTTCAATGAATTATAGTGTATACTTCAAACCTATTTTATGTGTATCTCTTAGTTCAGAAAAATGGGAAAACATAAATATTTACTCTATATAAAGAGAAAAGACACAAGATATAGATAAAAAATGATCTATTATAGAGCAGTGAATAATTACAGTGTGTATCACTGTGAGAATGGAAAAGGGCATCAAGTATTTCTACCAGCTTTAAATCTGAGGATATGTAACATTATTGAGAAAATTTAAAATCTGTAATTTTGTGTGTTTGGGATACGTGTTTTTGGTTCACGAATTTACACTGGTAATAATATTAACATTGTTGTCCAAAGCACACTCTGCCAATAATACAGTAAAACTTTTGGCTTTAATTGAAAAGCATCTGTAAACAAAAAACATGCCTAAAAAATCCTAATATAAAAATAAAAAATAATAACCAGTAAAGCTTGTTTTTAAGGAAATTCTTCTTTTTACCTCACCATTTCTGATATCTAGATATTTAAAAGATAGTTACCTAAGTTTTTGTGGGCAAAAAATTCTCATAGTTTGATAATTTAAAGAAAATATGCTAGTATTTTTTTCTTTCATGGCGTAGTATTTTTTAAATTTTGGGGGACTGCATGGTAAGGAGAAGGAAGTATCAATTAGAAACAGCAATATCACTAAAAAGTGATAAGTATAAAATTTATAGGTACTAGAAACAGTTTCAAACTAGGTTTAAAAATGAGACACAAAAATACCTATTATCAGAGATTCACATACTACATTGGTACAAAATGATGCTGTTAATTTCAAAGAATAAAATGTGTACACAGATTAAACCTTTTTGTAGGAACCATATACCAAATTATGCTCTTGATGATCAAGATTATTATATACCACAATGCAAGAAAATTTTTAAATAAGTTATTTTATATATCAAAATTATAAAATATTTTGTCTACATATCCCAAACAATAAGCCCAATTAGATAATCATGAAAATTATACAATATTTGGGAAATGTATAGACACTGTAAGAGATTTAACCACAAATGTACCTAACAGAACACTGAATATCAGTACTATATATGACAAAGACCATAGATTTGGAAATAGTCAAAGTCCTTAGCTGGGCCCTGCTACTTATTATGGGTGTTTTTAAAAATGTTTATTATTTTTGAAAGAGAGAGAGAGAGAGAGAGAGAGAGAGAGAGACAAGGGGGCAGACAGAGAATCAGCAGCTGGATCTATGCTGACATCAGAGAGCCTGACACAGGGCTTGAACTCACGAACTGTGAGATCATGACCTGAGCCCAAGTTGGATATTCAAAAGACTGAGCCGCCCCGGGTGCCCCAATTATGGGTCTTTCACAGTTCATTCACAAGTCTTCTTGGAACTCCAGATTCTTAAATACAGAGATAACCTTGAGGGGGATGAGGTCTAAGAGCATTTGACCAGTTGATCTGCAAAGTGAATTCTAGATTTAAATTCAAAGATTTCACCTATTCTAAACAAATAAAAAGTATATTATTATGAATAGAACTCCTGGTGAAACTGGTATTCTCCTCAAATAACCTTGGAGAACCAATTCTCTTCCCGGGTACATGCTTTATAATTATAACCAACTAAATTGTTAAGGCAGACATTACTTACTGAGGTACTTATTCTGAGCACATTTATAGTATCTATTGACCTGCTACTAGCAATATTTCACTATCATGCAAAATACAAGAATAATAGCTTAAATTAAACGAGATGCTTTGAAAATACAGAATTCATATGATCCTTTGTTGAAAAAATTATGAAATAGTACTGTGCTGTAATTCTGTATTAATCCAAAAAAAGAGTCTATAACCAGATATATACACAATACCATTTTTCTCAAGGAATCTTTTTGACAATAACAACTATATAAAGAGCTACTGTAAGTTTTTAGGCATTCTTATCCTTGGAGTTATGAAAAATCAAACACAGATGAAACAAAATAGCTTGGCTTTGCTCACAAATCAGGATAAACATAAGATTAGCAACAAAAGTATTAACTGTATATCATCATGATTATTATTACTATAATTATAATAATACATTACATCATCTCCTATGGAAAATTTTTACTCAACTCTCATCAATTCTAGAAACACTTACTATACCTTTTGTATACCTACTATAGCTTTTTGTATTAATAATTATCATGATGATGTGTATTACCATTTATGAAGGATTTAATGGGCCAGGAATTACGCTATGCATGCTACATATGCTATTCTCTGATCTTCAGAACAAGACTATACGGTATTATCTTTATGTTATCAGTGATGACATCGAAACTCAGAAGGGTTAAGGAATTTGCCCAGAGTGTCACAACTACTACGTGGAGGAGTAGATATTCAAATCCAGGTCTGATTGACCATAAACCTGATGTTCCTCATGCGTGTTTCACTTAATTTCAATTTTATAGAAATAGACCTACAAAGAAAGAGGTTACCTTACAGATAATACACATAACACAAAACAAACTGGCTTCCTGACGTTTACATGACAAGACTGACCATACATCAAAGATGTTTCCCAGGAATTAAACATTTCTCAGTGTCATTAAGTAGTTGGAAACAATTTCAGATAATGCCAAACTTTGCAACCTACTGCCATTCTACTGGCATGAAGCCAATCATTTAATCATAAAGCATAGAAATTTCAATCCTAAAGCTCTTTCAAATCCTATCATTTGAAGCTTTTTGCTTGAACTTCTCGTTTCTTTAAATATTTCTACATAGATATTCTTGCAGTTATCATATGGTAAGAGGAAAAAAATTAAAAATCTATAGCTCATCACTGCTGAACAATGAGAGAGAACAACATGAAAGCTATAAAGAAATGTTATACAAAATTTGGAATGTAAGTAAAATATTACTTCTTCCTAGGTTATATTTGCTTCTTTATTCATATGCCTAGACATGTAACAAAAATATACTGACCTATGTATCGTTCCAGATGTGCTAGAACACACGTTCTAGTCTAAACAAAATGTGGGTTTAGTGATTTCTGAACAATTTGGCTTTAATAGTAAAATATTAATAGAAAGAATAAGATAGGGTACATCATACATAATAAGGACAGGGAAGGCAAGTTTTTAGTGTAGAGTATATATGTACAGACAGGGTGTGTGTACAGAGGATCTTGGAAAGGGCTCTGCAGGGACTCAGTGTGTAGGGATATGTGTAGAATGTGTCAGAATGTCTGTAGGGATGTATATAGAGCTATGAAAAGATTGGTGTGCAGAGGTAGTACAGAATCACATATAAAAAATGTATGTAGGGGCATACACAGGGATCTGTGTAGAATGATATGTAGAAATGGGTAAAGAATTGTGGGTCTGCAAATAATCGGCATCGGAAGCCAGGTCATCGCCACACTCAGGAAACCAGAAGTCAATGCCATTATTATATGAACTTGCTGATTATAAGGATGTATTAGTACATTATTTCTAATAGTACATCAGATCCTATGGAAAATTTTACTTAACTCTCATCAATTCTAGGAAGGTTTACTATACCTTTTGTATTCCTACTATAACTTTTGGTAACCTTAAAAGATACCAAAAGTTACTTTTCAACTTTTTCATTTTTTGTAATTTATTTTTCATCTTTCAGAATCAAAGCTAAATGCTTGGTATACTCCATACATTTGCCTTTTAACATTTTAAATTATATCTTAGGGTTAATGTAAAATATATACAGTCTTCATTTAAACCTAATACAACTTTGTAAAATCCTTTATTTGCTTTCAAATTAAAGGCTGATGATTTCTGTTTGTCTTTAATTTCCTCTCAATATGAAGTTCGTAACAATGGACAATTAGGTAACTTGATTATGCATTTACCTAGGTCAATACATAAAGCTACTCAAATAGAGAACAGAACTTCTAAAAGGAATCTTCCTATATGCAAATGCTACTAAGTCATGTGTTAAAACCCCTCCAAATGGTAGAAGAACCAAGTATACACTGAAATAAACACAATGATTCTGAAAGGTTATATATAGATAAATGCCTTATTTTTAATAACAGAAACTATACAAATTAAACATTTTCTCTTAGGTCACTTGTTAATCTGTAAATTTTTAAATTAGTTCTGTGCTAGGGACAAATTTTGCTTAAAATCGCTTTGAAATCAACTTCTTTTTCTTGTTAATTCCAAAGAGACTGGAAGAACATATCTAAAATGCAGCCTGCTTATAAAATAAAATTTTCTTACATAAATGTTATAAATATGAAAATATTTTTTACAGACAATCCTACTCCCTATTTCCAAAGCCTTTGTTTTTATCAGATTTTAAGAACTCAAAGAGGGAAAAAAATAAAGTATTTGCTCTAAAAACAACACCCTTATAAAGTTATAAAAACAAAAAATATAACAACCATATGTTTGCCTTTGGTTACATTATTTGGGTTTCAAAATCACCTGTTACAAAGGCTCCAAATTCACTTAAAAAGGAATGCTATTTTTAAAAATAAAATTTTTCTATTATATGGTTCAAGTCAAAGAGTTTTAAAATTTAGTGACTGTGAACCAAATAAGAATGGAGCTAAAAAAAGGAAATGCCTTAAGCCATAAAAAAAAAAAAAAACAATAGATAATAAATAATTCTCAGTCTTAGTATGCTTGTCTCTTGGAATCCTTTTTCTCAAAATAATCATTTTTAATATAGACATGAGATAGCTTTTAGAAATTAAAATATTATTAGTGTAATATATATGATGTATATGGTAAAACATTTGTCATTGTTGTACTTCATTCTACCAAATATTTGTTTGCTTGGCTCCATGAAACTATTGTATCATACACCTGTGACTTTATTTTTAAATTTTTTCATATATCTGGGACTTTTAAAGGAGAGTGATAAGTCTTTACTTTTTCAATTTACATGCCTGTTTTCCCAATGAGATAGAGTTACTCAGAAGAAGAATTCTATCTTGCTCCCATTTTTAAGTAATTAAGAAAAAATGTCTTACTCATTTTTGAATCTTTATAGTATAGTAGTGGCCAGAGTAAAGACATTAATGTATGTGAATGAGTGGACTCATAAATCAAATCTTAGAATTATATAAGAAAAAAATATGCGTACAAGCTAGAAGGACCAAAGGTCAGATCATTTGAAAGACTTCAAACAATAACGCATAAGAAATGTTACAAAGGAATCTTACTGAAAACTTATATTTATTAAGAATGATGTTTCAATCTCTACGTAGATATTTACAATTCTGTCTCCAAAAATCAAAGAGTGATCTAGTACTTTATGGATATTTATGGATTATGATCTCAAAATACATTTCAAATAAAACTGATTATAATGACCAATGTTACAGATATTTCTATTTACTTCTTAATTTAGCAGCACACATTGTGTGCAGGTCACAAAACTGGCTTTGTGATAAAACATTTTTTAATGTTTATTTATTTATTTTGAGAGAGAGAGAAGAGAGGTAGAGAGACAGAGAGAGAGAGAGAGAGAGAGAGAGAGAGAGACAGAGAGAGAGAGAGAGAGAGAGAGAGAGACTGCACAGGGAAGGGACAGAGACAGAGAATCCCAAGCAGGCTCCTCTGCTGTCAGCACAAAGCCCCATGTTAGGCTCTACCTCGTTAACTGTGAGATCATGACCTAAGCTGAGATCCATAGTCAGACACTTAGGGGCACCTGGGTGGCTCAGCTGGTTAAGTGTCAGAATCTGGATTTCAGCTCAGGTCATAATCTTGCAGTTGTGGGGTCACCCCACATCCGGCGCCATGCTGAGCATGGAACCTGCTTGGGATTCTCTCTTTCTCTCTATGCCTCTCCTCTTGCTCTCAAAATAAATAAGTAAACAACTTTATTAAAAAAAAGTGTTCCAACACTTAACCAACTGAACCACTCAGCCACCCCTTAATGCCCATTATGGACTATTAAGGAAAAGAGCAAGATAAAAGTTGTTTATGCTAGTGTTGCTCAACCGTTTTTTATTAGCATCCCCCAAAATTCTTAGAATTTTTTCCTAACTCCCTCCCCGTGAAATTTTAATGCCACAGATATATTGTGTATCTGTTTATGTGCTGTTTGTATAGCTGCACTTTATATAATAAAAGGAGTTAAGTTTTATGCTTAAAAAGAGCATAACTCTTTATCTGATATAAGGTTATGAATGACTAAATATGAATTTTTATAATTTTATAATTTAACACAAATTAAATTAAAAATTAAAAGCTATTACTATGTAACTTAACTGTGTAACTACAATTGCTGAGTAATATTTATTTATATAAATTATAATATCAAAATAATCCAATTAAAAAATGGGCAGAGGACCTGATTAGACATTTTTCCAAAGAAGACTTACAGATGACGAAGAGATTCAGAAAAGATTCTCAATATCACTGATTATTAGAGAAATGCAAATCAAAACCACAATGAGAGATCACCTTATACCTGTCAGAATGGTTAAAATAAAAAAAGACCAGTGTTGACAAAGATATAGAGAAAATGGAACGCTAGTGCACTATTGGCAGGAATGTAAATTGGTACAGCCACTGTGGAAAACACCAGAATTTTTAAATTTACTCAAAGAAAATAAAGACACTCATTCAAAAAGATATGTGGACCCTGTGTTTATTGCAGCATTATTTATAATAGAGATACAGAAGCAACTTAGGTGTCCATCCACAGATGAATGGGTATGGAAGATGTGATACACACACACACACACAACGGAATTTTACTACCAGTAAAAGAGGAGATCTTGCCATTTGCAACAACACGGATAGATGCAGAGAGTACAATGCTAAGTGAAATAAGTCAGACCTAGAAAGACAAATAGCATATAATTTGACTCATGTGGAATCTAAAAAACACAAATGAATAAACAAACAATAAGCAGAACCAGACCTATAAATACTGAAAAACACTGATCGTTGCCAGAGAAGAAGGGAATTGGGGGATGAGCAAAATGGGTAAATGGGAGTGGGAGACACAGGCTTCTGCTGGAATGAATAAATCACAGGAATAAAAGGCACTGCATAAGGAGTTACTGTCAGTGATACTGTGATAGCGTTGTGCGGTGCCAGGGGCAGCTACCCCTGTGGTGAGCAACCCGTAAACTATACTGTTGTCTAATCATGATGTCGTACACCTGAAACTAATGTAACACTGTGTGTCTACTAAAAAAAGTTATAACATTACAAAATTTAAAAATTATGTCAAGTTACAAAAAACATAAACATGTTGGAATGACAATGCAAAACTGAAATCAAACTATTATGTTTCTAGTAAAAGTAACTGAAAAATTAAATATGTCTTAAAATTTTAGTGAACTTTAGGTTTTGCTTGATAAGAGAAAATAGCTGCTAAATAATCATTCATATATTTCAGTACTTTCTAATTCCAGCAATAGATATATTAATGATGGATTAAATAATTTTCATAATAATAAATAATAAATCTTTTTATTCTTTCTTAAAGCCTAAGTTATACCCAAAAGCACTGACGATCAAGCACAAACAACATCCACAAGACGGCCAGTAGCAGCCAGCAGGCACATGTAGCCATCTTGCGTGAAACAACGTCAAGATCAAGCAATTGATAAAATGTCATATGATCATAACCATCTGCTTGTCACTGTTTTGTAGTACTGATCATTATATATTTTGTGTATTCTTCATGATCTCAGTGACAGTGCTTCTTGTGTGATACCCAGGAAACTGAGACAAATTAAATACTAAAAATAAGATTTTATCAGAAAAGGTTCAGCAGTGGAGGGTCACAAACCCTCTTTGGTTTTTATTCCTGTGAGAACGAATTTTTTCCCCCTTGGAGCAACACTGTCCCCATTGAGAATGCATGGCATATGTTATACCATGTTAAAATCTTTAAAAGCACACATAGAAAAAAGTAACAAAATGCTAGCAATGGTTATTCCCTAAATGATTTTCACTTTTATATATTATTCCATAATCATGTACTTCTTTATAATTTTCAAAGGAGTAATTAATTATGGCTCTGCTTACTATGGACATAATTAATTAATTACAGTCTTACTGTCTTAATACTTCACAAAATATCTAGACAAGTTGCACGAAAGAAATTACAGGGCGCCTCAGTAGCTTAGTCAGTTGAGCATCCGACTTCAGCTAAGGTCCTGATCTCGTGGTTCCGTGGGATCGAGCCCTATGTCGGGCTCTGCACTGTTAGCACAGAACCTGCCTGGGATTTTGTGTCCTCTCTCTCTGCCCCTTCCCTGTGTGCTCCCACTCATTCTTTCTCTCAAAATAAATAAACATTAAAAAAAATTACAGAATGAGAATATGGTCTCATATATGTAAACTTATGTTTATCTACGTTTATTGATATGTTAAGCTTAGATATCCAAAACATTTGCAATGTACTAAGTGTGATACACAGGGTTAGGGATGGTAAATGCCCTTCTCAAAGTTTCAACATTTTCTAGGATCCTAAAATAATAGCATATGGCAAAAAATATGCCCATCCTCCACTGTCCTTTTTTTTTTTTTAAACACAAAAAAGTAGTAACTGAGGTGGGGAACAAAGGCAGAAGAATGTTGATAAATTTAATTTGTTATAACGTGCAGTTCATCGACAAATACTTGAGGCACACGGAGTATAACACTCCTCCAGGAACTTGCAACTGTCTTAAGGTTAATACTTTGCTAGAGGGAAAAACAACCTTAGCTTGACACAACAGCTGGGCCTCCAAGGTTCTGTGAGTCTTCTTTAGCATATGAAAATTCTTTTGGAAACATCCCTTAACTTTACCTTCTCCAACACCCAAGTATATAATCAGTCACTCCTCACAATCCCAGGGCACCTCTTTCTGCTCAAGGGTCCTGTCCTGGTGCTTTAAAACCACCTTTTCACCCGGAAGACATCTCAATTCTTTCCTGGATGTGAGTTCTGAATGTCAACACTTCAAACCACATCAATAACCATGTAAAGGATTTAAATATAAAAAAGGAAAATGTAATCCATTTTTTATTCATGAACACGGACTTGAAATTTCTGAAAATTTGGTTTCATTTATAGTATAGAATACTGTGGTAGTTATGTTATTTGTGGGTCAAAAAGGGATAAATACACTCAAATAGATAAAAACGGCCCACAAAGGTCAAAAGTCTAGTGATTTTTTTCAGCCCAAATAAAACTGAAGAGTTCTAACTCCTTTGGGATTGCATCTTGAAAAAAGATTAGATTAAATGCTAACAGACAGAACTATGCAGCAGCACTGCCAACGTGGCACGATTTGGTACAGTGGAAGTCACAGCAGCTGCTAACTGTACCTAGCCTCTCACCAACCTTAATATATATGTGATGAAAAATGAAGGACTTTAAAATACAAGACGTGCAAACAGAACTGATTTTACAAAGACAGGCCAAGAATTTAGGTCTGAAATGAGATGATGAAAAATTTAAACTGTTGTCAACAATGCTACCTATGTGAGGCAAAGCTTACCAATTATTTCTGCCATTCCCCTCCCACCTCTGTTTTTTAATTCCAGTTGACTCTAATAAGAAAAGTCTGAATGTATCATAAGTTAATTCTTTATCAGTTTTCATATATCATCCTTTACCTTGGTCGCCAGCTAAAAATTATGCAAGCTATAAATTAGCTTTAAACAAGCTCTGAATCAGGTTTGAACTGGTTTTCGAATTAAAGAGCCTTCAGTATATTACAAGGTGCTGTCATTTTATTACCTCAATCAATTCTGTGTGGCCTGAGGTGGAAGGAAATGAATGCTGTCTTCATTTGCAATGGGTTTATCTCTTACAGCAGGCTCTGGAAACACAACCACAGCAATGAATTGAAAGCTAAAGTTACATTTGACATTACCAATGCAGGAAACTGCTCCTTAACAAAGTTGGAATTGCAATGGAAAAAAAGACGTTTCTTTACCATGAAAAATACACAAAAAATTAACACTTGCCTAAACTGAAATTTTTAAGGAGTATTAAAAAATTATAGTTCTATTAAAATAATTTTAGATGATCCTCAAAGAAAAAAATAACAACAATGGTTGTGTTGTTCAGAATAGATATAATATATATATATAAACTCCATCTTTTTTTTTTTTTGAAGCCAGGGTAGTGGTAGAGAGAGAATCCCAAATAGGATCCATGCTCAGCACAAAGCTGGACAGGAGGCTCAATCCCATGACCATGAGATTACAACCCCAGCCGAAATCAAGAGTCGATGCTCAACCAAATGACTGACCACCCCCACCCCGCCCAGGTGCCCCTTCATCTTTATATTAGTAAAGCCATTTCATTTCTTTTTCTTGTGAACACTCAACTGAATGGAAAAGTGAGTTAGGTATTGGTCAGGCTCATCAACACTATTACCAAACTCTAAAACACAGATAAAGTAGCCCCCACGCCAAAGCTCCAATGAGCAGGTATTATTTATTATGGTCTCCATTTTAAAACAAGGAAATGAGGCAGAGATGAAGTCATTTACCCAAGTTTACACAGTTACTTAGGTGATATGACTGTGAGTCTATTCCTGAAGGAGACTATTTGACTAAGATTATAGGAACACTGAGAACATCGAAGAGACTACTTTCTAAGGAAGAAGTAATGAGGGACACTGATGACAGAAGGAATAAATTCAAGTGTACAGGCTTTGAAGGGCATGTCAAGTAAAGAAAGAGGTGGGTAGTTCTAGTGCCTGTAGACAAAGACATAAGGATATATGTGTAAGTACGCTCAGAACACACATATATATGCAAGAAGACTTTTATTCTTTTGACAAACTTTATTTAAAAAGGAGACTTGGAGGGGTGCCTGGGTGGGTGAGTCAGTTAGGCATCTGACTTCTGCTCAGGGCATGATCTCACGGTTCATGGGTTCTAGCCCTGTGTCAGGCTCTCTGCTGTCAGCACAGAGCTTGCTTTGGATCCTCTACCTCTGTCTCTACCATGGGTCTATTTCTGGACTGTTCTGTTCCACTGATCTATATGTCTGCTCTTCTGCTAATACTACGTTGTCTTTTTAAAAAATATATAAACCACATTATCTTGATTACTGTTCCTTTACAGTAAGTCTTGAAGTCACTGAGTTTCAGTACTCCAACTATGTTCTTCTCATATATGCTGTATGATCCCAGCTACGTGACATTGTGGAACAGGCAAAACTCTGGAAACGGGAAAAAGATCTGTGGTTGTCAGAGGTTTGGGGGAAGGGAGGGAGGGGTAAATAGGTGGAGCACAGGATATGTTTTTGCACAGTCTATTCTGAATGATCCTGTACAGGTGGGTATATGTCATCACAAATTTTTCAAAGCCCGTGGAATATACAAAACAGTGAATCCTGATATAAACTGTGGAGTTTAAATAGTGCCTCATTAATTATAACGAATGTACCACAGTAATGCAAGATGTTAATAGGAGGACAAGAATGAGGGGGCATATGGAAACTCTCTAAACTTGCCACTTAGTTTTTCTGTAAACTTAAAACTGCCCCAATTTTATTCAAAAAAAAAACACAATTTTAAAACACTAGTAACTATTACTACAATTAGTAATAGACTTTTCAAACTATTACGCAGTTACTCCCATAGAAATTGTACACACACTCTTCCTCTCCATGGATTCCCTACGCTGCTTCAAATCCCAGAAAGGCCTTTGAAGTATGATAGCACATAGCAGCATTATACTTCCTTGGCTTTTTTCTTTTTTTAAGTTTATTTATTTATTTTGAGAGAAACAGAGACAGTGTGGATGGGAGAAGGGAAGAGAGAAAGGAAGAGAGAGAATCCCAAGCAGGCTCTGTGCTGCCAGCGCAGGGCCTGTGAACTCATGAAACCACAGAATCATGACCTGAGCTGAAACCAAGAGTTGGACACTTAACTGACTGAGCCACCCAGGTGCCTTCTTCTTTTAAAAGTTTATTTATTTATTTTGAGAGAGTGAGAGTGAGAGAGAGAGTGAGAGAGGATGAACAAGTGGGAGGAGGGGCAGAGAGAAGGAGAATCCCAACTAGGCTCTGCACTGTCAGCACAGAGCCTGAGGTGGGTCTTGAACTCATGAACCATGAGATCATGACCTGAGCCAAAACCAAGAGTCATACGCTTAACCAGCTGAGCCACCTAGGAGCCCCTACTTCGCTGGGGGACTTAAAGGTAGGTTTAACTGTGTAATTTATGTAATGTAAGCTGGAGTGATATATGTCAGTTTCCAAACATTACTAATTTTAAAAGCCATTCTGCAATTTGCCATATTTCCTGCTACAGTGCCAGGGACCACATGTTGAAATAAAGCTGCCTTCAGCTTCAGTCCCCAAGTTACTATGATGTGCAGTGTCGCTCTGCCAATCTCTATTGACATGTTATTTTGCATGAGAGTTGAATTTGTGTTAATCCAGTAAAAATTTGGGATTTTGAGGTTTGTGTTGCATAACTTAGCCTATTCTTAATTACATTCCTATCAAATGCTACCTAGTTTTCATAATTCCATTTAAATGATGTACTATCCACCCAAAGGGCCAGATTCATGCCTGATTATCTTAGTATATGTCAAGTACCTAGTGTGGCATACCTCTGAATACAATACAGATTTTCATTCAATAAAATGAGGTTACTGCTGCAGACATATTGGTAGGGCCATCATGATAAAGAAAATGCCTTTATAAATAAGACTGTTTCTTCTCAATTTATGTACAAAAAATATGAAAGAGCTATATTTTTAAGATTAATTCTACCCTCTTAGACAACGCCAGTGTTCTTCATTCTGGAGAAGACAATTTCTTTTTAATTTAAAACTGTATGTCTATTTCAAAGAAATTTACTAAAATCAACAGGTACTTGTAAATGTTAACAGAAATGCTGAGCCAACTGGACAGGGATAGAAACTATTCTGAGAAAAGATATTAAAGTTGCTGAACAAATATTTTCTTGTGTCTTTTACTCTTGGTCTTTTATACATATTTGGGTCATGATTGGCAGAAACTTATGTTTTCAGATATTGTCTGTTGTTTTAACAAATAGCCTTGGCCATCCAAGGCAAAAAATAGAACCTGAACTATTTCCATTGCCATTCAGCAAAATAAAAGTTTAGAAAGTAATTTTAATAACAACTAATAGGAAATAAGCTAGCATGTGAAGGACCACTAGAAGCAATTTTAAATCTATCTTAGAAAAAATTATGTGTAACGTTGAGACTCCCTGTCTTCAAGAAAGTATGAAATAAATATTCTCTCCCATTCGCATTTGTAATCTGGCTCATAAAAAGAACCTCAACATAAAAAGATGAAAAAGAATGTAAAGAAACCTCTACTGAATGCCAAATGAATAGTCTAGCAAAGAAATGAAAAAGAAATCAGTCTGGTCCTAAAGATTGTAGAGAAACTAAGACTTAAGCTGAAAGAGAGCTATCTGTAGTTATTAGTGTGGAGGCAGATTACAGATAGCCTTGGAGGTCAGGGTTAAACCCTGATGTCTGTCCTACCATATAGACAATGGAGAACTCCTTCCTTGAGTTTTTTATCCTGGAAGGACATGTGAAAAATAATCTTTGAAAAAAACTGATTTGGAAAAAGTTTGTAGAATGGCTTACTGAGAACAGAAACCCAGATTTTGAAGGGAAAGGTGATTTTTGGAATAAAGAACAAAGGTAAACTTTTTTTTTTTTTCTTCTGAGACAGGAAATAAGAGACTGAGGTAGGGAGAGTGATGAAGATTGAATTAGGAAAAGTGTGAAAGACTATTTCTCAAGTTGAGAGGGGTGAAGATGGGGATATGGGCCCTTGTCCTCAGTGGAGTTAAGAGATAGAGTCTTCTTGAAAAAATGAGGATGCTGGAAATAAAACAGACTTGAGATGTGTGGCAAAGATCTGAAAGAGCTGCCATAAGAAATTTGGTAAGGAGCTCACAAAAGACAGCAATGAGATGTGGTTTAATGTAGGAGGCAGGAATTCGTAGTGAATCTAGTTCCATAAGTTCCTACAGTTATTTCTGGCCAGAACAAAAAAACAATTAAGATGAAACAATACAATGGATCCAGAGCGGCACTGGGTGGCTGGCTCAGCCAGTTAAATATCCTACTTCGGCTCAGGTCATCATCTCAGGGTTCAGGGGTTTGAGCTCCGCATTGGGCTCTGCACTGACAGTGCGGAGCCTGCTTGGGATTCTCTCTCCCTCTCTCTGTCCCTCCCCTCCTCACTCTCTCTTTCAAAATAAATAAATAAACTTAAAACCAAAGCAAAGCAAAACAAAACAATGGATCCAGAGAAAGCTGGGGAATTATAATAGAGGGCTCTAAGGTTTTTTCTAAAGTATACATTAAATGCCAAAAAAACAGGTTTTATTTTTTTAATACATACATACATACATATATATATGTTTTATTTTTAAGAGAATGCAAGCTGGGGAGGGACAGAGAGAGAGAGGGGCAGAGGATCTGACAGCAGTGAGCCTGATGTGGGGCTTGAACTTACAAGCCATGAGATCATGACCTGAGCTGACATTAGATGTTCAACCGACTGAACCACTCATGTGACCCCAAAAAATAGTCTTAAAAAGAGGAGAGGGATAAAATCAAAAGGAAGAGGAGGACCTAGGGATCTTGAAGAGCTGAGGAACTGGTAGAAAGTATGTGAAGAAGTAACAAAAACTAAAAAAAAGAAATCTTGATTTGAGTTATGATGACAGGGTATCTGACATACTTACATTAAAGGATTCATGGCTTGGGTGAAATCTGCTCTCTCTATATATCATAAATGGTCTGAAATTTCATTTTTTTAAAGATATGCATTGATAAAATACTTCAGAAAATATTTACTTCAAAGTCTCACACACACAAAAATTGGTCTGACAATTCATCAGAAAAGCCTGAAGACAGTAAAGGTGAGACAAGAGAGAAAGGATTTCTTTAGAAGAGGTGGTTTAAAGGGAGTCCCTATATGAGAGGGATTTTCTAAAAAGTACTCAGAATTTCCCCCTAGGAGTCTGAGGGTCACAGAGACTGAGTGGTGATCCATGTCTGTCTAGCTGTAGCAGCAGAGCAGCACAGAAAAAAATCAGGGCTGCAGATGGAATGACTGTCTTTCTGAGCTGACAGAGCAAGAGTGTGGATGTGCTTACCTTAGGAATAATGATGAGATGTGAAAGAGAGCAAGACTCTGGTTATCTAGAAAGGGATCTAGCTAGAGACAACAACCTACTGGGAATGAGGTGATGCCAAGCAAAGAAGAGACAAAAGGAACTTCAGTTCTGAAAGTGAGTTGTAAGAAACACACAGGAGAAGGCATCCATCTCTCACTCAGATCTAAGGAACTGCAAGTAGTCAAGTCCTAACAATGAGAGATCACCAAAACCTACAAAAGAAAGCAGCAAAAAGAGTCAAGGGCCAGAATGGCCCCCATCAAACTATAGATTTTCTAGTTTGAAGTAGGCCTGAGCTGTTGAGAGGAGAAGCTTTGAACTGGTTGAGAGAATGAAGCCTTGACATTAAACTAGACAAGATTATATATAATATATATTATATATAATAAGTTATATATAATCCCTTAAGGAGACTGGAAGCACCATGAGATATGCTCTAGAGTCACTAGAGAAAAGAAGATTCAGCAGAGCTTGTTTAAAGGCACTAGGGAGAAAGAATTAAGTTGCTTTCTGTTTGTATCTTGTCTTAAATTCAAGAACAAAATCTACTTATATCTGAATAAAAATGAAAGACTACTATTTTAAAAATAGGAATCTGAATAGTCCTTTAACATGGAGAACAGATAAGACCACTTTTATTGCCTTTTATACTTTTTTAATTAAAAAAATTTTTTAACACATATTCATTTTTGAGAGACAGACAGAGACAGAGAGTGAGTAGGGGAAGGGAAGAGAGAGAGAGAGGGAGACGCAGAATCTGAAGCAGTATCCAGGCTCTGGGCTGTCAGCACAGAGCCTGACGAAGGGCTCAAACTCACAGACGGCGAGATCATGACCTGAGCTGAACAGACACTTAACCGACAAGCCACCCAGGTGCCTCATGTCTTTTATACTCTTTATTTAAAATTAATTTGAAGAGTTTTGTTTAAAGGTATCAATTTCAGACTGCAGGATTTTTTTTTTCAGATTGCTATGGGGAGTCAAAACTACTAATATTAATTTAAAAAGCAACTAAGTATATTTGACCCTATTAGGGACATTCCTATCCTAGAAGAGTTTTTTTTTTTTTTTTTAACTGATAAAGGACCACAGATTATTTAGAGTACTGATGACACCTCAGGGGAAAATGAGGAGGGGAGAAAGAATAGGAAAAAAGAAAAAAATTGGGGGTTTTGGAACAGCAAGTTTATCTCACTGCAAAAATTAGATTTATGAGTAGTAGACTTTGGAGCATTCAAAAAGAAATGGAGAATAAGATGGTATTTAATATAGTCATTTTCCTGCTAACAGGTTAAAACTGCTACCCTGTCACTACATGTCACAGGAAAAAGGAAGACAAGTGTCTAAATCACTGGGCACTTCTCCTTGTAAAAGAGCAGCATGTTTTCTGAAAACATCTACTTCATTCTCAGTCCTAAAGTGACTTGAAGTGGGGAAAAATTAATAAATGATAACTAAACTTAATGAGTGAATACTAGAATAAATTTTAAATTGAGTTATTAAGTGATGATTTTGTTGCTGTTGTGAGATATATGCTGAAACTACTGCATTAAAATAAGGAAATAATGCTGAAATACCTTATATTCATGACTTGCTTTAAGCTACCTATCTGTGCTTTGGAAACTGATTCACAAATATCTGGTCATCTAAATCTAGAAATCAGATTCTAGAAATAGAATTCACACAATACTATAATGCATACTCTGTGAAAGTTGAGAAAACAGTCTAGTCCCTCAGGAACACAAGAGTGAACTAATAAAAATGAACTGATGCACCCTGAACTTTTCAAAGTGATTCTTAAAAATTGTAACCTCTATATGCATACTTTAAAGAGTTTTCAAGCCAGCGAACCAGATAATCATTTGTAGCCGTTATTGAAGGTACATTTAACAAAAAACCATCTTAACTTCAATGAAGATATAACACTACAACATAAACCTTTAAGAAACCTTCAGAGAAAACATTAAAATAGATTGCATCTTAGGTGACCAGAGTTTAAATTTAGGATATGAATATAGTTCAGAGGAAAAAAGAGAAAATATTAAAGCTAAAAAAAAAAAACTTGTAGAAGTCTGAAATCACTTCAGAACCAAGATGGCTATGGTAGGTCACAGGTAGAAAAATGGTAGAACAACACAGTTACACATATGGATCTTTATCTGCCAAGGAGGAGGGAGTAATTTTTTAACTTATAGGTTAGGTAATAATTTCATATTCTCTGACAAACACAAAAAAATAGCAAAAGAATTAAACCAAATGAATCTAAATTATATTATAATTAGGATTGGATCCACTTACAGGTATTGTTTTTGAATAAGAGGTTTTTTCTGTAAAAGAATGCTTATATTGAAAAATATATATACAAAATCTTTCAGTTTGTACACAAAGTGCTGACACTGCACAAATCGGAATATTCTTAAACTATCTTTGCAAAGAAACTAAATGTGGCTGGTTTTAGTTTCTTTCTGCAGTACAGGTTTTTAAATTTCACAATTCATGATAATCATTAAGATACAATATTTGATGCAAAAAAGCATTTGACAAAATACAGCATCCTTTCTTGATAAAAACCCTCAAGAAAGTAGGGATAGAAAGATCATACCTCAAGATCATAAAGGCCATTTACGAAAGACCCACCACTAATATCATCCTCAGTGGGAAAAAACCAAGAGCTTTCTCCCTAAGGTCAAGAACATGGCAAGAATGTCCACTCTCACCACTATTATTCAACATAGTATTGGAAGTCCCAGCCTCAGCATTCAGACAACACAAAGAAATAAAAGGCATCCAAATCAGCAAAGAGGAAGTCAAATTCACTCTTTGCAGAAGACATGATTATCTATGTGGAAAATCAAAAAGACTCCACTGAAAAAAACTGCTAGAACTAATCCATGAATTCAGCAAAGTCACAGGATATAAAATCAGTGCACAGAAATCAGTTGCATTTCTATACACCAGTAATGAAGCAGCAGAAACAGAAATCGAGCAATCAATCCCATTTACAATTGCACCAAAAATCAATATACCTAGGAATAAACCTAACCAAAGAGGTGAAAAATCTATACACTGAATGAAAACTATAGAAAGCTTATGAAAGAAATTGAATACACACAAAAAATGGAAAAACATTCCATGCTTACAGATTGGAGAACAAATATTGTTAAAATGCTGATACTACCCAAAGCAATCTATACACTCAATGCAATCCCTATCAAAATAACACCAGCATTCTTCACAGAGCTAGAACAAACAATCCTAAAATCTGTATAGAATGACAAAAGACCTCAACTAGCCAAAGCAATCCTGAAAAAGAAAACCAAAGCTGGAGGCATCACAACCCTGGACCTTAGCCTATATTACAAAGCTGTAATCATCAAGACAGTATGCCACTGGCACAAGAACAGACAGACAGATCAATGGAACAGAAAAGAGAACCCAGAAATGGACCCACAGGTGTATGGCCAACTCATCTTTGACAAAGCAGGAAAGAATATCCAATGGAAAAAAGACAGTCTCTTCAGCAAATGGTGTTGGGAAAACTGGATAGCAACATTCAGAGGAAGGAACAGGACCACTTTCTTACATAATACACAAAAATAAACTCAAATGGATGAAAGACCTAATTGTAAGACAGGAAGCTATCAAAATCTTAGAGGAAAAAACAGGCAAGAACCACTATGACCTTGGCTGCAACATCTTCCTGACATGTCTCCAGAGGCAAGGGAAACAAAAGCAAAAAATGAACTAGTGGGACCTCACCAAGATAAAAAGCTCTGCACAGTGACGGAAACAGTCAGCAAAACTAAAATGCAACTGACAGAATCAGACAAAATATTTGCAAATGACTTATCAGATAAAGGGTTAGTCCAAAGTCTATAAAGAACTTACCAAACTTCAACACCCAAAAAACAAATAATCCAGTGAAGAAATGGACAAAAGACATGAATAGACATTTTCCCAAAGAAGTCACCCTGATGGCTAACAGACACTCATCATCAGGGAAAAGATGCTCAACATCACTCATCATCAGGGAAATACAAATCAAAACCACCATGAGCTAGCACCACACACCTGTCAGAATGGCTAAAATTAACAACTCAGGCAACAACAGATGTCAGCGAGCATGTGGAGAAACAGTAACCCTTTTGCACTGCTGGTGAGAATGCAAACTCGTGTGGCCACACTGGAAAACTGTATGGAGGTTCCTCAAAAAATTAAAAATAAAACTACCTTACAGCAATTGCACTACTAGGTATTTATCCAAAGGATTCAGGAGTGCTGTTACAAAGGGGCACATGCACCCCAATGTTTATAGCTGCACTATTGACAATAGCCAAGGTATGGAAAGAGCCCAAATGTCCAGTGACAGACAAACTGATAAAGAAGACGTGGTATATATATACAATGGAATATTACTGGTGATCAAAAAGAATGAAATCTTGCCATTTGCAACAATGGGGATGGAACTAGAGTGTTTTATGCTAAGTGAAATAAGTCAGAGAAAGACAAATATCATATGACTTCACTCATATGTGGAATTTAAGATACAAAACAGATGAACATAAGGGAAGGGAAGCAAAAATAATATAAAAACAGAGAGGAAGACAGACCATAAGAAACTCTTAAATACAGAGAACAAACTGAGGGTTGCTGGTAGGGTGTTGGGTGGAGGGATGGGCTGAATGGGAGAGGGGCATTAAAGAGGACACTTGTTGGGATGAGCACTGAATTCTATATGTAAGTGATGAATCACTGAATTTTCTTTCTGAAATCATTATCACACTATATGTTAACTAAGTTGGATATTTACAAAAATAAAAAATAAAGAATTCAGCCAAAAAATATATAAAAATACATTTAAAAAGAAATTAATTTTAAAAAAGATACAATACTTGACTCAGGAAAAATATAGTACTTAGTGCCTAATAAAAAATTTACTTTTAGATGCCTTTCCCTCACCTCCCTCGAAGTACAACAGATTAGATTGTGCTGGGTCTACATATATCTTCCGTATTATCAAGTGGTGGCTCCCCTAACACAGATACTCATTTCACTGAATTATAAAGAAAGGGCCTTGAGAAGTTATGGTCTGTCTTTTACACCTTACAGGAGGACCATCTTTAATTAATCTGTTTTAAGAATTACTTCTAGGCTTTATTCCCCTTTTCACGAGAAAGACCAAAACAGATCCCACTTAACGATAAAGGTATTTTTCATTTTCCTGTTACTAGTGGTGTTTATTTATAATAGAAAAATTATCTGAGTTTCTACACTATGAAAATCTACAATGGCCTCAGGACAAAATCTAATTTGAGGATCTCATGCAACAAGGAACAGAAAATACCTACTTCAGTATATATGAAAGGAAGTTTCTATAACACAGGCTCCAGAATCAGGCAGGTCTGGGTTTGAATACTGAGTATGTAATCCTTACCTTCTCTGAACCTCATTTTTTTTTCTCACAGAAAGGAGATTAAAAAAGTAACTACCTTAAAGACTGTGGTGAGAATTTTAATGAGATTATACTTTTTTTAAGTACTTAAATAATGCTAGGCACATGGAGGTACTCAATAAATGTTAACTGCTATTATTTCTAAAATGATACATTCTTATTCTTAAAATATTCTTTTTTTTTTTTTTAGCCAGCAATTAAACCAAGAGTGCATCTATGCAAGGAAATGTACAGTACTTAAAAGTCTGGTTAGAGAAAAGTATCTAAAACATGGAAAATGGTCACATACACAATTACATGAAGAAAAGACCATTATATGACAAATGTATAAAATGACTGCAATTTTTAAAGGGTAGGTTGTAGTCAGATATACTACTGAAACATGAGCAGAAATGTAATGTCTATAGGTACTATAATAACAATTATAATTTTAAGTATTTTATGTTTTTAAAAAATTTCCAAATATTCTACGATGATCATGTATTACATTTATAAGAAATTTAAAAAATGCATAATGTATGTAATTTCTTTTCTGACTCAAATTTTCTCCAGAAAAGCTGACTCAAAGGAAAAAAATAAGAAAAAGATAAGCATACATTTTTTAAAGCAAGATTTTATATAAAGGATGTTAGTTTTATTATATTAAAAACTTCTATTTTTAATTATTACTCTCTAGCATCAAAGTTAAACAAAACTCAAAAAAGTCTGACACCTCAATTATAGCATATTTAATCATATGTCCAAAACAGTATTTCACTTGGAGATCAAGTTGATATGTACTCCACTACTTAAACACTAAACTTCATAGTAAGTTTTTAAATTTTTTCCCTGACTTTATTGAGATATAATCGACATATAAATTGTGTAAGTTTAAGGTGTGCACTGTATTGACTTGATACACATACATTGCAAAATGATTGCCACTCTTGTGTTAGTTAATACCTCTGTTATGTCAAATAATTACCATCTCTTTTTTTGTGGTGAGAATGCTTAAATCTACTTTGTTAGCAACTTCCAAGTACGTAATACAGTATTTTTTAACTATGATTACCATGCTGTTCATTAGATCATCAGAACTTATTCTGCATTCAAAGTCACTACACCATTTTACATTCTCACCCAAAACTCTCTTGCTCCTTCTTCCTGTTAGAAGTTGCTACTCTAAGATTTTTTAGCTTTTCTTCAGGAGACCACTAGATAGGGGCAACAGCCAACTAAAACTTACTGGTGAATTTATCACTACATGATGTCTTTAATTATTAGACAAAGGATATTATTTTTATTTTTTAATGTTTATTTATTTATTTTTGATAGGGGGAGGGGCAGAGAGAGAGGGAGACAGAGAATCCCAAGACAGAGGGAGACAGAGATTCCCAAGACACGAGGCTCTAACTCACGAAATGTGAGATATGACCTGAGCTGAAATCAAGTCAGATGTTTAACCTACTGAGCCACTCAGATGCCCCTCAAAGGCTAATATTTTAAAAGTTAGAAAGTCTCCCTTGATGAACATTAACTCAGAAAAAGTAGATGGATCATTAAATCCTAAATCCCGTTTTCCTGTAGCAAAACTGGTGTGGTACTCAGCTTTGGGTATGGATCTGTCACCTGCAAAGTAAGAAAAGATGGTGAAAAGAAGCCTATCAAAAAACCCAAAAGATATGGTCTGCTAAGAAGGAAGAAGACGTGGAGAAAATAAGTTCACTGAAAAGCAAGGAAGGAGTCTGTAAAAAGGAGGAAGTCACCAACAGTATCAACTGCTGCAAAGAAGCAGAAAAAAGATGAAACAGAGTAACTGAGGAAGATTCTTGATGGGGGCAAACTGAATTTATAGCCCAGGGAAGATCCCTAAGATGTTGCTGAGCAATTCCAGAACCTGGAGAGAAGAAGGAGGAATATGGTATAATACATACCATATTAGTTAAAGGTAGTTCTGGGGTCTTGTCAAAATAAGAAATGAAGCTAATAATTTAATATGAGCAGGATTGGACTAGGCTGGGGCCATGGGAGGATAGTGTGGACCATAGTCTTATAATTTGCCTTACTTTGCATTTTACCAATGGAAAATAACTTAAAAACAGCATATGTGATATTTCCAGAAATAGATAGCCAGTTTTTAAAGTAACATCAAGATAAACAGAGAAATTTATATACTATGACTAAGGAAATATATATTATTAATGGTTTCTTTCACTGGAAATCAGGGGAGTGGGCGGCAGACAGGGGAAGAAATATGGGGTGTAAAGATAGGGCTCTGAAGAACTTACATGTATAAATCACTACCCTCTGACTCATATATGTAAAGCACATATTTGAAATCTACTTTTCCAAAAGAAAGGCATTACTAGCATCTGAGAGTATGTATACCTTTCCTTACTTAAGAAAGAGGATTTCTCTTGGCATAAATGCTATAAGACATATTTAAGGCATATAATCATGTTATGAATTCCAAATATGTTTACACAGTATGTCCTAAAAGTTAATAACCTTAATTTCCAGACTCCACAAGGAATGTGAAAATGCTAGCCCCAAATCTCCCACATTTCCATCCTTTTGAAGTTTTCAAACTTTATATGGTAAAAGAATGTGCTGCTGATATATATGCCTGTTCTCTCATTCATTTTTTAGGCTTGATGAAATCTTCTATTCTCAAAACCTGTATACACTTTGACAAAGTAGACTCATAAATTATCTTACACCTGTCTTTAATGGTTTGTTACTTTTAAATTTTATTTTATTTACTTTTATTTTCATTTCAGTTTCGGGTTTATAGTTTTCATGACCTTGACAAGGAAATAATACCCCTCTGCAGTCTATGAGAAATTTCTGGGGTATTTTTTTACCTATTAACAAAATATATCTTTAGTTAAAAACAAGTTTCCTTTTGTGTCCACATCAATTATGTCTTTTTCTATTATTCTGTACTTGGTAGAGCCAGCATTTTAAATATGACAGTAAACTTTTACTTTTTAAATGTCATGCCTTTTACTTATAAAGCAAAATAAATACATTAGTGTGTGATCTGTGCAACTCACAGAGGACTTTAATTCTATATTTAGTGTCCAATAGTCATTGCCATCAGTATTAAAGAAAAACCATTTGCTAATGACACACAATAGATTTACAAAAAATACCTTATGGAATACTATAGTATATAATTTTAAAAGTTTAGAGAGCCACAGGTACCTTAGTTTAAAAACCAGATTAGTCATAAAGATAGCTTTCATTACCTCTTAACCCTAGCAAGAAATGAAAACAAATGGACTTTTCTTTGTTTCTTAGACATGACCTTACTCTGTTTCATGTGAAACTCTGAAAGAGACGAGGAAGATTTTTACTTGGTATGTGAAGACAAAAAATAAAACACAGAAAAGTACTCTTCAGATTACTTTTTAAAAAATTTCCTACATTTGAAAAATCAGAACATTAGCACCAATTCTGAATTTTTCTCTGTGACTAAAATGCTTATTTAATTTTTTTGAAGTTTACTTTTATTTATTTTGAGAGAGAGCGAGAGCACGTTTGCACAAGTGATGGAGGGGCAGAGAGAGAGAGAGAGAGAGGGAGAGAGAGAGAATCCCAAGCAGGCTCTGCACTGGCAGCCCGGAGCCCAAAGCAGGACCCAATCCCACGAACCATGAGATAACAACCTGAACCAAGATCAAGAGTTGGAAGTTCAGCTGACTGAGCGACCCAAGTGCTGCTAAAATGCCTGTTTATTTTTAAGAATAAGAAGAGATGTCATTTATTGAGTATCTCCCTTATTCCAATTACTGCCATTAAACCTTTCACAAATAAGCAATCTGAAACTCTCTGAACTGAAAGAACTTGCTAAATTTCACAAGGATTGTAGGGACACCTGGGTGGTCCAGTTGGTTGAGTGTCCGACTTTGGTTCAGGTCATGATCTCGTGGTTTGTGAGTTGAGTCCGACATCAGGCTCACTGTTGTCAGTGAAGAGCCCACTGTGGATCGTCTGCCCTTCCCCTGCACGAACTCTCTCAAAAATAAACAAACATTAAAAAAAATAACTATAAACTTCACAAGCATTGTAAATAACTAATATCTGAACTCTGTTTCTTTTCAGAGTTCATAAAGCTCATTATTCTACACTGTATTGTGTACTTTGACTTTCTGAATATCTTAACTAACTCTATTTTGTTACTCAACAAGGTCTCAGATTATAAGAAACTCCATAAACTTAATGGCACATTATTAGGAAAAAATACTATCACTTAAAGATACAAATTGCTTACAGACACACACCCTAATGTCAGATATGTCAAAAAATGAACATGTTAAAATGTAACAAACATGGCATAATATACTTTGGCTACGCCTCCAGCCTGAATATCTTATCAATCTTGGTAAAGATTCTATCAGAATGTCTAGATTAGAATGCTTAAATATATTTGATTTCAGAACTCCATTCCATTAACTTTCAGAGTTTATTTTCAGTTTTCTTAGCCTAGATTTGAAGAAGTCTATCTTAGTTGTAGATAAATTGTACTTCTTAACCACAATATGTAGGTTAGAAAAATTATTTTTTAACAAATAAGTAATTCTATTCAATGATGAAATAATTAAATATTTAATAAATTAGAATAAACTATTTACATCTAGAATACATGAAATCTCACTCTGTTTTTTGAAGCTAGGATTTAAGCCTTCCCTATTATTTCCTTTAGCTTTACAACTCTGAGAACAGGCTAGCCTATTTCAACTAGGACCATGTCTTTGAAGCAAACAATGTCTCTCACCCTCATATCATCTATAAATACTGGAATAACAAGTTTACGTAACTAAGTATTCTACATTCTTTCTTAATTCTTACATTAATATATCATATAATCCAAATTTAATAATGCTGGATTAATAGGTAAAAATATTCTTAGTAACAATCTGTAGTGAAAATCCTTCAGTCTAAGTACCAGATTTTTAGTAGGTCACCTTCTCTTCCAACATAATGTAAGTATTAAAAAAAAAAAAAAGCTATTTAAAAACTAAAGGACAGTATAAAGTTGGGGATTTTTGAAAGGCATTCCCATGTATGGCACCCTATTGTACTTTGATTAATTATCTCTCAGTTATGAGTTAGTTTCTTATCACATATGGTATTCCACAGCATGCTATGCAAACACATCAGGCCCACATACCATCTAAATTAGAAAGTGGCTTGGTTTTTCCAGTTTGTAGTAAGTGTAACTTATACAAAGTGATTTAGTTTTTCAATTTTGAAAATTATTAATATAAAAAATTGTCTAATTTTAGAGGTTCCAATCATTTTTTTCCTCTGTGAATATGATGTTGAAATGCATACAAATGTATGTCATAAACACTGACAAACTATACATACCTGGAGGAGAGAAATCATATTTTATTTACAAAAGATTCCTAAGGAATGCTTGACCATGACATATTAAGTTACAGAACTAAACAGATCAGTATAGATTCCAATTCCATTATGAAGAACAACCATAAATAGTCTTTTTTTTTTTTTGCTCAAAATTGTTACCTGATAAAATATTCCTAGGAATAGGTTTCAGAAAATGTCTAGGACAATCAAGTAAAGAACCTTTCTAAGCAAGCAATAATAACAAATAATAAGTTCAATTTATGCATAAATGTTCAGTTTAAAAAACACTCTTTTTAAAAAACATAGTATCAACTATAATTAGTGGAATTCTTAATGGCTATTATTTCTTACTGAATTCACAAATCATTATTACTAGTCTCAAAGTACAACAGTCAGAAACTAAGGGCTAAGTAAGACATTTATACAAACAAATTTTGCAGAAAATGCTAGAGTTCAGGCATACAGAGTTCAGGCAATAGCCTGAAGATAACCCAGATGTAAAGGAGAAGATAACTGGAAGATTGTGGGTTTTATCCCCCACGCTAGCAAAGAGGTAATCTAAAGTTTAATAGGTAACTACAGCTTTAATCAAGGATAACCACATCAGTTTTAATTCTCAGACTTTTAGTAAGTTTACAAACCACCATGGATTTGTTCTTTGGGATTCTACTCTAAGAAACCGTATTAATAACTTTTCTCCAAACATTTACACACCTGTATCATGAGTAAAAATGCCAATCAAAATTCAGTAAAGCTTGCTAAAGCACACTGTTGTAAGTTCTAATGCTGGTCATATAAATGCTAGAAGAATACTGAATTTTTAAAAGTTAGGTGTTATGTTTTACCTAAAATGACTTCTCTGTAAACCATACTAAATTCAGAAACTTAAAATTTAACGTAATGTCAGATAAAATCCCAGAGGTCAAATGAATAGCTAAAATATTTTAAAATCCTTGTTTTAACGGTTATACTTCAAATTTAAAAGACCTTTAACACCCAACATGGGGCTTGAACGCACAACCCCAAAATCAAGAGTTGCATGCTCCACCTACTGAGCCAGCAGGAGCCCCTTAATTTTATATTTTTCATAAATTTTCATTATACATAAAATTAAAACATTCAATTTCCAATATTACCAGGTTCAATTACATGTGCTTATTTAATGTACTCTGGCAAGATACTCCTTGGAAAGATTGTTTGTTCAGTTCTTAAAGGGGCAAAATTCACAATGTTTTATTTGAAAATGAATAGTTACATATATAGTTTTTACTCAAGTATATCAGTTATAGAATTCTAGTTGCTTAATGCAGAAAATAGGAAAATAAAGATTAAAAAAAATCATACTTTCCCTACTCAGGGATTTCTAATACCAATGATTATCAAAAAGTACCACTTGCCTCAGCAGACATGCATAGCATTTGCAGTTCCAGAAAATTTTACATAGGGATTTAGATGATGTTTCTCTGCATATGAATTCAATTTATTATTGCTTTACACTAGATAGATCAAATAAGAATGAACCAAATGGAGGTCTCCAAGCTAGGACAGTTCATCTTATAGTAGTCAGATAACAACCTGTCATGTATACTCCATGGCTTTTCACCAAACAGAACTTAAATAAGGATGAAAAGCTAAAATCATAACTGGCACAGTCACTGTAAAATATGTGATGTATACTTAAATTCTCAGTGGCATCTGTGAATATATATGACTTGGATGACGCACTCTTAAAAAATATTTATACAAGTTCATTTAACCATGTCTAAATAAATGATCTTCATTTTGGGTGTTTTAACAGAAGTTGTTAAGATCTATATTAAGTATAATCTAGAAAAAGACCGAATAGTGAACTGTGCCCTATATTTAATAAAAATACAGTACTTAGTCTACTTTGTATTTTATATGTAAGTATACAACATAAATTTAAAGTAGTTTGTTGACATTTCACTTGGGCTTTGGGCATTATATGTATTTGTTTTAAAGTTCTAAAAAAGTTAATTTTTAGATGAGAATCTTTCTTAATAACTGAAGAATTCATAAAATACATAAATAGATTCTTATTCTTGACTACTCATTAAAATAATTTAGGGAGCTTATAAAAAATATAAACGTCCACCCTCATTCCCTCTCTCACCTCTTCCTGAACAATTCA
This sequence comes from Cryptoprocta ferox, assembly GCA_028646485.1. Classification (NCBI taxonomy): domain Eukaryota; kingdom Metazoa; phylum Chordata; class Mammalia; order Carnivora; family Eupleridae; genus Cryptoprocta; species Cryptoprocta ferox. Next base: position 15,939,277 of record CM053559.1, read on the forward strand.
GTCTAAAGCCCATTAGGTTTTAGTAAGCAAAATAGGTGTCCATGTTGGGTGGCAGTGGAGAGTGATGAGAGATTAGTTTTGTATCAGGGGACTAAATTATATAAGAATATTTAAGAATAATGGGAGCCAGTTTTCTGTCAGGGAGTTACAAATATAGAAAGGGAGAAAACTGGAATGGCTTCTGGTATCTATAAAGGCAGGAATATTGATTCAAATGGGTATGTGTACATATACATCTAGTCCATGGCTCTGTCTAGAAGAAGTGGGAGGAACAACACTGCAGTAATAATGAGCACATCTAGTACCGACATCTTGGTTTCTAAAAACTCTTCTCTACTGAAAGGAACTAGAGCTCCTTAGAGAAATGGCTGGTTCCAGGACTAGGGAAAGGGAAAGTACAGTTGAGCCTGGAACATCTTTAGTAAGGAAGTACTTAAAGATCGCTGGGGTCATGTCAAAGGACAGAGATGCCAAGTTGAAGTGGCAGAAGGAAGCATAAAGTGGCTTCCATTAGCCAAATCTGGGACAATTTGAAGACCAAAATAAATGATAATAACCAATATAATCCACTGAATAAAACAGAAAATGGAAGTTTGATGAGGAATAGGATATTTGCATAGTCTCAAGGTTCTTCCACACAAATTAATTAGAAAAGGCAAGAGAATGGAAAAGACTTGCAGACAGCTCCTTAGTCAAGTGATTACCATCTATGGTTCACATTGAAGTCATGTGTCACCTGACAGAAGGCATCTGCATCACATCTGTGGCATTTCTTATCAAAGATACATAAAATGAATCTAACTATAAAAAAGACTGAAAGAATACAAAGTGAGACATTCTACAAAATAACTGCCCTGTAATCTTCCAAAGTGGCAAGGTCATGAAAATCAAGGAAAGACAAAGGGACTGTCCAGACTAAAGACTAAAGAAACATGAAAAATAAATACAACAAGTGATTCTGTACTGGATCCTTTTGCTATAGAGGGAATTTCTAAGACAAATGGCAAAACTTGAATACTGAAGATTAGGTGGTAGTAACATTAATTTTCTGTTTTTGTTGGTTATATTTTAGATATGAAAGAGGATGAAAAAACACAAATGCAAAGCAGACGTGTGACAAATGTACTTTCTGAAAGATTATTCTAGTACCAGTATAGGAGTATGGTCTCCAAACATTTTTGTTGGTGTGCCCCACTACTAAAAATATTTGAATATGTATCTTAACATATGTGTGTGTGTGAAGTTATATCATGTTCCATAGTATTAATATATGATTTACATTATAAAGCACAGACACAGAAATTAAAATGGGATGTTATACAGAATTAAGTTGACTTAATTAATCATCTTGTCTATCTCTTAGGGTGCAAACACTTCATTTTGGAGGCCTCTAGTAAACAGAATTCGCAAAAGAGGAGAAAAGTATGGCAGACCTATTTAGATAGTTTCCACAATAGGAGAAACTGAAAGAATGAGGAAAAAGTGGGACATTGAATCAACACAGTAGCAATGGAGAAAAGGAACAAAGAGCACATTGGGGAACCATTTAGGAAGAAAACTTTTACAGGACTCAGAGAATGCTTTTCTGTAAGGAACAAGGATGGGAAAGGCTTGTAGATGATTCCAGGTATTTAAGTTGGGTGAACAAATGGAATGGAGAGAGGTGAAGAGGAGGATTAAGAACAAAATGCATTATTTTTCCAGGCATATAATACTCATTAACATTAGTATTATGGCAACATAGTAAAGAGCAGGGGGGAAAAAACCCCTAAGGCATGGTGACAAGTAGCAGTGAACTAGCTGCACTGAACGTAAACTTAATACACTGTCTGGATAGCTGCTGCCTTAGTCAGTGTCTTTGAAACACAGCCTATAGGAGAAGGTATGTTTTGTGCATGTGTATTTCCATGTGTTTGTATGTGTGTAGATTTATGTTTCCGTGTGTGCACACATACATGTGTATATATATATATGTCCATGTAGTCATTTTTCATGAAACCTAAAGTGAACTAACTAGGTTTATAACAGGTTGATAAGTCAGAGAAAGTCTTATCATGCCATATTTCATAGGTATGAGTAGAATAAACAGTCATTGTATATACAAATATTGAATGGTTATCTTGTCACACCTGAAACTAATATAAAATTATACATCAGTTATTTCTCAATTTAAAAAAAGTCATTCTACTTTGAGGTAAATTGTCATTAAATCATTATTAATGAAACTACACTTAGGTGTATTTTATCATGTGCTAAAACTTAAAATTATGGATTATGTTTTGATTAATCTTCTTAGACTGTAGCAGAATTTCCATGTAAGTAATAGGATTTGTTAACAAAAGATTTTTGCCCTCACAAAGCCCATAACAATAAACCTAATACTTGAAGACAAAGTCATGCATAAATATGTTATGCTGCTGAGAATTACATGGCATTATTTTAGTTTCCCCTGCTACGCAAAATTTGGAGACAATGTTAAGAGTTAAATTAATGTTCAAAGTGCAATGCATTTTCAAGCACACATTCAGCTATATGCCCTCACCTTATATTTATCTAAAATTCTAAGCAAAATAAATAGCTTATTTGGGCGTCAAATTTTTAGAATGAAAGTTAAGACTCCTTGGACTTAATAATCCTAACTATCACAAAGAAAGGAAGTTGGATATATATTTTATGGCTATAACAATTCTACACATTCACTTTCCCCCACCTAAATTTATTAGCAACTGATTCACTTCCTTTTCCTGGCAATAACTATTCTTATCTTAGTTTTCCTATCATTAAAATATATAAACATGGCAAATATACACAGTATTACCTAGCAAATAACAGTCCACCAAATGTAATAGAGGAAAATGAAGGACAAGAAAAGTATATTAACTTCCATTGTAGGTTTCTTTAGGCCCTACAATGATACTAGTTTTGACTAAGATATTAATAATATACTGATTTCTTAATTTAAAAGCTTCTGCAGCAATTCACTGAATTATAAATGTAAGGCATGATATTATCTATCAATGCTTTCTTCTTTGGACCCAAACTAGCAAACGTCTTTCAAAGGAAAATATAAACAGAAATTTACTACCTGCTAGTTAGGAATGAAAGTCTTCAAAAGTGAACAAATCAGAATGATGCAACAACAAATATTCAAGGGAATTAAGTTTCCAGCTTAACTATTACATTAAATTTAATTTTTTATTGGATAAAAAGAGTAACTATACAATGTTGATATGACAAAAATACAAATCCTCTTCCCTGCTGTAAACCTTATAGTAAAATGTATGACATTCCAAAGATTAGATACCATAATTGGATGAAATTTTGATAATGTTGGTTGTTTATATCTCATATTCAATCAGAGGTCAGAATACAGAAAATACAATGCACGTTTTCTAACAATGTGCCTTCCTAATGGATTTCCATTTAGAGTTGAAGACCAATTGTCTCATAAAGAGGGAAAAACAAAAACAAAAATAAAATACCTTATTCTTCTCAATGGCTACCGGCATACTACTGCATTAAGAAATGTATGATAGGGCACCTGGGTGGCTCTGTGGGTTGAGCATCCAACTTCAGCTCAGGTCATGATCTCAGGGCTTCTGAGTTTGAGCCCTACATTGGACTCGCTGCTGGCAGCGCAGAGCCTGGAGCCTGCTTTGGATCCTCTGCCTCCCTCTCTCTTTCTGCCCCTCCCTGGCGCGCGTGAGCGCGCGCTCTCTCTCTCTCTCTCAAAAATAAACATTAAAAAAATTTTTTTAAGATTATTTAAAAAAGAAATGTATGATATACTCTTAACATATATGAAATTGACCCCTTTCATTTTCAGTATTAATGAAATTACTATATAACTTAAAGCCATTCCTTAAGCACGGAATACAATACTACACATTTATAGTAGTACAGAACCTATTCAAAAGAATGAACACAAAAAGGTGTATTTTTGAAGGGCAATAAATTATGTTTTAAAAGATGCTTCCCTTATTTGCTTGTTGAGGGTAGACGAAGCCCCAAACAAAAAGTGTATTAGAAAAATCATATTAAGGGGTGACTGGGTGGCTCAGTCAGTCGAGCGCCCGACTCTTGATTTCAGCTCAGGTCATAATCTCACATGGAATCATACCCTGCGTTGTTCTCTACACTAGTGGCATAGAGCCTGCTTGGAATTCTCTTTTTCCCTCTCTCTCTGGCCCCTCCCCTGCTCAAATGCACGCTTTTCTCTCTCAAAACAATAAACTTATAAAAAAAAAAAAGAAAAAGAAAAATCCTATTATACCACTAAGAGTTTCATAAGACAACTCTCTAAAATCTATAGTACAACTACTATTTTTTTCCATTTAAATACAATTTCTGTAAAGCATTTTTAAATTATGCAATAAAGCTTTTGCTATTAAATATAATACCTCTTAAACCTGGGTCTTAATAAAATGCCCGGAAAAAAATTCTTGATGTAGTTTAAAATTGGCAGCAAAATGACTAATTTTAATTATATTTAATAAATTTATATTAATATTTAATTAAAAATATTTAATGATTATTAAATAAAATGCAGAGTATATTCCATTAATTATCATTACACGAATATGTAAGTTTTTTAAATAAGTTTGGTTAAAAAAACCTTTCAATAGTTTTTTCTATAATCAAATGTTTTTCTGTAGTTTTTCACAAATAAATTTTTACAGATGGTGTCTGTGGTAACCTAGAACAGATAATTTTAACTTAAAAATATATTTTATTTTTGTTTTTATTTTTACTACAGCTTGTACTTTATTAAAAGGTAAAACTGCAAAAATTATAGACATCCATCATGCCTTTAGGATTATTTATGACTTTGGTATGTTCTGAAAATAGTAGCTTTTTATCCTCTGGATGATCTCAAATTAAAAGTGGATCATTCACTAATGAATTACTAGACTCAGTCCATATACCAACCTCTATGGCCATTACCAAAGTTCTTAAACATTAAAAATTAGACTCAGAACCCAAGGCAACAATTTGCCCAAAAAAATATGTATATATACAGAAATATATATTGGATACTACAATCAAAAAGGAATACAGAAATATATATTGGATTCTACAATCAAAATGAAATTTAGTATCAATTTTAATTGACTCTAGGACAGACAAATGCATTTAAGTGGCATTTAAGAAAGATGGCTTCATGTCCATTTTACAATAGATAGCTAATTTCCACTGTCTACTTAAGGAAGAACAATTTGATTAACCCACAGCTGACCACGATGTCTTATTTGAAATTCATTCAGTATTTTTGTCAAATGAGTCAAAGTATCAGGAGTTAACTATTTACCCACTTTAAAGAAACAATGATCTTAAACAGCAGATTACCACAATTTAAGGTTATAATATTGATATTCAAAAGATCTAATTTCAATAATTTTTAGAGACAAGCTATTAAACGACCTTATTGTCCTTTCTAACAGCTAAATAAATATCAAAAATAAATTTTAGGATATAAAAACTAGTTTTGTCAAAGAACAGACTTTTCTTTTTTCCCCTCAATGTTCATCTGTTTTGTTTCTTAAATTCCTTATGCGTGAAAGCATATGGTTTTTGTCTTTCTCTGACTTATTTCACTTAGTTCTCAGACTTTATTAAAACATTCACAATATACTTAATGAGTTATCTACAAAATAAAATTGGATTTTATTAATCTGTTGATTCGTACTTATATACATTAACACATATTTGTCAAAACAAATTTCTCATGACTCATTCCCTAGGGGTGATAAGTAAGCGCAGGGTGACTTTCTTTGGTGACTAGAACACTATTTAATATAGAAAATAGAAAATATGCAAAATAAAATAATACAAGATAAAAATATTTAAAACAGAAAATATACAAAATTTACAGCTAAAATATTTCAGAGGAAACATATAATTTAGTAGAGCTGTTTATTCCTTTTTTTTTTTTTTTAATGTTTACTTTTTTTTGAGAGAGCACAAGGAGGGGAGGGGCAGAGAGAGGGAGACACAGAATCCAAAGCAGGCTCCAGGCTCCGAGCTGTCAGCACAGAGCCCCACGCGGGGCTCAAACCCACAGACCGTGAGATCATGACCTGAGCAGAAGTTGGACGCTTAACCAACTGAGCCACCCAGGCGCCCGTTTATTCTTTATTTTAAGGGCAATAAAATCACCATGGCAAAATACTCTTGAAGTATATTAGATGAAAATGGTCATTCATAATTCTAATTCTCTTTAAAATCACAAAGCTGATGGTATGATATGGCTCTCAAAATGAAGTGAAACACTTTTTCTCATGGACTTTTCTCCTTACCTTAGAAGATGAAGAATCGCACTCCTGACATATCCACCCATAGCCTGTTTGTTTAGGAGACTTTTTCAAAGGGGGATCCAAACAGCCAAAATGGTAGCACAGTCTGCATTCATCACACCTGTAGGGTAAAGAGATTTATGGTATATCTAAATAATATTAAAAACTATCTTTTTCAAAGACATATGACAAATTCCCATACATTTCAACACATTAATTTCATTAATTCTATCCTTAGTTCACAAGATTATTAAATTAATGTCTATGGCAAAGACAGTGTAAAGCAGAAATATGTGTTTTAGGAAAAAACAAAATAGAACAATAAAATTAACAAAATATCATTCAGAACACTTTAATAGTAGAAAGGTTAAGAGCATATGAATGATAGCTAAATGTGTTCATAACAATACAATTTCAATTTTAAATTTCAAGAATTAATCATTTATCCCTTAGTTTAAAAACATTAATATGTATATAATTCTAGATTATGAATTTAATCTAATACATTGTGATTACTTAAAAAAATTTAAGCTGTAATCATTTCTATACGATCTACCTTATCACTCTATACGATCTACCTTATCACTCTTTGTCCGAGTTAAAGAGATTGTAAATACACTTTCTAATGTTTACAGCATGCTAACACAATCTAGTAAATAAAAACCATCCTAAGAATTTGGCATTATTTTCTCAAATACAAATATTCTCAGAATTACCTGTCACTTTCTCTCAGTGCATTTAGTTTTTCAAAGTACCTCCTAGTACATCTTTAAGCTTTTCAACAAATATTTTGATAGTGTCTTTGCCACCCTATAATGTGCAAAATCTAAGAAAACTATCATACCTATTCTTCGTTTCAGACAATCTCATCCTGCTGACAATGAAGAAAGATCTGCATTATTTCATTGTTTTGTACAATAAAATTTGCATCAGTTGGAATAACAAGACTAAAATTTAACAACAAATAACAAAGATGTACACATCTAATAGAAAGGATTTTGTCCTCAATTTCTTTGTGTTCTTTTAAGTTAAAAAAATACTTTCCTTCAGTCTGTCAGATTCTCTTTATTTACTGTTTCTCTTCCTGATTTGCAACTTAAAATGTTGAGAAAACCACAAGTACAAAACCAAGAAAAATTTTTATGAAACACATATTACTTCAATAAATTGCAAAATTACTATTAAATAACCTTTATTAGAAAAAGGAGAGGAAGGAACTATTGTTAGAAACAACACACAAAGAAAAACCATTGATTTTTAAAAACCATAAGAATAAAGAGGACTATAAATCAATTTATGTAAAAATTTCAAATCATGTTACAAAATCCAATCTCCCAAAGACCCATTTTGGAAATCAAGTTTCAGAAAGATAGCAACTTACTTAAGTTATTCAGGTATAAAGAAGTTTAAAACATAGTATTCATAAATTTATCTATTTTTCCTCTAAATTTTCTCCTTATGAACCAAATAAATTTATGTACTTTTCCAAAACCCTGATTTTAGACTCAAGACATGGACTTGAAAAGAAAGATCTACCATGATAATTCTAGCTACATGAAAAATAAAATTGAATAGAAGTAACAGTACTTTACTTACTATGCCAATATTATAAATAAACCAAAAATATATTAAAAAGCAGTCAGAATATTCAAATACCTGTTGTTCTGGCATTAAGAAAAAATAACAGATGATATATAGCTAACATCAAATGTAACATAAAGAAACTACATGGCAAGCCCACACAATTTTATGTTCTCTCTTGTCAATATAACTTATTTACCTTTAAAGAGTTAAAACTTCAATTATATTATGTATAGTTACAGGAACCTTCAGAATATGAGCACTTCTGAATTTACAAGAAAGATGAGACTTCTAGACAGCTGAGGCCATATTCCTTCAAACATGAAAACTGCTGTTTCTACCATCTTTGGTGGAAAATTTAAAAAGAATCACATTCTTTAGCAAGAAAATAAATATAACTTTCTCTTTGTCATGTCAGGGTCATGAATACAAGTAACACATGCTGCTGAGTGTCTAACAGTGTGTTTGGAGTACTATCTATCTGCTGTTCTATTTGAGTTATTGTATTCAACTTTTATAGGTTTTCCGGGTATTCACTTGCTTGAAAAGTATCAGCTACTGCTTTCTGATATTGTTAACTCTATGTGAGCATTTTCCTAACAATAATTTCTTGTGGATTTAGAAAACAGATCTTAAACCTTACTTAGTAAGACTATGCCAACGGACAGTAAAAAGACATGAAAATGAGAATTTCTACTGAGTTAATAAGTACATGGACTCAACTTTGGCTTACTGTATAGTCTTTTTTGCTTCACTTCAGGTTTTGGCCAATGATCCTTACAGTTCAGATTGCCAATAATCTGAGCCCTTGATAGGTGAAGAGTTATGGCATTACTGTTTTCCTAGCTTATACTGAATTACAATCTAATTAGTGCATATTTACTTTAAAACTCTGTGTTATAATAACTTCAAATTATTATTTCTAGTGTATAAGTCACATCAAACACCATGATGAATATAAAAGTATATCTTAATTTGTTGTTTTAATTTGTTTATATCACCTACATAGATGAAGGGGATTCTTATTGTTATGTACGTATTTCCAGCTAGTAACTTTAAAAACAAGTTTGCTATATTGATATAGTTCCAATTCATAGCTAATTCCAATTAATTGTAAAATCAGGTTATCAGCTCAAGAATAAATGCACAGGGAAAAGAAAGGTTGTGTATGCTAAATTTGTTAGACAATAATGTTGAAGTATATGCCATTTGGAAATGACCTAATTCTACTGATTACTTCATTAGTAATACCTTTTAGAATGACTTAGTCTCCATGTGGAACTCTAATGTATTTGTGATAGGTCTCAGAGGAAAGGCAGAATTTGCTTGTCAGAATTAGGGGGTGATATGAGAGTTCTCTCAAGTTATAGCTCATTCACCAGTAAATAAAAACTGTAATTCCAAGAATAAATAGCAAAAAAGAGTAGTTAATACACTTAGGAAATGCCTAAATCCAGAAGAGAAAAAACACAAAGAGAAATAAATCAATCCTGAAATCAACAGCTCTGTTAATAAATATGCAAATAAAAGCTTTCTACAAGCGACTAAAATTATTTCCATGTGGAAAAAGTATGGTTGTTTCTACATTAGAATATTGAGGACATCCATAGCTTTATGTGCAGGTAACAAAAATATTCTGAATGATAAAAGTAAGTGTGAACAGAATTTCTTAAGAATTAATATATCAGAGACAAATGTAAGAGATATCATTAAGAATCCCAGAAATTGAAGAACAAAGTAGATGGTAAAAAATAGTGGATTACTTATTTCATGCACACACACAACACTATGAAAACTCTGGCAAATTTTGTCAGCCAATAAATTCTAGCTATGTTACATATTCACATCTTTTTCAAAAATTGAAAATCAGAAACTCCTAAGGGTCTGCAACCATTCTTCTACTTAAAAGCTGAAATAAAGTTGAAATAGTTTTTGATCAAATTATTATAGTCTCTACTTCTATTTCTTACATAGACCTGGAAACTTATAATTGCAGCACATAATATATACAAATTTATTTTTCAAGAAGAATAGTGAATGCAATGTGTTAAAATCTTTTCCACGAGCAGTCATTGACCCACAAAAGCATAGTGATATGACACAATATACTTTATTATGGAACACAAATGTCTATATAAAAAAACCATTATACCAATAGCACACAGACTAAATAGAAAAGCAATATCTTAAAATATTAAAAGAGAATATTAAACTAACCTTTAAAGAAACACTATGAATTCCTTTTAATAAAATACAAACTGGATGCTTAAAGAAGTATCCTTTAAACATCTAATAAATATTACACACATTGATACTACAGGGCATTCTAAAATTACAATTTTAATGAGAAAAAATGAATCCCATTGATAAGATGAAAGGAAGCCTGACTGTTTAATTATATTATTTAATACAAATCTTAAATACAACTTCCTAGGTATCAGATTCATAAAAGACACATAGGTGTAAATAATAAAGCAGCTGAATATATGTGGTCTTTTATACACTGATTTAACCAAATGCAGTGACCAAGAAAACATAGTTCTCTATTTAAAATACTTACTTAGCATATGGTTACGTATAGCACCCTAGACAAATAAAAGGAGGAAAATACTTATGGTCATATGTCTTATGATCCATACAACAAACAGTCATGTGTTTACCTAACTACTGAGATTATGAATACAAGTAAAAAGAAACAACAGATTTATTTCTGCCTGTGCCAAGAGAAAGGCTAAAAGCCAGTACTCCAAAGGATTTCTTTAACTATATTAATTTCCATTTGGTCATGTCACTAGGAAAATATATTAAATAACCGATTTTAAACTAAAACAATTAAGTGCACCTCCTACAAATATAACTTATAGCCAGATGAGAAGCTAAACTTCAGAGGAAGAGAAATCCGTAACATGGGACCTGAAAAGTGATGTACGCTTTTTTGTGATCAAGTTGACCCATATTCACAGCTATTTGTTTTTTATGTCAAGGAACATTTTATAACCCATGTCTATAATATAGAGTAAAATACTGACTCTAAAAATACATACTATTACATGTGTTCCCTTAAAAAGAAAACAGACTAAATACTGAGAGAATTGATGGGTTGGGTTTCCTTACTTTTTTATCATTTCTGTGTAAAAATTCTAGACAAGAAAGATAAAGAGAATTGATCTTTAATACTAACATTACTTAAACCTCACTAGCAGCTTAATACACCCACACAAATCTATTAACAGTAGTGATAAATTCTTTTTCATTCAATAGTGGCCAGTTATTTCAATTACCCATTTTAACAGATGGAGAAAATGCAGGATTATGGCCCATGAGTTCAATCACTTTAAAAATAATACAAGCTTGAACAAAATTCTGCATTCTACCAATATCAGAATAACATTTCATATCAATAAAGGCATATTTTATTCCTTATATATTTTACAACAATTTTAGTGCAAACACTTATATGAGCATTTCCTAAACAAAATAATTAGAAAATGTATTTTATATCATTTTGCAAATAGAAGACTTATGTAGAGATCTTCAACATATTTTCATTAATGCCACTATAGACTTCTATTTTTATGTCAGGCAGTAATGATTGAGTGAGTGGTAAGAAAGACAAAAATTTTACTCTTTACACATTGAAAGTACATTGATTGAAAAAAGGCTGGATCATTATCTGAAATCCAAATTCACATTTAATGATAACTTAACTAATTAGATCAATTCAGTTAGCTACATCTGCAGCAGCCAGGTTATAAGATTCAAAGTGAAACAAAAAATAAAAATAAAACATGAAACATAAAGAATTCCTATAAAAATACACAATTAAGGTCAAGTACCTCCTCACAGCATGAAAGAATGATTAGACATTTCCATACCTGAAACACGTCTGCTTTGTTCTTTAATAAACTGATCTCCATCTGCTCATGCCCTTGGAAAATTTTCAGCAGTACAACCTGCTGTGCTCAAGCCCCACATAACTTTGTATTTCCCTGTTCATAATTAACTAATTATGCTCTAATCAATAGTGTAGATCCTGATTTTACAATGTAAATCAGATAAATGAGATAATAGCTGGGGGTCAATCTCATTTTATTTATAGAGCCCAGCATGAACATCCAATTTCATTATATCTTATGCACCTGAGCAGCAGTGAGTGTTGTCAGCAGGCCTGCAGGAAGTCTTAAGAGTGAGCACTGGGAGAAAGAGGCCTAGAATTTTTTAAAGTACTGGCAAACCATGTCCATCTCAGATATATTTTTAATCACAACCCTTAATATTATGTAAATTTACAAAGTGCTGACTCAGATAAGTAGGAAAAAATGATCTTCAGATGCCACGCAACCCAAAGGCTGAGTCTCTTAAACAAGTTTCACTTGTCGAAAACTATTTTAGAAAATAAAGTTTTTAAAATGTTACATTCCACTCTGGTGTAGACAGTCCTTCTAAATTCCTTGAATAGATTTTGGTGAAATATTCATAAAATATTCTCATATTGCAAATCAAGTAAAACAGTGGTTAAGTTTTGTCAAAAAAGGAACATTGTTAAAAAGAGTGGTTTCATTAAGTGATGGGATATAAAAACAAGGGAATAGGATAATGATAAATGATCATTATTTACTAATCAGCCATCTATTTTTAATGACATAAATGTAAAATCAGATAAGAAATACATGAATAATGATGGTATAGAAGTGATACATAAGCATCATTTTCTAAACTTAAGATGGATAAAGGTTGAGGCTAACCTTTTTTTATTCATGTTCAAACATAACCCTAATTTCAAATCTTTTTTAACAAAGGAATCAGTGAATTATGGACAAAAGCTATGTTCTTTGTTTCACTTCTGTATCTAAAATACTGTTCTTGCCATAATAATTAAAATTAAAAATTAAAAACATAAAAATTTAAAAAATTAACTGAATTTATAAAAATAAAGATACTGTATGTGTTGTGGATGAAATTCCCATAAACTTTTATCTAGAAACAAGTATTTTTGAAAATTTAAGGGCCCTTTTAAGTACATTAACTCCATCATCAATCAATGACAACCACAACACAATGATTCTTTTAAAAACTATTACATACAAATAGTTCTCAAAGTGGTGTGCCTGGCCAGCAACATCACTCAAGAACTTGTTAAAAATACAAATGTTCAGGCCTCCTCCCAGGCCCACTGACTCAGAAACTGTAGGGAGACAGGAGGAGGGAGTAAATTTGAGGAAGAGGACAATAAGGAGGTGAAATAGCACAGCAATCTGTGTTTTAATAAACCTTTCATGGGATTCTGATACAAAATACAGTTTGAGGACCGCCACCATATACTACTGTGTCATTCACCTTATATTTCTGAGTCCTTTAATTTCCCTCCTGATATTTTAGTATTTTTTTCATTTCCCTATTACATGACAAATAACCATCATTTATCTGTCATGCCAATTTTTCATCTGTGAAATACACATCATTTAGTGCATATTTTCTTAAGGACACATTAATATCTCCTTGCATAGCAATTGGACCAATTATGGAAAAGAGTTAAACTGTGTAAATATGAGAGCACTGAGGAGATTATTAGGAAAATATGTTTTATTCTACTCCCTTTAAAAGTTCTCTTCCTCTAAAAACAGGTTTGCAGGACCAATGATCTTATGAATTATGAGATTTGTATTTGTGATATGTGACAAAGATTTTAGGGCTAGCACCAAATAAGGAATAGCATATCCACCACTAGAGACTACAAGATGGAGAATGATGATAATGTAGTATCATAATTAGAATCAAAGTGGAAAGGATTTTGATTAATAGTGATACCAAAACCACAAGGCTTAATGATTTCTCAAAAAACCCAAATTAAAATGACAACTAGTAATTTCTCACCATATAACAAAACAGGGCCAGGACCATTAGCATATACTTTTAAGGAAATAGCAATCTGTCATTTTTCTTATAATTGGCTGCAGTTCAGCAATAGTAATAATTACCAACTTTTTCTCAAGCTTATGTAGAAATAAATAATGAGTCTCTCCTTATTCCTAAAAAAAAAAAAAAGCCAACTGGTTTTGCTACACGCTATTATTATTTTTCCTCCAATGTTAAAAGATCTTTTGATAAGTTAATCTCAGTTTATACATATTTTATATACATATTACTTTTATTAAACATCTTATCCATAATATGGTTCCTTACTGTAACTATAGATAACTACCATACAGCAACTTTATACTTACACTTTCTTTTGATTATCTATAACATTGCCTACTCTATTCCTAAAGTTTAAACTATTTTCAATTGCCACTATACCTGAAAAGATGTCCAAAACCACAATTATAAACCAGGAAATTCCAAGAGACATGTTGAGAATTACATGTGCATGTACATTTCAATTTCAGCAAAGAGTCTCTTCTAAATCAGTTCAAGATGAAGTGATGGAATATTCAACATATGTCTGTCGTTGATTTAAAACTGGATCATTAAAACTTGAAGATCAAATTTTAATTCTGTAAACCTCTGGAAAAATACAGATGTTGATGAAGATCTTTCAGCTGGCAGGTTGTATAGTCATTAAGCTTTGTATCTCCCTCCTTATTTCATAACCTCTTATTTAAGGCTGAGAAAAATAAAATTATACTGAACATAGAAAACTCGTATTAAATCAATAAAGACTGAATAAATTTGGGTATTACTAAAAAATACCTAGAGATCAACACAGATATATTTTACTAATGAGGTTAAAATCTGAAATTGTAAGTTTCATGCTAATAATATTAGTGCTTTCACACTAGGACTAATGAGCCAAAACTAGAATGGCATATGCTTTCACAAGTTTTTCACTTTTGCTGAATAATATAAATAGAAATAACCTTTAATATAAGAGTCTATAGTTGTTTCCCAATGTTAACATTTCATATGAATATATGTATTAAGCTGGATGAAACAGAATAGCAGACTAGTGGAATGCATTGTCTTTCTTGTTTGTTACTGGTATTGTTCAATAACAGTGAGTAGTAGCACATTGTATTTAAGTCCCACAGGCTTCCATAACTCTTCAGTAAGTCCAAACACCACATATCATCATTTGCCAAAGAAGCAAGAAGGAAAGACATCACTTAATAGGACAATTTTGACAAGACATTACTACTACTTTTCAACAATGCACATATCAAATGTTTCTGATTAGTGCAAGGAAAAAAAAAAGTAGAAGAAAAAAATAGAAAAAAGATCCACACAGGCAAATTAACTGCCTTGTCAGTCCAAGCAACAAACCAATCAATTACATTCTATCCAAACCTGACAAGCAAAGGCAACTTTTTGCAGTGATAAGCTTATGGGAAGGACAAGATAGCTGTTCTCCTTTACTTTATGTACTCTATTGAGAGTGTTATCCACATTTTTAAAATCACACTTATAAAAGAGGTTTCCAGGATTGCCTCCGAGGATGAGCTGTGGCAGAGTTGGGTCTCATGAAGGGTATCTACACAGTAAAGTGATAAGAAAAGAATATTAACATTTAAAGATCATAGCAGCTCTGTACTATGTCTTATGAAACATTCTAACAATACCACAGTAGATTCAAATAACATATGATCTGGTCCAAAGAGATAGATACCCTAAATGCCATGATCTTGTATTGGTTCTTACTAGTTAAAATGGAATAATTTTATCATTTGAAACATTGAGTTGCCTCCTCTTGTATTATTTTTGTTATTATGATTATCAGTTTTAGTTGTCAAAATAAACCTATCTTACTAAAACAAAAAAATATGTAAAAATATTGGAGAGTTTATATTTACATGAGCAAACATGTATTTGATCAATAAATATTTTGAAAAATTGCAGTCTGCTGTATTTTCTTCAACTATGGCAATTTAACAATGCTTGAGAAACTATGCTGAATGCATACTGAATGTAACTGTGTTGAAAACAAGAACTCCTAATAACTATGGGCTGGTTCTACTCAACGATAGAGTCTCAGAGGGGAAATTTTCAAATGATTCTTATCCCCTGTGCATATACTGCCTTCCTTTGTTAAATACGATATTAGAAATGTTTGGTTACAGTTGTAAAGAGTGTATCCCTAACTAGCTATTTTAGTGGACTATGCAACAAAAATGGCAGAAAATACACCTCACTGTAAAGACCTGGTAGATTACAAATGCACTAATTTTAGCCAAAATTTCAAAACTTATTCACTTGCATTTATTTCTGAACACTTTCTCTAGTGTTTCTTGTATTTACTTCACTATCAACATGTATTCATTTGTTACCTTTGTGCCTTTATTTTCAGGAGAAATTTTAGGTGCTTAGTGATTAGAAGAGCATTTTTTTTTTACTGTGATGAACATAAAAATTTCTTTCTTTCTTTCAGATACCTATGTAGATGAGGTGAAACTGCCAAAATAGTCACACAGCATAGAGAAACTTCATTTTAATATATAACTACTAGAAAGATGTGTTTAATGCTTCTAAGTTCCATTGAGAAAAAGAAAGTGAAAAGTGGCACAATCACAGACACATACAACACTACTGAGAAATGCTACCATGCCAAGCTGAATAATTTCCAAAGAAAGCAAAAACAAAATTGCACAAGAAAAAAAAGAATATAATGAGAAACACAGTTTTCAGAGAAATGTACTTCTTGACATATGAGAAATAAACAAAGTTGAATTCCCTATTGAATAACAGGGAAATAGAGAGGGAAGGCTAAATTCCCTTGCTGGATAGTCACATGTGTTAACTTTTCTCTGTGCTTCAGTCTCTAAGTGAAGAGCTTTAAGCAGATTCTGAACATGATATTCTGAGAACTGCTTTGACTGCAAGTTAAGAACTACTAGATAAACATAATGCAAGAGGAAGCAACCACATCATTTAACACAGAAGTACAATTAAATCTTAATTACATGCATAAATGATGGAGACTAGGAGACAACCCAAAAGATATATTTGTATTTAACTCTGATAGGAATTTGAACATAAATACATCAGATATCATGGAAATCTGCTCTAAACCCCAATAAATCTAAGCTGAAGTTTAACTTAGAAAAAAACTAAAAAGCTATTACTAATATTCCTTTATCCTAAAATTTTGCTTAATATTGCAAATCTCCCTTAAAGCCAGAATAAGCAGTGTGACTTGTTTTGGCTACTGTCTTCCAAGGACAAAGAACTGACTATGTGGTCTTTTACATCAGAGATCAAGTTGTAGCTTTGTATTTATTCCATTATGTATCTAGTAAGCTTACCTATAAATTAAGGTAGGAAAAAAAGAATTAAGTATTTTCAAAGGGCTTCCCTGATGCATGCATCCATAGTCTGTACCTTGTATAGTTGGAATTGCCTGCCAAGAAGCATCTACTTCTTATGACCCAACAAAGTCAAATATGCTAAAGCAGTGTCATCTGGAGAGAAGTATACCTAATGATTAGAGCATAAGCTACAGGGTCAAGACTACCCTAATTCTACCACTTTCTAGTTGTGTTATCTTAGGTAATTCTTCTCAGTCCTCACTCATAAAATAAGGATAAAATTTGTATCTATTTCATGGGACTGCTCTGAAGAGTACATGACATAAAATACGGAAAGCACTAACTAGCACACTGGCTCAAAAAAGCACTCTGTAAATCTTAGCTACTAATATGAAGAGCACCAGATTTATCAAGCAGTATAATAGTATTTACTGGAAGGGAAAAAACTGTATTTTAATACAAAATTTATATAATTGCAATATGTAATTGATATAATTTCTATTTCATTATGCCTAGTACATCTGTACCTCAGTTACCTAATTTCCAAAGTGGAAATGTGAATACCTCATAGGACTGTTATAAAAACTGAATGAGATGATACATTTAAAGAGCAAAGAATAGAGACTGGGACATAGTAAGCATCTAACATGAGCATTAAATTCCTAGTCATACAGAATTTAAAATAACATTTTTCTAAGGTTCAGTTACAAATGTTAAAAATATTAGAGTCATGGGGCACCTGTGTACTTCAAGCCCTGCGTCAGGCCTGGGATTTCTCTCTCTCTCCCTCTCTCTCTGCCCCTCCCCCATGGTTGCCCGCTCTTTCTTATAAAATAAACTTAAAAAAAATTTTAGAACATTTTTAAAAATAGGAGATTCTTATACATTACCTCAATATAAAAGTCTACCAACTTGAAAACTTATACCCAGTGTTATTTTCAAATTCATTATATTGTTTATTTCATATGTCCCAAACTATACAAAACCAATACAAATCAAAACCTTGTTATAGAAGGAACAGATGAAAACAGGATGTTTGATTAAAAAAAGAAAGAAAAGTGAGAAAATACAGATGGTTTCTAATACTAGAATTTGGATTATGCTTGTTTTGTTTGATTCCAAGTACTGAAATTATTAAGGAGAGACAAATCAGTTCACTTGAAAAGAGAGACTACAAATGGCCAGACCTGCCTCAAGAGGAAATGGGTTACTTACACACTTCTAGCCTGGGCAAAAGCTCTCCCCTGTCGCTTAGTACTGAGTGATACTGGGCAGATGATTTAAGTGTTAGATAGATGGTGGGATTACAAATTTTGAGACCCTTTCCGGGACTGTACGATATTTGTTTCGGAATCTCTTCAAGTTACAGAAGTTACAAAATTTAACAAAAAATAAGGTTGATGCCTTTATTTTACAGATGAGAAAAGGACTTCAGAGGTAACTTAATTCAAGTCATTCATCTAGCCAATGGCAGAACTGTGGCTAGAGTCCTAGTCTTTCCAAATAATTGAATATATAATAGATAATGTCTTCTGTATAACTTAAGATATTAACACACTGCAATGGAAAAGTAAAAAATTTCAAAAACAAATTTTACTGAAAAATAGATGAGTGAACGAGAAATATTTCACTGCTATATATACTTGAAATTACGATGCTTACTACCCTAAAATTGCTCCAGGAATACCACACTTCACTATGTAATTAATATCTATCATGTTCAGGCTTTGTTTTCTTTAAATACAAATTACTTGTCTATAATGTATTTAATTTTAAAAGAAAAATAAAATTGAAAAATTCAAACACTGATAACATATAACATAAAATATTTATGAACATGCAAAATTACTTAAAGGTTTAGTGTTTTAATTAATATAGATTTAAAAGTCAAAGAATGTCATATTAAATACTGAATGTGCAAGGCAAGTTAGCCGTTCCACACATCTAACAAAATCATTAAATGAGTAAACATTTTCTTTTTAATGTGTATTTTATCAGAATACACCTTAACAAGAAAAATTCAGTGGCACCTGGATTACCTTCATTATTCATATCGGAGTACCGTGAAAATTAACATCTCTTCTCAAATCTTACTAGTAGAAAAGCATTCTTAAAAAATAGCTAGGGGATGCCTGGGTGGCTCAGTCGGTTCGGCATCTGACTCTTGGTATCGGCTCAGGTAATCTCAGGGTCCTGGGGATGGCACAGAGCCTGCTGGGGATTCTTTCTCTCCCTCTCTCTCTGCCCCTCCCCCATACTCGCTCTCGCTCTCTCTCTCAAAATAAATAAATAAACATTAAAAAAAATAACTAAGTGGGGCGTGCAGATGGCTCGGTCGGTTAAGCACCCAACTCTTGATTTTGGCTCAGGTCATGATTTCACGGTTTGTGGATGGAGCCCCATGTTGGGCCAACGCTGAACGTGGAACCTGCTTAAGATTTTCTCCCTTTCCCTCTGCCCGTCCCCCGCTTGCGCTCTTGCTCTCTTACAATAAATAAACAAAACAAAAAAAAATAAAGTGTCCTTCACCAGATCCAGTTTATTTTCTATTTTCCTCTTTAAATTCTTTTTATAATGTACAGTACAGCATCATTTTTATGTTCAAAAACATTAAATAAATGATCATTGCTTTTTATAAAGCCAATTCTAAGGCAAAAAGGCAGCATTCTTGGTGGTAGGGATGGCCAAGTAACCTATCAGAATCGTGATATAAAGCATTCAATTTAAAATTTTACACTGTTGTACCATAACACATCTCTGTTACCCTAAATTTATTCAGTAAATGTTCATGACAGCCTTGGAATAATGCATTGGGAGGATAATGTGGGGGCAGAGTATAGTGAAGAATAAGGAAGCAGGAGAATGCATGGCCTACTCTTAATATTAGGGAGGATACTGGTGGGCTTTATACAATGACTGCAACTCACAGGCCATTTTATCGGGCCAGAGAAAGACCCAGAAGTTTGGAGAACTGAGATATATTAAAGCTACAGAATGCGGAGAGCCTGGGGGGCTCAGTCCCTTGCGTGTCCCACTTCAGCTCAAATCATGATTTCACAGTTCCTGAGTTCCAGCCCCAGAGCATGGAGCCTGCTTAGGATACTCTGTCTCCCACCACTCTCTCTGCCCCTCCCCTGCTCGCACTCTCTCGCTCTCTCAAAAATAAACATTAAAAAAAATAAAAAGTAGAGCCAAAGCAAACAGAGCGGAATCCATGGAGGTCTCATCAAAAGTAAGAACCAAGAAAGAAGGCAAGAGAAAACACTGAAGAAGCTAAGGTATACAGAATAATGCAGTACAGCGCACTGAAACAGATACTGAGAAATATCTCAAGCCACAAAAATGAAAAAGTGAGGCAATGGGTATCAAGAAATATTTTGATGGAAAACTGTTTGCAATTTATTCTAAAATTTTAGTTTTCAAATAATACACCATGGCTATATTTAAAAAGTTTTTTTGGAACAAAATCGTTTTAATTCTATGAATAAAAGTAAATATACTAAGATGCTGTAAGATCATAGGAGTTTAAACTCTTATTTTTGAAATTTTTATGTATATTTTTATAATGAACAAAATTTAAAATATATTCTCCACTTACCTGTCTTTAATTTTTTTAATAATAAGACTATTTTTCAAACAGTTTTAGGAAAACTGAGTAGGTATACAAAAATTCACATATATTCCTTCCCATACACACACACACACACACACACACACACACACACACACACACCTTCCTTTCATTTAAATATTAACATCTGCATTTTCACATAATGGGTACTTTTGATAGCTCAGGGGTAAGAAAAAATGAAAAAGAAAAATGCCAGATAGAAAGAGAGGGACAAACAGACATGCCAAGTTTTGGGAATGTGCACTTATTGATTTTTATTTAGTGTAATGCTTTTGGACAAGTTTCTGAGTTAGACAGAACAGAGGAGGAAATTTGAGAATCTGAAGGGAAGGGAGACTTTCAGATGAGGAATGAGCTAGTCTTAACTGCCTCTGGCATTCAGGGTGTTTTAAGATCCTTACATTAATTGTGAAGTAGTAAAATAATATTTGAGGAGTGTCAGTGATACATTAAGGATATATATTATAAACACTAGGACAAATATTAATTCTTAATATAATTAACAGAGATAAAATGGAGTCATAAAAAAATACTCAATGTGAAAGAAGGAAAGAATAAAAAATAACAAAGAACCGATGAAATAAACAGAAAATATTAAGACAGCAGATTTAAATCCACATCAATAATTATATTAACTCTAAATAATGTAACCCAGTTAAAAGGCTAAGATTGTCAAACTGGATAAAACAGTAAGTCCCAACTATATGGTGTCTACTAGAAGTCCAATCTATTTTATTTTTGTTTATTTATTTTTTAAAGCTTATTTTCAGAGAGAGAGAGAGAGAGAGAGAAGAACCAGCAGGGGAAGGGGCAGAATGAGAGAGAGAGAGAGAGAGAGAGAGAGAGAGAGAGAAAGAATCCCAGCAGACGCTGTGCTGTTTGTGCAGAGCCCGGAGTGGGGCTCGAACTCACAAACTGTGAGATCATGACCTGAGCTGAAATCAAAAGACACTCAAGTGACTGAGCCACCCAGGTGCCCCCAAATCCAATCCATTTTAAATACAGTTGTGTGTATGGATGTCCACATATGTATGGAATACATATCCCCATATATTTAAAAATATATAAAATAAAAATTATACAGCTATGTTAAGTATAAAGATAGAGTTAAAACTAAAGGAGAATAAAAGATACACCATGTAAAACTGTAATCAAAAGCTTAGAGTACTAATATCAGACTAAGTAAACTTCAGAATAAGAATGTTACCAGAGAGGGGCACCTGGGTGGCTTAGTTGGTTAAGTGTCCGACTTCAGCTCAGGTCATGATCTCCACAGTTCGTGGGTTCAAGCCCCGTGTCAGGCTCTGTGCTGACAGCTCAGAGCATGGAGCTGCTTCGGATTCTGTGTCTCCCTCTCTCTCTGCCCCTCCCCGGCTTGTGCTCTGTCCCTCTCTCTCTCTCGCTCTCAAAAAATAAACACTAAATTAAAAAAAAAAAAAAGAATGTTACCAGAGATTAAAAGGGACATTAAATTGATAAAGGGACCAATTCACCAAGAAGAAATAATGTATAAAGCAATATTAATAGAAGTGAAAGGTGATACATACAAATCTACAATTATAGTCAGAGACTTTAATACTTTTAGTAATTAATAGTACAAGTAGATAGAAAATAAATATATATAAAAACACCTGAACAGGGGTGCCTGGGTGACTCAGTCAGTTAAGCGCCCAACTTTGGCTCAGGTCATGATCTTGCCATTCATGAGTTCAAGCCTCATGTCGGGCTCTCTGCTGTCAGCTTAAGCCTGGAGACTGCTTCGAACTCTGTGTCTCCCTCTCTCTCTGCTCCTCCCCTGCTCGCACTCTGTCTCTCTCTCTCTTTCTCAAAAATAAAAACATTAAAAAAAATTTTTTTAAACACCTGAACAGTATACTGACCTACTTTTATAGGACATCCCATTCAACAAGTGATGCATATACATTCTTTTCAAGTGCACACAGAATAAGATAGACCATATTCTGGGCCACAATATCTCAATGAATTTGAAAGAACTGAAATCATAAAAAAATATGTTTTTTATAACAGTGTTTTGGCCAAGAGAACTGCGCTTCCTTCTTTAAGGCTCTAAAAGTCAATGATCAGGTTCACCTAGGAGAGAATGGGGCTCTTGGTCTTATGAAGTCCCTGTAAAAAACAGCTCCAGTATAAAGACTTCAAAAAGGCCAACTCATTTGGGTTTGGATCAATAAATATGTGAGCATATGGAAAAAAAGCAAGGGATATTTAAACTCTGAGGTATCATGCCTATGTTGTTCACCTCTGAGTTTCTTAAACTAAGTCCAGCATCTGGTACAAAGGGCCATAGAATAATTATTTGCTAAATGAATACTTTTCTAAAATTTTCCCAAAGAGTTGGAACTTAGTATAATGAAAGGGTAAATCTAAGGGCTAGAGAGAAAACTGGCATAGGTAGCTTATACCTGTGAAGCTTTGTAAAAGCACAGATGCCCAAACTACACCCCAGAGATTTAGAATCTACTAATTCAGAATCTCCAAGAGGGTTTTTTTTTTCTTTTTGCTTGTTTTTGGTAATTCTTTGCAAAGGTGATTTGCATCCCTACCAAGCTTAGAACCACTATCTTAGGGCTTGAGCTAAAAGGACTTCTGGTATAAAGCAGTGGTTCTCAAAGTATGCCCAAACTATCAGAATCAGCATTAATTGAGAATTTGTTATAAACACACATTCTAAGGCACGTCCCCAGAACATCTAAAACAAAAATTCTGTGGCTTAATAATCCTGTCAAGTGGTTTGAATGTATCCTAAGAATTAAGTACCTCTGCTTAAATAAAATAGAGTAAATTGAGCTGGTATGAAGGAAACACAAAGAAAGAGGTATGGAAAGAAAGCTAAAAAAAAAATAATAATAATAATAAAGAAGGTAGGAGACAAATTACAAATATTTCACAAGTTTACTTAAGGTGGACTAGCTAACATTCAACTAAGCAAAGATAAGTTTTACTTACACAGAATATTTTGGTCACTAAAATAAATCTTTGAAAAAAACCCCACAAGGTACTCTACTATCACATCTTGAGGATCTCTCCTATTTGGGAGTTAAACTTCTCTGGACTCAGTCTGTGTGTGGCCTGGCTCAACCATGGACACCTATATCCAATTCTTTCAGTTCCTCCATTCTCTCCCCACTTCCCCCTGCCTTTTTTTCAGTTACTCGGTTACAGAACATGATTTCCTACTGGCCCTTCAGTATCCATTCAGAGACACAGTCATCTACTAAAAAGTAAAGGTAGTAAAGTTAGAACTGGGTACTTAAGTTGTAAAGGACAAATCTGTAAGTTATCGAATCTACTTCCAAAGTCTGATTCCTCTCTATAATCCCATAACTTTAAATGCATTCTGGAAATTTCTAATTCAACACTCCTAAAAATAAACCTCATAATCCCCGGTGATACCATTCATCTACTGTATTTGTGTCCAAAAAATAAATATGGCCACTCATCTTTCTGTTACTAGTATCACCATTCTTTTCAATTAGTTATTTTAAAGTCAGTCAGTTTGGTTTAACACTCCTTTTTCTTCGTTGCCTCCCCATTTTGCTTAATTGTATTTTAATATCTAGTATGAATTTATGTCTCCTGATCCTTTCTAATCCTTCAGATATTCCATCAGTCAAGGTTCCTAGCACCCAAACTGGTCTTCCTCTAGTTGTGCATTCATTCATCACAGAGGCCACCATCATATCAATCTTCTAAAGTACTATACTCTCTATCATCTCTTGCCTTCAATGAATCCCCATTAGGACTCTTAAAATCTAAGAATCTAAGGCCCCAACCTACCTTAAACCTACATCATACCTTATTCCAATGATCTCACATGAGATCATGTGTCTTTATTCATGTCCATTCATTCTCTTGAAGGATTTGCTAGTTCTCATCTCAATCTCCTGAAAACTGCTCATATTTCAAAATCAAGCTCAAATGACACCTTGGTTTATATGAAGATTTCTTCCTCATGCTCTTAGGAATATTCCTATGATCCTCTAAGTGCTTATGTCTTATATCCTCGGTCTAACAATTTGATGGATGAATAAATGAATGGATTTTAACATCCTTAATAAATATGAAACAGGCAAGAAAATAAATCGGAGGCTAAACACAGGAATCTTATTTTTAAAAAGAATAAAGAAAAAATAGATTTCATAATTTATTTACAAATGAAAGCTTCAAAAGAACAGTCAAGGAAATCTTTTTGGTCAGTGTGCTTAATGCTCTACATGAAACTCAACTTTCCTTTTAAAAAATATCTACATTTATAGACCATGTCACAACAAGGTCCTTGATATAACAGGGCAATTGTTGGGTTCCTTAATAAATGACATAAATGAGTACCTGACAAGAGAAATTTGTGTCTGGGAGATTTCAGTCACTTAAGAGGAAAGTTACTGACAGATCTAATCTCACTTGGATGTGACTGAATCCTACTGACTTAGTGTTTCCTGGTCTATCTTCCTTGTGCAGCTGTCTGTGTCCTTCTATTTTATGGAGTGTCTAGCAGTTCCTTTCAAAGAAGAATTCCTCCCCCATTAGCTATTATTTGGAGAGAAGGTACTTAAAGAGTTACTTTTATATAATTTAATCTATCAATTCTCAACTGTTCAAAATGGTTGCCTATTCATGAACTAAATCACACTTAGGATCCTTAGCTTCATGTATTATCTTTATACTAAAAAAATTACATAACACCCAGAATGCATAAACAATTTTACACTAAATCACATTATGTGGCCACAGTTTCAGTAGTATAGTGACAAGATAATACTCAACCATCCTAACTTGTTCTACTCTTTACCCATAATATTTTCCTCAAACTTGCCTAATATTTTAGGAATACATACATTAAGTACCTCATTAAAAAGATAATAACTGTTTCCAGGGTTCTAAATTTCACCTTTAAAGAAACCATGGAGTATTCAGATAATTAGTTCAAGGAAAATCATGAAAAATTAAACAACTGATATAGTACCTATGAAAGGAAAGCTAAAGAAACTGGGTAATTCACTTCTTTTTTATTTTCCAAATTTCTTCCTCTCTCTTTCAGTAAAGAACTAAAGGATACAATAAAAAACAAAAGCCCTCTGGTTAAAAAGCAGCATAACTCTTATCTAGGACAGAATTAAATAATTAACCAACTTGGAAATATAATAATAACCAACTTGGTAAAATGAAAGAGGTATTGTTTTGGAGACAGATAATAAACTCTAGAATGGATAGATTAATTTTCAGAAAATAATACATTCAAGGAAATAAAGGTCACAAGAACCTTTAAAAAATATGCAGAGCTTTGAAGAGAAAAATCTAAATTTAACAGTAAATAAATCTTTTGAAAATTCTGGTAAGTCATTTTACTTACTTGTGCTTTAGTTTCTAATTCTAGTTTTACTAATAAAGTCAGTGTACATCAAAATTGTAGTTGATAAAAATAATTCAAGATGAAGACAACATACTGTGAAATACAATTCTTTAGAGTATGGCAGGTCCAGCAATGATGTACAAAGGGAGCAAAGTTATGTTATATACATGTATATGTCTATATTGTATATATTTATATATGAGTTATTTTAATTATTTATCAACACAAAAAAGAGCCTTGATGAGAATGAAAAATGTGCCCACAGATGACGTGACTAACATCAATAAATCACACATTGTTACCAAAAATTTTTTTCAGGGACTTAAGAGAGCCAAATGTCAGAACAAGAAGGTCTAGGAAACTTATTAAGTGAACAATTTTATAAATGGGATATACTACTACTACTACTACTACTACTACTACTACTACTAAAATAAATGCAGAATTTCAGACGTGACTGTGATGATTAAATGTCAAAAAATGTATCAAGGATGGGTTCCCAAGTAAACTGAAGTGATCAGACTAAATGAATGTCACACAAAGTTGCTATCATCATAGAAGGGAAAAGTGAAAACCCAATGACACACGGTGACATGACAGTGCAAAAGGTTTACTATTTAAAATACTGAAACAATGAAGAAACTTGTACAGTTAATCCAGAAGGAGCTGTGTTCTCCAAAATGACAACCAAAATGAAGAACAGTCGAAACACTAGAATAAAAGTGTTAAATAGTACACACAATTCATTAAAACAAGAAACGGTTGACAGGGTAGGTAAAGATACAACTATGAACTATAACAGACTTTTTAAGAAGAGTAGAATTATTTTAAGAACTTAAAATAACATAGAACCTCTAGAAATAGTATGTATAATGAACACTGAAATCAAGAGGTTTGGGTTCTAAGCCTAACCCACACTAATCATGTGGTCTTTTACAAACCATCCGTTTAAAAAATTATTGAAAGATTATAGCATGCCAAGTTCTATCCTTGCTCATGAGATATAAATATAAAGTTTTTCTATTAGGTTCACAGTCAATGAGGGGGTCAATTAAATATGAGTATAAGACTCTAAGAGAAATTCAATACAGGGTGACAAGAATTTTCACAGAGGCCTACATAAGCTGCTAATGTAGTAAGAGACAATCTTTGAGAAGGAGGAGAGTAAAAGACTAACAAAGGATTATAGCAAGTCTTAAAAGGTAAATTGGAACTTATCAGGCAGAGAATATATGGAATAAAATTTGAGGCAGAAGGAAATTACACACTAATTTTTAAAAACAGTATGTCAGGGGGCACCTGGGTGGCTCAGTCAGTTGAGTATCCGACTCTTGATTTTGGCTCAGGTCATGAACTCAGGGTTCGTGAATTCAAGCTCTGCATCAGGCTCTGCACCATCACTGCAGAGCCTGCTTGGGATTCTCTCTCTCACAAAATAAATAAATAAACTTCAAAAAATAAAAATATTAAAAAAAACAGTGTATCAGAATAGCCACATAGTTTGGTACGACTGCAGTAAAGGGCACTTGTGGATAAGTGACAGGGGTCTAGACAGTTTCCTCGAGATGCTCTGAAAAGACTTAAGCAAATAGATAACATTAAGTGTGTGATACAGAATGAGGGGTGAGGATGCATTAACTGGGGAAAAAGGAAGCTATAAGGAGGAAGAAATTTTAGAAAGTTATCTGCAAAAGCTCACACATGACAAGAGAAAAGCCAAAACGGAGGTAGGAGAGGATGCAAAATAAAGGAAGATATAGAAGGTACAGATTGCTGTGGAGATGTGACTGGCTATGCCAGTCAGAAACTAAGTAGAGAGACTCTAGTAGAATTAAAAATTTCAAATATTCCAAAATAAAATAGAAATACCAGATTATACAGTAAGTCCACTACTGGGTATTTCCCTAGAGAAATTGAAATCACTAATTCAAAAAGATCCATGCACTCCTATGTTTATTAAAGCATTATTATAATAGCCAAGATATGGAAGCAACTCAAGTGTCCACTGATGGATGAATGGATGTGGTATATATATATACAATGGAGTATTACTCAGCCATACAAAAGGATGAGATCTTGTCATTTGCAACAACATGGAAAAACCTAGAGAGTATTCTGCTAAGTGAAATAAGACAGAGAAAGACAAATACCATGATTTCACTTTTATGTGGAATCTAAAAAACAAAACAAATGAATAAACAAACAAAGTAGAAACTATTTCTTAAATATGGAGAACAAACTGATGGTTTCCAAAAGGGTGGGGAATGGAGGACGGGTAAAATGGGCGAAGGGGAGTGGAGATACAGGCTTCTAGTTATGGAATAAACCAGTCATGGGGATAAAAGGTACAGTGTAGGGAATATAATCAATGACACTGTAACAGCATTGTTTGGTGACAGATGGTAATAGTTACGTCTGTGGTAAGCATGGCATAATGTATAGATTTGTCCAATCACTACGATGATGTATACCTGAAACTAATGCAACACTGTATGTTAACTATAATTCAATTAGAAAAAAAGAACATGAAAAGTTTTTTAGAGAATTCAGCATTAACAGGAAAAGCAAAGATATGTAAAAGATGAGATCACCAGGGACTGTTAGAACAAAACAAACAAAACAACAACAACAAAAAAGGATACTGGACAGAATAGCAAGGAACACTACCTAACATGAGCAGGGAAGGCAGAGGGAGAGAAGTCTAAGGGACCACCTTTTCTATGTACTGTTATAAACAGAGGAGAGAGAAGGGTGATGGAAGAGATGCTTACGTATATCAATAAATTTACAGTTAAGTTATAGGTTACATATCAGAAAGTTTGTGCATTTCTGCCTGATAGTTTGTTTTCTACGTGAAGCAGAAGATGAGGACGTTGGTTGAACACTAAAAAACACAGTAAGAGGTATTAAGATGAGATGCATAAGGAGAACGTAAATGAGTACTGTCAGCAACGAATGTTCAAGCTGACTAGAAAATACGGAAGGACTGCCGGACAACGCTGAGGGCCTAATTTATAATGATTATGTATGTTAAAAAAATATATACACTTAAACATAAATCAATAAATTGTTTATACCTCAGTAAACATATCCTTTCACTCTATTTAGTATTTTGTTCCTTAACTAAAACTATGTGTACAAAATCTTTTGTTCTCTGACCCTCCCCCGCTCACACTGTGTCTCTCTCTCTCAAAAATAAATAAACGTTAAAAAAATTCTTTTTTAATAGAAATAAAAATAAAGATATGTATTTTATTTTTTCTCTTTTTTTGGCCTCCATTTAGCTTCTGGAAATGATCACCAATTTACTCATTTATTTGTACCTGATTTTCTTCTTACATATTGAAAATGCTTACCCCATATCAGAAAAGAGTACTAGAGATAGGATCGTATGCATACATACTAATGAAGTTATGAACATGAAGGGTACCAGGAGTCAAATTATTTCCTGTCAGCAAGAGCTACAAAAAGAAATAACTGTACAGGTAAACACTCTTTAGAAACCAATCACTGGAGTAAAGTAAAATATGGCACTATATCCAAGTACCTATATCACAAAAACGAAACAAACAAACCTGGGGGAAAAAAAAGATAAAGCAGCGCAGTGTTTTCTATTGCTATGGAATTAATCGAGGAAGCCAAATTAAAGTTCTCAACCTGTTAACAAATTTCTTTAAGATGAGAGTAAAAAGGAAACCCAGACAGTTATACATTACAAAACAAATTATAGCCCTATTTCTTCTATTCTAATATTAGATTAAGATATAATCAGACCTAACTTGAGCTGACTCTACAATACCCAAGCAGTTAAAATTAGCAAAAACTAATAGTAACACATATTTTCATATTAAAGTTGATTCAGGTTATAGTGAAATAGGTACTATCCTTAGAAACACAATAAGAATATTAAGGGTAATAAAATTCATATAAGAATTTTAAAATACACTTTCATAGAAGAGCAATATAGCCATGACAAAAAAAATAACTAAGTTAGTACACAAATTATATTAAAATAAAGGATGACAAAAACTACCATCCCAAGGCTTCAATGTTTGGTATGTAAAAATAACTAAGCCAAGTTCCCACAATCTGTCATTCTTAAAATACTGTCACTCTTAAAATATTAAATAAAAGCCACACTTTAATTAAAAACTATCAATTCTTATTCTCTAAAGATGTATAAAGAACATACTATGTGATAAGCATTGAGTTTGTGATTGGGAGTATTAAAACTAATTTAATTTTTTAGATCTAGTATTTACACACTAAGAATCATGGGTTGACCAAGACACAGAAACTGAA
Source organism: Cryptoprocta ferox (assembly GCA_028646485.1). Lineage (NCBI taxonomy): Eukaryota > Metazoa > Chordata > Mammalia > Carnivora > Eupleridae > Cryptoprocta > Cryptoprocta ferox. The sequence goes on from CM053559.1 coordinate 15,969,694, forward strand.
TTAAAAAAGAAAAAGACTAAACAAGTGAGAATTCCTCATTCCAGAGAAAAAGGGGAGGTCATATTAGGAAAGAGGACATAACAAAAAGGAAAAGGAAAATGGTGTGAAAGTAACAGGCGAGTTTTAGAAAGGAGAAGTAGCCTGCAGTGGTTTGTATGCATGTCATCTGGAGCTGTGAATACAGAAATGTAGATAAAAAGACTTAATATTAAAGTCAGGTCTGGAAGACTTTATAAGCGACGTTATACACTTGATTTTTACCTTGCAAGAAACGGAAAGTTTCTGGACAAATTTAAGTACAACATGAACAAATTTATCATATAACTGGATAAAGACTAGAGATGTCCAGACGAATAAAGGTGCTTGTTACCGAAAAAGACCAGGAGAGGGTTGATGAAGGTACACAATCACTATATATTTATATTACTCACAGTAACTCTATGGGATAGAAATGATTGATATTCACAGTTTACAAGAAACTAAGGCACAGACATTGTAAAACCAACTCAAAGTCACAATTCGTAAGTATTGGGGGAGAAGGACTGAAACCAAATAACTTGGTACCAAAATTCAAGCATTTTAACCACTATTTTTGCTACTGAGAACTAGAGTAAAACACTACATAATAAAAACCAAAAGTTTTAAGAAAGGTTGGTCACTAATGTTATATGCTGAAATGAGACCAAATGCAATGAGTACTTAAAAATTTAAAAAGTCATTAAATTTAGCAATTCAAGTTCACCAGTGACTTCTTCAACAAAAATGATAATTTTTGCCTTAGCAATCAATCACCAAATATATATTCAACTTACTCCAGGTCCAAAACATTTTATAAAAGATTATAACATTAATGAGTAGCTTCAACATGCTTTAAAATTTAATTTTAATAAATAGAACTTTTTAAATAGAATTTGTAATAATTTAGAATAGAGTCTGAAATCTAAAAAATCATGTTTTCAAATCAACAGAAGAATATGGCATTCTAGTATAGAAAAATAACATTTTTATATTAGGCTTATGCCAAAATGTAAAGTAAAAAATTATTCTTAAACAGCACAGTATTTCAGCAGATCTTTAAAAAATATTTAGAGCAAAACTGCACATAGGTCATCTAACAGGCAAAGACAAATAATATGCAGTGCTTGTCTAAGTACTGTGATATATTAGCTGGCTGCTTCATAATAACACATCACAGTATTTTTTTTTTCAGACGTAAATATCACAACATATACAAATAAAAAATCTGATTTGGCAAAAAGTACCATTAGCAAACAAAACACATACAAATAAACAAAAAAAAAACCTTAAAAAAATCTGCTACTTGTACAAAGACATGCGATAAACTCATTTTTAAGAAAGGAAAACACGGGGTGCCTGGGTGGCTCAGTCGGTTAAACATCCAATCTTGATTTTGGCTCAAGTTATGATCTCAGGGTTGTGAGATCAAGCCACACGTTGGGCTCCACACTTGGCATGGAGCTGCTTAAGATTCTTTCACTCTCTGCCCACCACCGACTCTGCCGTGTGTGCATGCACATGTTCTCTCGCAAAAGATAAAAATAAAAAAGGAAAACATCTCAATAAATAAAAAGGCATATGGAAAGGTAACAGATGGATAAGAAAACCCAGATGGCTAATGGCTAATCAATATGTGATAAATTCTCAGTCTCATAGGTAGTCACAACGTACAATCAAAATGCCAATTTTTGTCCACTGCATTGTTAAATGTATATGTGATGATATTCTCATATATTCGTGTCTATTGAGTAATGAAATAATTATATCTATTAAAATGTGAAGTACACACTCTATATACACATATGTAATAAACATATTCTTTGGTCTAGCAAACACACTCTGAACAGAGATCAAATAGGGGAAAAAAACACCATTCATAGGGAAATATTACAATTAATCAAGGCACATCCACATTATATTTTTTTAATTTTTCAAAATGTTTTATTATTTATTTTTGAGAGAGAGACAGAGAATGAGTGGGAGAAGACAGAGAGAGGGAGACAGAATCTGAAGCAGGCTCCAGGCTCTGAGCTGTCAGCACAGAGCCTGACGTGGAACTTGAACCCATGAACAGTGAGATCGGGACCAGAGTTGACACTGGGCACTCAACCGACTGAGCTACCCAGGCGCCTCTATATCCACATTATATTTTGTAACTATTTAAAGACTGGTTTAGTTCTAGATTTACTGAAAAAAGTCTTTTATGTGGCAAGTTTAAAAATTAAAAAAAAAAAGCAAGTTACAAGAGTAAAGCCTACCATAACTGTAAAAGGAAGAGAGAAGCCAGAGGGAGGGAAGAGGTTAGGCAATGGGCTCTGAATATTTTGCTTGCACTTAGATGAAGCATGAATGATTATACACTAAACTTAATGTATTATACCTAAAGAGTAGGGTTTAGAGTAAAAAGAAAGTTAATAAATGTGTCCTAATCCAGTATGCAATTAATTCTCCTAAAATAAAAAAAGCTATCTGTATATGCCAAAGCATTTGTTTTAACTAATGGTTTTATTTATTTTTTTTTCCAAGGTATATGTGTGTGTGTGTGTGTGTATTAATTTTCTTCATGAACATTTTGTAGTTTGTTTTTTTAAATAGATTTTTAGTGGTTATGCTGTACTTTCAAGTTTTATAATTGTTATTTTAACTACTTTTTTAGCAAAGAGTAATAGTTTGAAAACAGTGTTGTATAAAATGTCCTTATATACCTTACTTATGCAATAAACAAGATAAACAACTACACATTGTGCTGTTTCAGGTCAATTAATTTTCCATAGATCTCTGCTTGAATCTACCTACTGCCATAAAAGAACTACCCATCTTCGGGCTATGGTCACAGGGCCTCTCTTCTCCTATGGAATGCCTTGCTCCTTTCTTTACTTGCTTAAACCTACCCAACCTTTTACAGTTCAATTGGTATTACTGGCTACCACTCATTTTTGACAATTATCTCACTGGGTAATCCTGTACTGAGTGTTCCTATTCTGTAAAATTTTGGGGTAAACATTATTTTTATATGACAAATTTCTGTGGCTTTCTGGTCATGGTGGTGTGAGGGGGATGGTATGGGGAGGGAAGAGGGGAGGGATGGGTGGAGGGGAAGAGAGTGGAGGGAGGGGGAGGAACTGAGGAGGTAAGTGAGGAAAAGGAGGGACAAAGGGGGAGGGATAAAGAAACAGAAGGGTACTTCTTCCATAGGGCATATTTGAAATATATCACTAACAGAACCCTTAAGTCATTTTTAGTTAAAAGCACAGGGAGATATATCCATCCTGATGAATTCTTTTAATCTAACAGTTATTAGCAAAAAATTAAGATAAAATGAAGATAAAGAATTGATGAACTCCATGTAAACTCTACCATTTTGAGACATTAGGAAGAAAAAGCAGCAGAGTTAACATTTGTTAGAAAACTAATCTTCATTTATGGAGGGAGCTCAAAGACAGCAATGAAGTCTCCTACTGAGCTATTCATTCATGTAATTCATGTAAAAGGCAACAATTGACAACACACTGACAGAGGTATTTCACATTAAATCCCCATTCCTTTAATGGATACTGCACCTTTTATGAATACTCCTATAATCCCAGGAGTAGGGGGAATCAAAGCAATGTTTAGTCAAACACTATTTGATGCATTTTTTAAAAAGGAAGATACTAAGAAATGGTCATGTGCAAAATAGAGTCTCAAGTTTTTTGTTTTTGTTTTTTTTTTTTAATTGTATGACTAGGCCCATACCCAGGGCTCTACATCAACACTAAAACTGAAAATCCAATGCTGGAAAAGTCTCACCAACTCTATTTTGGTAAACTACTTTCTCTTTCTTGACATGTTTTCATAGATTCAAATAAGCTTTGTACTAGTTTTATGTGGATCAACTTTATAACTTAATTCCCAAAAGAAATGTATTCTCTCAAAGTTAACAGGCATTGATCTTTTAAATCACTTAGTCTATTCATACTTTGTTCCTCTGTATAATCAGCTCTATTAACATACATCCAAGTGATAATACAAAGGGCACTTTCTGGGTCACATGTAATAAGTGAGATGTATGTATTTATTAAGCAAAGTTTTCCTGATTTACTGACAGGTCATACATGATCAAGGGTTACTAGAAAGAAAAAAGAAGAGGAAGAGCACAATGAGAAAAAAAATCAACTTTAAAGAATAAGCCATCCTTTTGCAACTATAATATAACTTAATGATTTGTACATCACAGTTTACATACAATGTAAAGGGTGGAAAAGCCATGCTCCTAAAATCTTTTTTTAATTTATTTTGAAAACAGACTTCTGTAATAGAATTCAGTGCTTGGTCACCCTTGCCCTACATTTCTGTCCTAACTTTGGTTTCTTTTAATGAAAAAAAGGAGTCAGCAAAACAAAATGCCACCATTAAATCATTTTGCAACATTTTGTGTCAAAAACGTAATGGGAAATGCACACATCAAGAGAAAGGTTACTGTTCTTCCAGAACATCTTTTCACTTGGTTCATGGCTCATCCTTCTACATAACTGTGCAGGCACTACTGATGGTTTTCTCTCTCAGTTTAATGTGGCATTTGAAGGATTATGGCATTTTCAGGAAACCACACTGCACTGATTTTAGTAGTTATCTGGCTGAAAGTGATACAGTGATTTAGAATAACTGTGCTGTTTATGTGCAATGGTAAAAGTCAGCTACCAAGTCATCTCACAATGTCAACTTAATTCTTGATTGTATTTTTCCTTAATAATACCTGAGGTCAGTCTAGAAAGTGAGACCAGAATTAGAGGAAACGCCTTTTAAATGGGAGCTTGCTGTATATAGATATCCTATATTTAGGTTTAAATACTATTAAGTATACTGCAGTAGGAAGAGCTAATTCAGAAATTGATAATCTTAATTCATTCCATTAGAGAGTAAGTATAATTTGCTCCTTGAAACTGTTTCACAAAAAGGATTAAAATGAATTAAGAATTATAAGAAAATTTTTAATTAAAATGAAAAGAAACTACATAACATATACATAAAGCAATTAGGAGATAGAAAGAGTAAATATGAAACCTGCTTTATTTTATACCTAGACAACATGTCATTAAAAATTTTTTTTTATTTTGAGATAGGAAGAGTGGGAGAGGAACAGAGAAAGGTGTTGGGAGCCCGAGAGAGACAAGGAGAGAGACAGAAAAACAGAGAGAGAAAATCCCAAGCAGGCTTCCTGCCACCAGCGCAGAGCCCAAAGCAGGACTTGAACTCATGAACCAGGAGATCATGAGCTAAGCTGAAACCAAGAGTCAGACACTTAACCAACTGAGCCACCCAGGTGACCAATAACATGTCATTTTTATCCATAATATAATTTAGCCTATTTAAAAGCTCAACCTAAAATATTCTGTTTTAGAAAAGTAATAAGAAGAAAACATTTCAGATTACAAGAAAACATTTTCTACTATTAGCCTCTACTAAAACCTCAAAGCCTCCTCAAAACCCATGTCTCAATTAGTAAAAACTAAAAAATGTCTGCCTTATGAATAACTCACATATTTTGGTAGGCTACTATCTATAAAATGTATAACTCAATTTAAAATCAGAAAAAACACTATGGGCTAATAGTACATTTAAAAATACCACTGTTGGTGAAAGTTTTATGCTGTAAATTATTCAGAATTCCATACACCTAAATAATAACTTTAATTTCATCTTCATTGCTCTACTATTATAAAGTCACAGAATGAAAATTAAAGGGGATTTTCAAACTGATCTAGTACACTGCTCATTTTATGAATGAGATAACTAGTTCCCAAAGAAGTTATCTTCATTCCTCAGGGTGACGCAGCCTCTTGCTGGCAAAGCCTTACCTCACATTCCAACCTCTCAATTTAGCTGTATGCCTACGTCTCAATTTTAGCCCTACCATTTTTCCTGGCTGGTTACTTAAGTTTCCAAATGAGGCTCACTTTTTGAGTTTATTAAATATTAAATGTACTATCGTCATCAAAAAAAGAGAGATTTTCTTCTGTTAATAAGCGGAAAAATTATCACCCTTGTTTTCCTTATTAACAGTCTTTCCATATATGTCAACATTATTAACTAGAGTATTAAAGTTATACTAATGACGCATACTACATCCAGAGAATGTGTGAATAGGATGAATGAGGGAAAAGGAAGTTTGACAGCTTCTCTTCTTTGCCCTTAATAAAAAAAAACAGAAATGTAAAATCATTTCTGTTCAAATATCATAAAGCTAACTAAAATACGTGTGTACATGCATGTACACACACATTTTAAAATCTGACCAAGATTTCCCAAGAGTTATATAATTCTGAAGTTATATATTTCTTAGATTTAAGTCTGTTTCATGTATGCTGATGTTTCTAAACAGAAAAACAAATTAACACTTATTTTATGACGATTCTAAAATGATAATGTCTTTTTTGCTAAGCTAACTAAATTTCAAAGGACCACAATATTTGTCTATTATCTTATACTGTTCCACTATTTACATGATCCCTCCTGTCCAAATACCCTCAGATCACAGTCAAGGGGCCGACTATAAGTGACATGTATCTATTCTACAAACACAATGCAGAATATGCAAATATACTATTCTTATAATTTTTTTCTTTTCCTTTTTTTTTTTTTTTTTTTTACACAACTGGTGGTTAATACAAACACTCACACCTCTCTACAATTTCACGTCACTGTGCTGGTATATTCAAAAATTTCTTTAATCTACCAATTACAGCACTGATGTGTGTTGTTCTTTAAGACAAGACAAAGGGACTTCAAAAGCATTTAGTAAATATATGACCACAATTAAAATTACCAATAATCAAAAAGTAATAATATAGATGGCGTCACAGATTTTAACAAACAGCAACTTCAAGTAATATATATGACATTAAAGGTACTATGTTGTGTGAATTAAATGTATTTTAATATATTTTATATGTATATATACAATATAAATATGTGAACATATTATGTTAGTATCTAAAAGGTATATGAATATTTCTTAAAATTATCTGAAAAGAATGTAATCTTGCCGCCTAAAAGGATAAAGTGTATTTCTTTAAAAACAAACATCACAAAGACAAACATCTTCAAAAGTCAGATCCATTATTAGTGCTATGATCCTCATTCGATACAAAATATAAATAAAGAACAATTCAGTAACATCTAAAATTAAAAAGGAAAAAGTAGTACATTTTAAGAAATGTTAATATCAAAGAACTCAAAAAACATGGTTAGAAGAATAAAGATTATAGCACTAAAATCTCAAAGAATAGCATGGAAACTATAAAATAAACACAGTATCAGGTCATCATGAAATGGCTGTCATCATTTAGACTGCAACAAATACATTTACCAAAGGCAAGTTTTATCCACCCAGGGAGCTGAAATGTAAATTATGCTGAGACTATATAGGGTTAACAGCACAGGCTCTAGACCCAGAATGCCTGAATCTGAATATCAGCTCTACTACTTTCTAACCTTTGCAACTTCTGGGAATTTACTTAAGTCCTCTATGCCTTAGTTTCCTCATCAATTCAATGGACACAATAATACCCCTTAGCTCATAAGATGAGCATTAAATGATTAAATATGTATGGTACCTGGTACATAAGTGTTTTATTACAGTTCTTGTTGTTTGCATATATAGAACATTTAGGATTCCCTAACCATTGAGCCAACCCCTATACTTGCATTTATCTCATTTAATCCTCCAACAACCTAAGGGGTAGGTACTACTGATTACTGTTATTTTACAGATAAGGAAACTAAGGCACAGAAAAGACAAGGGTAGAACTAACAATAACAGGAACAGGTTTCAAACTCAGCTGAATAGCTATAAATCCTAAAACTAATCATTTGTTACATAATACTGACCCCCAAAATGTAAGAGAGAATAAATTTTAATAAAATTTAGGCTTTTTACATAAATCTAGCAGGCTTCTTTTAAAAATATCCAATGTTAAAAAATATCAAAGGGCACCTGGGTGGCTCAGTCCATTAAGTGTTTCGACTTCAGCTCAGATCATGATCTTGCAGCTCAGGAGTTCAAGCCCTGCATCGAGCACTGCACTGACAGTGTAGAGCCTGCTTGGTGAATTCTCTGTCTCCCTCTCTCTCTCTGCCCCTGTCCCGCTATCTCTCTCTCTCAAAATAAATAAACTTAAAAAAACTTAAAAGAAAATATTGAGTTGAAAAAGGAATAAAATGGGATGTTTTCACATTTCAAGACTCACTTTAGTATATCTTTAATTAGAAAACCTTTGCTAAAAAAATATTCAGTCACCCTTAGGACCATCACAATAGATATTAGGACCACTGCAATAGGATTTTACAGTAGGAGAGAAAGAAGCAGCTCAACTCTGAATACAGCATGGGCAATTGGGAATTTATGGCCAAGGAAAAGGGTGGAGGTTAGTGGGTGAAAAATTACTAAGGGAAACATCAAAGATAAGGAGAGATTCTGGCTAACCCAACCAAACAGGATTTTTGCTAAAGATAGCCCCGGTGATCAGACATTACCTCAGGGGAAGTGGAAGATGAGGAACCTGATCAGATATCTAGGATGATCAAGTATCAAGGGTAAGGGATTCTAGTTGAGGTGACTTAGCAGGATAAACAATCTAACCTTACACCTATAGGAGCTAGAAAAAGAACAAACAAAGCCCAAAGCCAATAGAAGGAAGGAAATAATAAAGATTAAAGCAGAAGTTAATGAAATAGAGACTAAAAGAACAACAGAACAGATCAATGAAATCAGAAGCTGGTTCTTTGAAAAGATCAACCAACACCACAGAAATAAGGGGATTATAACAGAATATTATGAAAAATTATATGCCAACAAATTCAATAACCTAGAAGAAATGGATAAATTCCTAGAAACATAACATTCCAAAATTGAATCATGAATAAATAAAAAATTTGAACAGCCCAATTACTAGCAATGAAATTAAATCAGTAATAAAAAAAACTCCCCAAAAGCAAAAGTCCAGGACCAGATGGCTTCACAGGTGAATTCTACCAAACATTTAAAGAAGAGGTAATACTTATTCTTATCAAACTATTCCAAAAATATAGAAGGGAAGGAAAACTTCCAAATTCATTCTATGAGGCTAGTACTACCCTGATACCAAAACCAGAAGAAGACAACAATAACAACAACAAAACTACAGGCCAGTATCTGTGATGCTATAAAAACCATCAACTAAATATTAGCAAACAGAATTCAAAAATACATTTAAAAAAAATCAATCACCAGGATAAAGTGGGATTTATCTCTGGGATAAAAGGGTGGTTCGATATTTTCAAATCAATGTGATATATAACATTAACAAGAAAAAAGGATAAAAAACACGAACATTCTCAATAGATGCAGAAAAGGCATTTGACTTTTACAACACACATCCATGACAAAAACTCTCAACAAAGTAGGTTTAGAGGAAACATATCTCAGTATAATTAAGGCCATAACATGAAAAACCCACAGCTAACATCATACTCAGTGGTGAAAACCTGAAAGCTTTTCCTCTAAGATCAGGAACAGAACAAAAATGTTTACTCTTGCTACTTCTTCAACATAGTACTGGAAGTCCTAGTCACAGTAATCAAACAACAACAAAAGAAATAAAAAGCACCCAAGTTGGTAAGAAAGAAGTAAAACTTTCACTATTTGCAGACAGACTCAACCAAAAAACTACTAGAACTGAGAAATGATTTCAGTAAACTCATAAGATACAAAATTAATACACAGAAATCCGTTGAAATTCTTTACACTAATAATGAAGTAGCAGAAAGATAAGTTAAGAAAATAATCCCATTTACAACTGCACCCAGGAATTGTAAAAACTAGGAATACCTAGGACATAAAATAATAAAATACCTAGGAATAAACTTAACCAAGAAGATGTATAAACCATCAATGAAAGAAACTGAAGATGATAAAAATGAAAAGATATTCTATGCCCATGGACTGGAAGTACCAACACTGTTTAAATGTTCATAAAGCAATCTACCCAAAAAAATCTACAGATTTAATGCAATCACTATTAAAATACTAACATTTGTCACAGAACTATAACAAACAATCCTTAAATTTGTATGCAATCACAAAAAACCCTGAACAGCCAAAGCAATTCTGAAAAAGAGAAACAAAGCTCGGAGTATCACAATTCCAGATTATAAATTATACAACAAAGCTGTAGTAATCATAACAATATAGTACTGGCACAAAAACAGACACATAGATCAATGGAACAGAATAGAGAAAACAGATGTAAACCCAAGCATAACTGGTTAATTTATCTACGACAAAAAGAGGTGAGAATATACAATGGAGGGAAGATAGCCTTTTCAACAAATGGTGCTGGGACAAAATGGGCAGCTACATGCAAAACAAAACTAAAAAGTAGACCATTTTCTTATACTATGCACAAAAATAAACTTAATACAAATTAAAAACCAAAATATGAGATCTGAAACCATAAAACTCCTAGAGGAAAACATACAGAGTAATTTCTTTTATGTCAGCCTTAGCAATAATTTTCTAGGTATGTCTCCTCAGGCCAGAAATACAATGCAAAATTAAACTACTTGGGACTACACCAAAAAAAAAAAAAAAAAGCTTTTGTACAGTGAATGAAGCTATCAACAAAAGCATAAGGCAACTTATGGATAGGAGAAGATATTTGCAAATAATACATCTGATAAGGGGTTAATATCTAAAATACATAAAGAACTTACAAAACTTAACACACCAAAAATATCCAATAAAAAATGGGCACAAGACATGAACAGACATTTCTCCAAAGAATACATCCAGATGACTGACAGACACATGAAAAGATGTTCAACATCACTTATCATCAGGGAAATGCTGATCAAAACTACAATGAGGTATCACCTCAAACCTGGCAGAAAGGCTAAAATCAAAAACAAAGGAAACAAGAGTTGCCAAGAATATAAAGGCAAAGGAATCCTCTTGCCCTGTTGGTGGAAATGCAAACTGGTGTAGCCACTTTGGAAAACAGTATAGAGGTTCCTCAAAAAATTAAAAACAATATTACCATATTATCCAGTAATTCCACTACTGGGTATTTACCCAAAGAAAACAAAAACACTAATTCAAAAAGATATAGGCTCCCCTATGTTTACTGCAGTATTATCTGCAACAGCCAAGATGCAGAAGCAAGCCAAGTAACAAGTGTCTATTGATAGATGAATGGATAAAGAAGAGATGGTGTGTTTGTGTGTGTACATACACTAGGTTATTACTCAGCCATAAAAAAGAAGGAGGTCTTGACATTTTCAACAAACTGGATGGAGCCAGAGGGTTCTGTGCTAAGCGATATAAGTCAGTCAGAGAAAGACAAATACCGTACAATTTCATTCATACATAGAATTTAGGAAGCAAAACAAATGATCAAAGAAAAAACAAAAAACAAAAAAGGAGACTCTTAAATACAGAGAACAAACTGATGGTTGCCAGAGGGGAGGTGGGTGGGGGGATAAGTGAAATAGATAAAGAAGATTAACAGTATACTTACTTAATGAGCACTGAGTAATTTATAGAATTGTTAAATTGTATTACACACCTGAAACTAATAACACTATAGGCTAATTACACTTCAATAAAAAATAAATTAAATTTTTTAAAAAAGCAACGGGATTAAAACAGCATTAAAACAGTAACAGCATTAAGAAATCTTGGAGGCCAGAAACTCAGGACATACCTGAAACTGAGCAAAAAGGTGAGATTAACTGAGAGATAAAAATTATTTGTATGAGGGAAACATTACAAGAATAAAAACTAACATTAAAGATAAAAAAAGGTAACTTAGCAGGGTTCTTGCTAAACCAGTGTTTTACAAATAAGTACACAGATAAGCCTAAGAGGAAGTTCAGGAGGCTGACTAAAGCTTGGTTGAAAAAAATAATCTTTGTTGCCTTTAGAAAAAAATTTTTAAAAAATCTATAACCAGAAATGTGTATAATGGTAATACTAAGACGAAAAGAGCAGGACAAAAGGAATAGGCTATGAGAAACTGGAATGAGAACATTTGCAGAGGTTGCCTAAGGCTGACAGTGGGAACCAGGTTTGACAGTAAACAGGCAAAGAAGTTTTTGAGGTGATGGAAATATTGTAAAACTGGATTGTAGTGATGGCAAATCACTTTACAAATTTATTAAATATCATTATTATGCTCTGCACTTATAATGGCTGATTTTGCAGGATTAACACTGGATCTCGATATACTTATTTTTTAAAAAGAAAAGTATTTGCTATTTATCAATGAAAGAAGGAGTTGTGAATTAACTTATTTTCCCCTCCTATTTAGCTAAATGAGAGATGCCACAACAAGAAAACTGCTTCCATTCTAAGAATTTTTTTTTTTGAGACTTAAGAAAACATAATTACATTCTATATAGAGAGTAGCCTAGAGAGAGATGTTACTGACAGAATGTGTTTCCAGGAGGGCTTGTGAGGGAATGTAAATAAATAAGCAGTATAGACGTGGGAACTTGGACTATCATATAATTTTTGATTATCGGAGCTAGTGTGTTAGACCTCAGAGATGATACAGCCTAAGATATTCCCCTAAAATAAGAAAACAGAGATGTACAGAGATTAGCTGACTTGCCTATCCACATCTCTAAATATCTATATATCTCAGAATAATAGAAATTAAAAACACAGTGGGATTCCCTCACATACCCATTAAAACAGCTGGTATCAAAAAAAAACTAAACACATCATTCATATGAAATTCTACAAGGGGAGAAACTAACATAAGGTTGAAAAAAATAGCAAAGTAGGTGCCTTTGCGAAGAATGACTGACTGGAAAAGAGCACAACTTTTTGCAAATGATGAAAATGTTCCAGATTGTATTAGAAAATGAGGGGTTACAGGAGTACATGCTTTTGTTAAAAGTCATCAATCTGTTCACTTAACATTTATACATTCCACTGTATGTAACACACACACACACACACACACACACACACACGAATTTAGTAGATTCACTTTTCATAGTTGTTTGGGTTAGCAACTATGAAACTACTTCCTGTATATTCTAAACTCAAGCAAACAAAGAACTATTGGACATGACACATTTAAATAAATTTTAATAAACAGATACAATATTTCCATGAAACTGTTTAAGCTTGTTTCATCATTTCACTATTACTTCAGAATTAACAATTTTAGGGACACTGAATTATTGTTTGTGTATGTAGTTGACATAGTCTAGATTTTAAAACACAAAAAAAACACATATGATTAAGTTTCTATTTAGATATAGCCACTTTTTTACTTTTAATTTTCTGTTGTCTATATCCAAATTACTAAGATTGTATTACACCAAAATATCAACTTTTAAAAATATATCATAAAGGATAATATATTTTAAAACTTTAAATAATTGCAACATATATGCTCCCTTTTTTCCTACTTATCTTTGATAATACAGGAAGAAAAATATCTTTGTTAACAGTAATCAGACTGATTTCTTATATATTCTAGCATTATTCATATTTTAAATATTTGCATTATTATAGAGTTTTATGTGTAGTATTAAGCTTATCCAATTAAGTAGCTTTTTAAAAGTTAACACATTTAAAGCACCAAGTTTTCAAGAATAATAAATTAAGCTTTCATTACTAAAAACGACCTCAATAAGTAATACCTTTTTAAAAGCTATCAAAAGGTTAAAATCAACTGTGTACTAAACAAAATGGAGATTTATTAATATTTTCTCAAAGACATAATTATGTTAAACACTCCAGAATGTGACAGAAATAGGTGTTCCTAATTTTACTGAATCTTAATTTTGCATCAGTATTAGATGCTATATTCACTAATCATAGCAGAATTTCCGTCAAAATCAATGTTTCTATAATTGTTATTAAAATTATATGTAAAAATAAAAAAGAAACAAGTATCTTAAGAAAATAAAGGTGCCAAGAGGTCATAATTATGTACCTTGTTTACATTTAATTCCTAAAGCTTCATCAGTTTGGATTTAGAATGCCAGACTTTTCTTCCCTTTTGATGTGAACCCTGTTAAAGTAGTTAGGCAGCATATTTCTTCAGACCAAGAGTTACAGAAGTCCATATGTCTTCTGAGAAATCTTTGTACGCTGCTCTATCTTGGTCTTTTATATTAAATGTAACATAAAAATTAGTCAGATTTAATATCCTGGCAATAATTCCAATATGCAACTTCTTATAAAGTGTGTCAGCCACTAACCATCATGTTTGGTGAGGGTGGCAGTTGGTGTTCAGTAACTTGGAGTAAGAACATAAAAGTTTACAAGGGTAATTGAAACAGACTATGCCTTCAAGATCGTTATACTTTCAAGAATGAAAAGCCAAGTTAAACATATACCACAGAGAGTACCAGCCAAACTTGAAGAAAGTAGTAAAACACAAAGGCTGTCAGAGTAACATGAGGATACATTTTACCACACATAACTGAAAGAAATATTTAAAATCCAAGTTTTAGAAAAGTCCTTTAGAATACAGTAATTGCATGATACTAACCACTGACTCAGGAATACAAAATAAAACAAAGTAAAACAAAAACCTTAAACTTATCCTTGTAATTTCTGGTAGAGGCAGAGAATAAAAACAGAACTTCATACAGAAATGTCTTTGTACAGGAATGTCTGTTTTTAATACATTTGAAATTTATTAGAAGACACAAATCATTTTAAAACTTGAAGTTGTTTCTAAGTCATAATTTGCAAGTATCCAAATAATATATATTTACACCATCACTTATAATCATGAAATTCCTACATGAGTATGCAAACTTTATCATTAAGAATGATTATGTGATAAACTGACTGTACAATAAACAATAAACTAACAAGTATGTAATCAAAATAAAATTATATATTTGTTTTAAGAAATCTATCAATTGGAATCTTAACTGTTCTTAAAAAATAACACTAGATTTCATTTTTTTAAGTAATTAAAACAATTCATTTTTACAAAACTGATGTCCTATGAATATAGTAACTGGAGTTATAACTAAGCTTTACTCTCTTGCCTAATAAAATCTCTGCGAGAAAACACCCCTTCAACTATGACACAGGCAATCGAATAAGCCTCCATCCATGTTAGGCAATTTTTAAAAATCTGAGTAATCAAAGACTAATATTTGAAATACAAATCTGATAAATATGAATTCTTGCTGGTGTTCCTAACAGCTTACGATACACTCAAATTTAGTTTCGGGGAAAGGACTCAGAATCCAGATGTTTAAAATGTGAATTAAAAAAGTGCTAATAATATTGTTAAGAGACCAGACATTCTAATCTCGTAACCAAAATGGTTCAATATCTATATAATTTGCCATATACTCAAATAAGGAGAATATAGTAAATGTGTAATAGCGTGGACTTGGCTGTAAAAGTGAAATAGCTTCATAGATCATTTCCTATACTCAGTGCGTCTGAGTAATGGCAACAACACAAAATAAAATTAAAGATGCTATTTAAGGTGACCAATGGATTCTAGGGTTCTTAGTTTTAGAAACCTTTTTTCTCTCTCCTATCTCCCATTAAGTAATAAAAAGTGTCACACTGAGTTTGCACAGTTAAAGTAAAATTTGAGGTCTAAAAGTTTGGTCTTATTCCTAATTTGATAGTTTAATAAAGACTTAGAAGAAAGCCCCACCTACATCTAAATATCTATCTTTTGCAAATCAAATATGATCAAGGAGAGGGATCACGTCATTTCTATTATTACACTGATGCATCAACTAATCTCAAATCTGTAGTTCCTATTTTCTTACCTAATACACAGAAAAAATTCATCCCCTATTCTTTAGTGACATAAAAGCAATTCTCCTTTATTAGGCCTTTTAAATATCTTCATCAAATACTTCTATTTAATAACCAATTTGTTCTAGGAATAAATTATAACAGTATAAATTTTTTAAATTAATTCAGCCAAGAATAATCAGTCATTACTTATATGAAGTAGTCATTCATTTACCAAGCATTTACTGAGTATTAAATGTGCCAGAAATGTGGAAACAAAAACAAATACTAGATCACTACGTGGGCCATAACTACCTTGAACAAAGAACATCCATTGCAAAGAGATAAATATCTAAAAAGACTTCACAATTTCAAAACAATTTCAATTTGGTCTTTAGTCTTAAGTAGCATTAAAAAAATACATTTTTAATTGGAACGTCCCACATAATTTTTAATTAAATGTTAAAAGCAAATGGCAAAAAGGAAGCAGTATTTTTTAAAAATTAATAAGATACTACAAACCATCCTTCTCTTTAAGACTTTGATCATTTTCAGATTTCCCATGTTTAGTGGAAATAGTTCAGTCTAATCATTTTAGAGAACATGTTTCAACAAATTCAAATTTTTGTCTCCCATATTCTAGAAATAATTATATACAAAAACAGGACATGCACATTTTCTGAAAAGCAAAAAATAATCATGTATTATTACTGCAACATATTTAACAAATGGAACGCTTATTTCAGAGCCCACATATATGTATCCTTTGTATTACTAAATATCACTACCCTACTATTTTATATGGAAAAATATTATCACTCAGTAGTTATTCATGTAAGTCCCTAATGGAACAGAGTATAATTTTGATCATGTACAATAGAGGGAAAAACTGAGACACAGAAATGGTAAATTACTTGTCAAAGACCTGACAAAAACTTACAGGCAAACTGAAAATTACAGTTGGAACCTAATATTACAGTTAACTGATTAACTGAACTCAATTTCCATTGATAATAAAAAAAAATTCCACATGTAAATTCACAATACACATATACAAATAACTGAAAAAGCCAAGAAAATAATTAAGAAAGAATTTTTTTAGATAGCCTGAATTACATAGAGAAGTGTGGTTTCAAAATCAAAGCTGCTAAACAGCAGGTTCTAGTGAGTCATATACATTAGTTGAAAGGAACTTGAGAAAATATATTCAGCAAGACTATTAATTAAATTACCACCCAAGAAGTTTAATTTTATAAGAGAGCCTAATAGACATAATAAGTATAATGTATCTCTGACTAAGCACTGAAATATATCTTCAGGAAAAATAAAGTCTCATTTAAAATGTCTTAAAATTAAAGTTAAAAAATAGCATGTGTACATAATATTTAAGATGCAACTTAATCATAAAAGTGTGAACCTTTGTGGGAATGACTGCAAACAATAATGGTGCCAATTACAAAAATAAAAGAGATGTTAGGGGAAATGGCAGATAATAGCTTATACCATTATCTTTTCAAACACATGAAATTCTACACAAAATAAAATTCTTTAACTCAAGAGCAATAGTGCTTAAATTGAATATGTATTTCTTTTTTACAGAAGAATCACATTATAACCATAAAACAGTTTATGGCACTGTTTTATATCCAGCTTATTTTGTCCTTGAAAACATTAATATATAATATTTATAAAATATTTAATTCCCTCTTCAATATCTCTTTAAAACCTCTGCAGAAAATCTGTGATGTTATCTTAGCAAGGCACAATCAAGGAAGAAGACTTTGTATATTCATCATTTCTAGAGTTACAAAAATATCTTTACCTTCCAGGAGACTTTCCACCAAATCCCAGACTTTGTTTGGCATGTTATAATAATGCAATTAGGAATGGAAATTTTATAGGAGAACCTAATTAAATACATGATAGGAAAGGCTAATACTATTTTAAAAATCTCAGCAATAACTGAAGGAAGATGGTGCCTCCTTTTTTTTTTTATGACAACTATAATATGCTATAATATGATGTGTTGGACTTGCTCTTATTATAAAGTGGTTTTTAAAATAAATATTGAACTTATGCCCTGGTTCTTTCAAATACATGACCAAGCAAATAAAATAGAAACCTGTAAAAATATATAGATCCTACAGCAAAATGTCATGAATCAACTATCTTGAAAAAAATAAGAGGGTTGACATTAACATAGGTTCAAAAAATTAAAAATAGAATAACCAGCTCTCTATGTTTTTAACTATTGCTTCAAATTAATTATGCCCCACAATGCAATCCTCAACCCCAAGGGATTTCCTGTAGATTGAATTTTTGTTCATTATAGAAGACTGTTTTATGGGTTTTTTTTCTTTTATTTATTTTTACGGTTTTAGGCACTCCATCATGTTATGCTTACACTTGGGATTTCTTTTTTTACATAAATCATAAAATTATATTGTGGTCAAAATTATTCATGTGTACCTTCTGATACTACTCTACCATAAATTTAAATTAGTTTCATCTTCAGGAGAGCTCTCATGACATCTTATATGTACTACTTCAAAAATACTGACCAAATATGATAGACCTTCTTAACTTTGTCGAAGCACTTTGTATTTCTTCACCTGAATTTTTATTTTCTCCTTATCTTCTTTAATGACAGTATTAAAAAATCATAAAATTTAAAACTGCATGCCTTTATTTGAGCAATGAAAACAAATAGAAATTTGATTTTTAATGACAAATGACATCATTTTGGAAGCAAATATTTAAAATCATTTAACAGTACTAATATATGTTTTAAAACCTTATTCTTTTTGAATCACTTAATTTCTGCGCCCTCAGTTAATTTCATAGTGTTTCATCAAAAAACAATTTTTAAAAGAAATCAGAAACAGTTCCCCTTAACATACTAAAGACTCTTTATTACTGTACTTTGAAAGAATGATACCTCTTGTAAATGAGGTTTCCTTTTGTTCACCCACTCCACTCACTCCTCCATCTCACCTAGGGCTTTAAATAAATTTCATCTCAGCAAAAGAAGCAAAAGGTTAAAATTAGCAGTCTCTGCACCCTCAGGAATAGCCACTGTGCAACATCAGCTGAGATTCCTGATTAGCATTATGTCTGATAAAATAAAAAAGTACCAAAACAAAACAAAGAAACAAAGAAGAAAACAAAACAAAAAACAAAATCTACCTAGGCCATCTTTTCACTTTTCTTTATTTCATAAGAGAGAAGCATTTAACACATTCGTTTTGATAAATGGTAAGGAAGTGCTAATGAAGCTCTTGTCAATAAACAAGGATCTGTCTTACCATTATTACTAATAAATTTCAACTTTTATAATATGTAACAACTTAGTAATTTTGGTATTTTATGAGAGAAAGTAAAAATCTTAGTATGAAGTGTTTAAATCAAATTGTTTTTGTGGCCTCTATATACAGAGCATTGCCAAGTGCTCTTGTCAAGAGAAAATTGTTTCTTGTGTTCAAAATCCAGATTATCACTCTTAATTACATCTCAAGCCGGAAAATAACCATGTGTGGCAGGTTAATAAATGGATGAAATCTGTTTCTGAACTACGGTTTCCACTAAATAAGATTTTAAGGAAGGTTCTATACTGTGATTCTTTTCCCCATTATATCTGTGATGAGAAAATGATGAAGATGGAACCTTAATGCCCTAAAGACAAAGTCTCAGCATCCCATTTACCTGACAAGATTTTCATTGTCTCCAGTTCCCTTGCAAGTTGCACACTCAGTTCGCAAATCTTCAGCCTTAGGCTTCTTTTGTAACACAGACTGCCTTTGCCTTCTCTCTCTAGGAATTCTTTCCTGCCATACAAGGGAAAACAAAACAAAACATAAAACAAAATCTGGATATGAAGAAAGCAGAAATAATTTAACCAAGAAAATTTTTCAAAGTTTAGACTTTGTAAAAAATGCTTAACTTATTCCAACCTCATGTTTTTCTTCCTCAGGAATGAAGCTTCGCTTTCGTCCTCTGGTTCTCTAAGAAAAAAAAAAGATTCCACAAAAATATCTAATGTTTAATTAATAATAAAAATAAATACTTTCTGTTAAATGTTACTGCTGAAGGACTTGGAAAATTAGTATTTCTAATAATACTGTAATGCTCTAGCAATACTTTGTTAACAATTTATGTACAACAGATAAAAACATAACAAATTAAATGTACTTTATAAGTACTTTACTTTTAAATTACACAACTTTCATATAGGAAAAATAAGTTCTCCAAAATCAGTTAGAATGATTTTTTTTTCAACACTCCATACATGTCACACAATTATGATTTATCCAGAGCATTTAAATTTTTGTAATTTATATGCTTCTATAGCTGAAATGCTACAGCTGGACTCCTACTATTCCTAGTATTCCCATGTGTGTTCATACATGTTTGTGTAATATAAAGAATTGATTTATTTAATGCTACTTATTTTTGTGAGAGAGAGAGAGAGAGAGAGAGAGAGAATAAGCAGAGGAAGGGTAGAGACAGAGAGGGAGACACAGAATCTGAAGCAGGCTCCAGGCTCTAAGCTGTCCGCACAGATCCCGACGTGGGGCTCAAACTCACGAACCATGAGATCGTTACCTAAGCAGAAGTCAGACTTAATTGACTGAGCCACTCAGGCTCCCCTAAAAAATCAATTTTTAACTGTCATTAAAAGTGGGAGTAAAAGATCTGAGATGTCCCCAGATACTAGGTGAAATAAAACTAAATAAAACATGGTATAAATTACTCATTTTAAACTTATTTAGTTGAAATTTTACATCAATTATGTAAGAACACATTCACTATTACAAAGTAATACAAGACCTCTACATGTTCAAAAACAATATATGGGGCGCCTGGGTAGCTCAGCTAGTTAAGCGTCTGACTTTGGCTCAGGTCATGATCTCATGGGTCATGAGTTCAAGTCTAATATCGGGCTCTGTGCTGACAGCTCAGAGCCTGGAGCCTGCTCCAGATTCTGTCTCTCTCTCTCTGCTCCTCCCCTGCTCACACTCTGTCTCTCTTTCTCTCTCTCAAAACTAAGAAACATTAAAAAACATTTTTTAATAAAAAAATAAAATATAAATACAATGGTATTTGCAGCCAATATGTTAAAAATCCTTATCCATATAGCACAGCCTCCTGCAGATTTGTAATCCCCATGGCAGACCACAGCTCTTTAGAAAGACTAAAAGAGAAACAAGGCACTATTCCCACAAATTATTTTGTCTGGCTGTTGAGATCAAGGAACATTCCCAAATTAGAAAAGGTACCAAATAACTCTAAACAGAAACGATGTCCAGTACAAATACACTGATGTTTCCTGAATTACTGTCATTTCATTTCATAATACTGAGCCCACTGTCATTTAATAACACGGCTAACTGCATTCTATTTAATCTGCCCCTACATAACCAAGCATTGACTAAATTAGTCATTCAAAAGAAGTAAATTTATAAACTATGTATTCATTTACATTTGTATTGCTAATCAGTATGTCCTAATTACATTAAGAAGTTAGAAAAAGTAAGACTGTATCCAGGAAAAGGCTTTAAATGCAGGCCCTACACATTAAGGATGGCACTTGCTGTGTGTGATGAGCACTGGGTGTTATATGTAAGTGATGAACCACTACATTCTATTCCAGAAACTATTATTACACTATATGTTAACCAACTTGGATTTAAACAAAATTAAAAAAAAAGAAAAATAAAAACACACACATACAAAAAATAAAGATGTTTTCTCTACACACACACAAACACAAACACACACACACACACACACAAACATACACAAAGAAAAACACCTTTGAAGTTAATGACTAAATTTACTGCCAGAGTCAATGAATTATTCACCTTTGTAACTCTGCCACATAGCAAGCAAAGTGTCTGGTACTAAGTAAGCACTAAATAAACAGCGGATGAATAATGCATGAACAAAAAAATTAAAGATAGATAAAATACATAAGAGTAGGCCCTACATGTATCTATTCTTACTTCCAAATCAGTACTGAGCCTTGCTCCTCAAAATGTCAATCATGGCCCATGAAGGCTGGCACCCCCTGGGAACTGCCAGAAATGTAGAAGCTCATGCTCACTTTGACATATTGAACTAGAGTCTGCCTTTTAACAAGATCCGCAAGCAAATTACACACACATTAAAGTTTGAGAACATCAGTATGAGAACTCCTTAATACTGACACTTATCTAGGTTCCACCTATAACCTTGAAGCTAGCTCTTTACATAATCATCTTTCCTTTCTGTGACATTCCTGTGCTTTATGCTTTAATTTCTGTCTTCCGACACAATTCATCACAAAACTGGTAAAAGCCATGCCCTATTCATCTTTCTTGACCCAATTAAAAATAATACAATATGTATAACATTAAAGCTCAATAAATTTGTTTTAATAAAATAAGTAGGTAGATTGAAACTCATAATATACTAAATAATACAAATGATAAAACTGACAAAAAGGATAAGTTATTGTTCCCTTCTCTCATTATCTATTTTTTAATTTGCATAATTTATGCAGTAAGGTCATTTCAATAAGGTGATCCAAATAACCGATATCAAAGAGGAAATACTCAGATTACTCATTTGAGTTTCATAAACATCTAAGAATTCTCAAAAGGCCTGCACACATTTCCCTATTTCTCCTCATTCAACCCATCTTTAGGTAATGAAGTAGCAATTCAGTTTGTTACTTTATCTAGTAGTAAACTACTAGCTGTTACGTTCTTTTCTGCAGAAGTCAACTACTACCAGTTTCTTAAATTACCTAACCACTTAATTCATTTGTGAAATATACATGTAGATGCCTTAAGTTCATGTTTACAATTCTTTTGAAGATATACAATAACTTACCATTTCTGATACTTTAAATCCTTAAACCTCTCATGATTCCATCAATTGAAAGTTTTTCATACCCATATTGTAATTAGTATCATAAGGCATAATGTCAATAAGTGATAAGATCACACAATGGTAGTTATATGTCTCTATAAATTTTTTATTTAAGTATGAATATGTCTTATTAAAGTGCTATTATTTTTTAAGTTGAGTTATTTGTTTTGAGAGAGAGAGAGAGAGAGAGAGCAACAGAGAAAGGGAGAGACAGAATCCCAAGCAGGCTCTCCGCTGCCAGCACAGAGCCCGATGCAGGGCTTGATCCCACAAACCATGAGATCATGACCTGAGTGGAAATTAAGAGTCAGATGCTTAACCCACTGAGCCACTCAGGCACTCCTAAAGTGCTATTTTTTTAAATGTTTATTTATTTTTGAGAGAGAGAGAGAACAGAGTGCACTTGTGCGTAAGTGGGGGAAGAGCACAGAGAGAGGGGGAGACACAGAATCTGAAGCAGGCTCCAGGCTTGGAGCTGTAAGCAAGGAGCCGGATAAGAGGCTCAAACTCAGGAATCGTGAGATCATGACCGGAGGTAAAGTCAGATGCTTTATCGACTGAGTAACGTGCTTAACTGACTGAGTCACCCAAGCACTGCAAAGTGCTATTTTTAAAGTGAATATATTTATAATTATCTAAAAGAGTCATTTTATGGGCACCTGGTGGCTCAGCCGGTTGGGCAGCCAACTTTGGCTCACAGCTCATGAGTTCGAGCTCCACGTGGGGCTCTGTGCTGACAGCTCAGAGCCTGGAGCCTGCTTTGGATTCTATGTCTCCCTGTCTCTCTGCATCCCTCCCCACCTCGAATTCTGTCTCTCTCTGTCTCTCAAAAATAAATAAACATTAAAAAAAATTAAAAATAAATAAATAAAAGAGTCATTTTAAATTAAGTATACTTATTACCAAATGTTAATCATTGATGTATTCTTATGGTAATTTTAAGTAATGAAACATAAGTAACATAATTTCCAGCCAGAAAAACAGAGGTGTTCTAAAAAATATGAAATTATAGCTTCTTAGAGCTCTGAAAAAGCAGTCCAAGGAAGTGACTTGATGATCATACAATAACTGATAACTGACAGAGGCAAACCTCAAACTCAGGCCTCTCAACTCTTAATTCAGTAATTTTTCTTGCAAGCCAATCCAAGGCTAATAGTATAATCCAAAGTAGAGATGAGTAAAATTATTACAAAAAGCAAATCTCTTATCTCCACGTGAATACTTAAAATAAATTGTAACAGTGTGATCCCTAAAGGAAGAATTCTTATATTTTGAAACAAGAAGAGATTTCCTCCCAATGAAGAAGAGATTTCAATACCTTAAAATGACACTATATTCTACCCAACTTGGTACTCTATACAGTACAATGACTAACAGGATCCAGTACCAAAGTAAATTACAGCGATCTTTTTTTTGGCATTTATCACACCAGTATTATTTCAAAAAAATTAATCACAATACCAAGTCCTCCAACCAGGGAAATACTGAAAATTCTGTTTTTCTCCCCTAGTTTTTTTTTTTAATATTTATTTATTTTGAGGGAGACAACGAATGCATGCACACATGGGAACAGGAGCAGATAGAGAGGGAAAGGCTTTTCTTTTCCTAATTTTAATGAAGTGGCAGCCACTGTAATTGTGACAATTCATAACTGCCTACAATCGCAACAAACAACATATCTTAAATATGGTGTCCCTGAAAGAATCAGAACATGTAGGAGGAGTTAAAAAGGGAGAAATGATACAAAAAGGAGTAACAAAAACATGTTTGGCTCATGCAACAAATTTCAATTATCCAAAAGCTTGCTGTATCTTAGTTATATAGAAGTATTCATAACTGGGTGGTTGTTTCATGATATACATTGAGGCTGACGTTATTACAGAAGCAAAATAATAATAATAATAATAATAATAATAAAGCAGGGTGAAAATAGCATGTGGAAAAGGAAGAATTTTATTTAACAAGTATATGCTTTAGAACTTAACACAGATATATTATCTAAAATTCCCAACGATCGAGGGTTCAACTGCAAATTGTTCTTTCTTTTGCAATTATTAAGCTATTAAGTTTGAACCTTGTGCCAAATCTTGATACATTTCTATTTTTTTGTTATTTTGTAATAATTTTATTATTGCCTAGGGAACAATGACAATCTGAGTTGCATAGATCACCTGGCTCTTTATCTGCCTATGGTACATTTTCTTGAAAACAGAAAGTGATAAAATATCCACAAAGAAAGTGTGGCATGGTGTTACAGATGACGTATCTAAATTACAAAGGAATAAAGTATTTTTACCTACCAAGCATCATTTCAATAGTTTATTCGTCTGAAACAAATAATTAAATGTTTCAATAACTTCACTTACATTTGGACTAGAAAACGTAACAAATTTTAATTAATTCTTTGGCACTGGGATTATTTTAATTTACAATGAGCTAGATGCATGATGATTTTCCCAAGGTTAGAATGATTCATTTGACAAATGAACTAAATTTAAAACTAAAAGACAGTGCCTCAACACCTTTGATAACACTAAGATGGGTTTCACATATTCCTTTTTGGACTGTCTTCTCTAAATTTGACATGTATCTTTTTTTATAACAATTAATAAACAAGCTATATGTGGTTAGGAGAAACATAAGGAATGCCTCCCTGTGGAATTTCTATATGAAAAAAGCAAATGCTTATTCGTGAACAAAATTCCAAATTCAATGTTAATCAGGACACTTAGGTCAAACCTTGAAAACCTCTGTCAAGCTAAAATTCAGATTTATGCTGAGAAATAAATGCCAGCAACTGTGTGGCAGTTGTACAAAATTGTTCAATATAAATTTTTTAATTTTTCAAAATAAATGTATATATAAAATTTCTAAAAACTAAGTGTATGTTTTCTAATTAACAAACAATATATTGGAAACAATCATATATTAAAGCTCATATGATATTATACATATCAACAAGCACCATCTGTTTCTATTCACTACTGGCACATAACAGATGGCATGGTGATCGCCAAAAGTGAGTTTTTCCCCTTCTTGTCAATTGGCTGTGGAGATTATTTTCATCTAGTTTAATTTATATTAACAGGGTGAAGAAAATATGTAGAATGAAATTATGACAGATTTTTCTTAACACTATAAATTAAAATAACCACAAGCCTAACTAAAAGTAGAAGACAAATTAAATTACACATTGTAGAAATTAATAAATAAGGATCTATAAAATCCTTCTCATGAATAACGGCATATTCAAAATAAGTAAAATCCTGAAACTCTGACTATTCTTTGCTGTTATTCTACACTCCAGGAAGTAAATAAAAATTACAGATTTCCAAGAAGGAAAAAGCACAGCAAGAGTCTTTGGACTTGGAATAGGATTATTTGAGCTAAGGATACTCATAGTAGATCCGTTCCACATAAGCCAAAGGAAGTTACATACAGTCCAGTTCACCACAAAAATTTCTGCCAGGGTTTTTTCTAAGGATCTATAACAGAGGCTATACAATCTGTTTAGTACTTCAGAAGTCACTTTAAGTGTAATAAGAGACTCAATCTCTGATATCTAAAGCCTCGATATATAACCCTTTGTTTCCAGAACTGCGATAATTTAAAAATTATAAAGATGACAAGTAAGTTAAGACACAATGCACAGTAATCTTAGTCATTTCAGGGCTGAGTCCACGTTTCTGTTTCCACTTAAACTAGCATCAAGAATTATACACACACACAGATGTAAACACATAAAAAAACCATATTTGGGTTTTTCAAATTGTTAGGACACAGGTTCTAACTTTCTTAAATAGGCTACTATTTTGCGTGTGTAAAATTAGCTTAAAAACAAATGTAATGAAAGAAAACTTTAGGATATTTTATTATCTCTCAAATGAAGAATGCCACTTGAAATAGACTATTGACTTAATACTTTAAGTTAGATGAAAAACAGTTTAACCAGGTGCTTCAGTTTTTTTTTTTAAATACTGATCTATAACAAAAGGTGCATCCTGAAAAACAATATGCTTTTAGTCAAAACTGCTAAAAAGTACTTTGACTTTTTAATGCATTTAGTTTCCAAAAAAGGAGATCTATAAAACAAAATAAAATGTATGAGATAGGAAAAAAGAAGAGACAACTTCAAAGAGAGTAGAAAATGATGCATGTGTGTGAAAGACTATGAGAGATAGGTCCCAATAAGTCCTTTGGCACTTGTATAAAAGATGAAAAGTCACTAGATAATATAAAGTGTAAAGAAAATGAAAAGAAAATCTGAACGCTTTCAAGTTACATTAAAGTCATTAGAAAATATGCCGAAAAGTACAAAACATCAATTTTAAACTAACTTCAAAAGGGACACAGGTAAGCTAATTTATATTTTCTTCAAAAGCAATTACCTTGCCTAAAAGCAAGTGAAAAGTTTCCACGTAAAAAAATAATGCAGAGAAAATGTCTAAATAACAAGGTCCTTACACAAAAGTATCCCAGGCAGCCTTTGAGTAATTACATAGTTTCACCAATGAAATAGGATTAGTATATAAGGAGAAAGGGACCAATTCCCTTCTTAACAATAAAAGGCTAGAAAAAAGACTCCTCCAAAGTACACTAGCTTCAGATGCATAGCTATTTTGAAAGATGGAAAGAACTCATTTGTGAAATACGCGCTAAGTTCCAGGTGTGAACCAAACCCTGTAGAAGTAGATAATAGACCTATAGTAATTACCAGGACAGCTCCTATCAACTTGGGAGTTCATGTTCACGAATCTACAGATCTTGCTCAGATCTTTCAAAATCTCAACTATAGTCAAAATTGTTCCTAAATTTAGAGTAAGTCATTTTTAATACAGTTAATATGATATAAAATTCTACACTCACCTTAAAGATGGATATAGGAAAAAAAAAGATGGGTATAGAAAAATTTCCTAACAACAAAAAATTCTCAAAAAAAATGTAACTGGTAACCCTCAGGCAGGAATGGAAAAGGAAAGAATTCATTCAGACTGGCAAAAGGATGAAACAAAATCAAAGATGACAGCAAAACCATTACTAAAATGACTAAATATAGGATCCAACTAAGATACTGAAATTTTAAGTGAAGGCAAGAGGTATGTGGGTAACTAGGCTGCTAGATAATTGGGACAATAAAATGGCTATTGCACTAGGAATATAAAGAAGAACCCATTACATAGTGAGGTAAAAGGAATTAGGATTTAATCGTTAGTTCACACACATCTTAAAATTAAAATCAAGTATTATTTCATATAATACCTTTTCTCTACCCAATTTGGAAAACTTCATAAAATATCCCTGATAGTCATATAGCTTCAACTTTTCCAAAGAACGAGGAAGCATGTTCATAATAAGATAATTCTAATTGTTGTTGGTACCAGTTTTACTGTCTGAACTTATCCTAGCATTCAAAGAACAAGTTTAAATATTTAAAAATAAACTGCCAGATCTCTATTATGTAAAGGGTCTCTGTCCATTTATTAAATTAATAACATAAAAAAACTTAATTACAATTAAAGGACAGCAAAAGAAAACAGTGCTATGGAAATAATCTTTCAATTATTCCTCAGAGTATCTTTCTGGAATTTCACTGTAGTATCACATTGCTTTTTGCTTTCTTAGCTCCTATGAACTAAAATTAGGGATGAGGGCAATAATAGATTATTTAAAGCTTTACAACAGATGTGTAATCTCAGTCATCTTTCATTTAAGAGTCCAACTAGAAACATCATTTTAGCCCTGTTACATAGCACAGATAGAAGAGAGGAAAAAGGTGCTGCATCATTTTTTCTTTTTAAAATATCATCAGTGTCATCAGCCAGTGAAGAATGCAAATCAAAACCATAATGAGATACCACTTCATGCCCATACCAAGACAAAAATAAATCTTGGTAAGTATATTAAAAAACTAGGGTCCTTGGAGTGCATGGGTGCCTCAGTCAGTTGAGCATCCAACCTCAAATCAGGTTATGATCTCGCGATTTGTGGTTTCAAGCCCCATTTCGGGCTCTGTGCTCACAGCTCAGAGCCCGGAGCCTGCTTCGGATTCTGTGTCTCCCTCTTTCTCTCTGCCCTTCCCCTGCTCGTGCTCTGTCTCTCTGTTTCCCAAAAAAAAAAAAAAAAAAAAACATTGAAAATAATAATAAAAAAACAGGGTCCTCATACAGTGCTGGTGAGAAGAGAAAATAGTATTGCCAGTTTTAAAAAGTCTGGCAGTTTCTCAAATGTCCAAATCAAAGTTATCCCATGACCCAGAAATTTCACTCCTAGCAATACAACTAAGATAAGTGAAAACTCATTTTCACACAAAAGCCTGTATGTGAATATTCATAGCAGTATGATTTATAATAGCTAAAAAGTAAAAAACAAAAACAAACCCACAAATGTCCACCAAGTGACAGATGAATAGATTTAATTTAAAAACCTAGTGTGTGTATGTACATATATATATACATATATAATAGGATATTATACAAAAGTCAAAAGAAATGAAATATCATATATACCATAACATGAATAAATTCTAAAATACTACGCTAGGTGAAAAAAATCCAGTTGTAAAATACCACATATTATTCCATTTATACAGAATGTCCAAAATAGGTAAATTAAACAGTGACAGAAAGTAGATTAGGGTTGCCCAGGGTCTGTGGTTGGGAGAATGGAGAATAAAGTCACTGGTAATGGGTATAGGAATTGTGGTGGGAATGGGGGTGGGCAGAGCAATAAAAACGTTCTAAAGTTGATTCTGGTAATGGCTGTACAACTCCATGAATTTACCAAAAACCACTGAATTATACAACTCATTAAATGAGTGAATTGTATGGTATGTGAATTATATCTCAATAAAGATGTTATAAAAAATCAGTCATTAGTTGCTCAATTTTAATTGTAGCAAACTTTAAAGAATAATGAACCAATTTTCCATTACCGCTTAAATGATTTTATATTTAACTTACACCTAAATAAAGCAAAAATGCCTTTCAACATTATTTCAACATCCATCAATGTTGAAAAAACTAACTAAGCACTATAAAATTCATCTACTGACTCTACATCATTTAATGATATAAAACATTTAAGTGAGTATGAATAAACTGTACTACAGGAACTTTCCAAAAGTATGAATGAATGTATCCATCATTTCCAACATGCATGACTTCCAGTAAAAAATATATAGTATTATAAACCATTTTCCCATTTCAGCTTTAAATGTCAAAAGAAATGTACAAGTTATTCTATATTAGTTTCTATGACTGCTGTAACAAATTATCATAAATTTAGTGTCTTAAAACAAATGCACAATCTTACAGTTCTGACATGGGTGTCAGTGGGTTAAAATTAAGGTGTTGGTAGGTCTGCATTCCTTTCTGGCGGCCCCAAAAGAAGTATCAGTTTACTCGCCTTTTCCACCTCCTTGAGGCTAGTTCTCATGGTCCCCTTATTCCACCTTCCAAGGCAGCAATGCTGTACCTTTCTGACCCATTGTCTGTAGTCACCTCTCCCTCTTACTTACAGCCAGAAAAGGTCCTCTCCTTTTAAGTACGTATGTGATTAGACTGGGATCACATGGATAACCCTGGTTAATCTTCCCATCTCAAGATCCGTAACTTTAATCATAGCTGCAAAGTTCATTTTGCTATGTAAGGGAATATATTTACAGGTTCTGAGGATTAGGACATGGACATTTTAGGAGGGCCATTATTCTACTTACCACACTAGAAATCAAATGTATACACTAAACACATTTATGAAAGCTATCATCCTACAGATGGAGATGAGGCATTAACAATGACTATTTGAAAACAAATACAAGTAACACTTGAAAAACAAAATCCCTAAATAGGTAACAATCACACAAACTATATAGATAAGAAGTAAAATGCTACTTTGGGTTAAAATTCAGTAACATAAAGGTATAAGGGATTTCAAACCTTCCCTATGCTGTCAAGAGATTACTCCTCTCCACCAGATACAGGAGGCATATCCTCTGGAGAAAAATAACCAGAAAGACTCTGGACGATGGATTATGAGGCACAGAGCAGGAAACCGTGAGGTAGCAAACAGAAACCAGAAGGTTTAAATGGAATTCTGTTTCTAAAGTGTGAGGTTTTTAGCCCTTTTTTCCTTACTTGTCCAGGAATCTGGCAGTTAAAATTATACCTACCAGTTAAGAGATAAGAGAATACTTCTACTGAATTGATGTAGAAATCATCTATAGATACTGACACTTAAGGAGTTCTCAAAGAAAATGTCCCCAGATCATAAAATTACAGCTATAGGGAAAACAGCCCCATATAAACTTAATTAACATACATACACACACACCCCACGAAGGATCCCCAGGCATCTGAAAGCTTCAACATGAAGCAGACAAACATGAATGGAAATAAAGAACACAGAGGAAATAAAGACAATGAAAGATACAAAAGAAAACTGAAAAGTAATTACAATAAATATTACAAGTTTTTGCCATCATGAAATAACATATTATTAAAAGAAAAAGGAACAGTGAAGGCACATACACATCCAAATCAGAAATTTAGTAAAAGAGCTGGAATATAAAGTGGAGAAAATCTCCCAGAAATTTAAAAGAAAAAAGAAAAAAAGAAAGAAATGAATATTATGATAAAAAAAATCAGAGAACTAATCTAGGAGCACGAAAATACAATTAGTAGAAGTTCCAGAAAAAGCAAACAGATAAAAGAGAAGGATAAAAATTATCAAAGAAATAATAAAAATTTGTTTCTCAGAATAAAATACATGAGTTTCTAGACAGAAGGGGCTCAGTGAGCTCCCAGAAATGAATAAAAATATACCATACCAAACAAGGTGCTGAATCATATCACTGAATACACTGGAGAAAAATAAGCCCAGGAGATACAAGTCAGGTGGAAAAAAGTTACAAAAGCAGAAAGCAATACTTACAGCCAGGAGTAAGTTAAGTGATACTTTAAAAAACAATGTATATTTTATACACAGACATATAATTATTGAAGCATAAAAATTTTGTTAAATTTTCAAATATGTAAGATCTCAAAAATTTACTTCTCACTAACCTTTACTAAATAAGTTACTGAAGAAGTGGCCCATTCAAAATAAGGGACAAAATGGAAAAAAAATTTTAATGCAAGCAACAAAATATTCTACCTATGGAAGGTTAAAAAGA
The DNA here is from genome assembly GCA_028646485.1 of Cryptoprocta ferox. Lineage (NCBI taxonomy): Eukaryota > Metazoa > Chordata > Mammalia > Carnivora > Eupleridae > Cryptoprocta > Cryptoprocta ferox. The sequence continues at coordinate 16,001,550 of CM053559.1, forward strand.
AGTCCCATGATGATGATGAAGCAAAGTCCAAGGATGACATAGAAAAACCAACTCAGATTAGAGTTGGGGGAGAAAGGGCTCCAGAGGAAAAATCCAAGATTTTTTTTTTTTTGGTAAATGACATGGCTGACCATATTTTTAAAAATGTGCATTAGAAATATCTGAGGCACTTGGATGGCTCAGTCAGTTGAGCATCCGACTTGGCTCAGGTCATGATCTCACGGTCTGTGGGTTCGAGCCCCGCGTCGGGATCTGTGCTGACAGCTCAGAGGCTGGAGCCCACTTTGGATTCTGTGTCTCCTTCTCTCTGTCCCTCCCCCTATCACACTCTGTCTCTCAAAAATAAATAAATGTTAAAAAAAAAAGAAGAAGAAATATTTTACAAAGAAGTTGAAGACTGTAACAAGAGTTGCTTTTAGATTCAAAGAAACTAAATAAATTGAAAAACAATGGAAGGCAAAGGAAGTCATTTTTAAAAATCTGTTCATGCCTTCCTTTAAAAATAAATTCGATGAATGAGAATCCTTAAAATCTAATTAATTAGTGGGATAATCAGTGTATTGTTTCCTTCAGTGTCTGCCTCACCCCTGCCTACTCAACCTTATAACAGCAAAAGGATAGAAAGTATTCATTAAGTGAGAAATCATGTTTCTATTATTGTTAAACAATATTTTATCTTTGGGATGTTATTATCATAAAAAAGTCAACATGAAATTGGCTAAGTAAAACAATCAAATGTCACTTTGAAAATAGAGCAAAAGGAAAATTTCAAAAACATAAAATCTTGGAAGCAAGTCAACACGCACATTTGGTGACCCATTTGTTGAAAAGTGTCTCCTGGAAGCATTCGTAAGGAAGAACAGTAATTATAATAATGGTAATTGCCAGAAAGGGAAGACATAAAGACTAACAACAAATATGGTCTTTAAAAATAAAACAACTTTTGTTACATGTCATGAAGCCTAATTACAAAGTACTACCTTCCCTAGATTCTTTGAATATCAACATACTTAACTCTCTAATTAATTAAAGTGTTAAGGATAAAATAATGCAAATGTGAATTTTAGTTGTAGAAAAGACTGCAAATTATTTAACGTATTTTATAAATGAGGATACCAAGTACAAACAAGGTAAATTAAAGTACTTCTCCAAGGCCACACAAAGGGTTATGGCAGAGTATGAACTACAATTCAAATCTACTATGTGCCAGTCCAGGTACTTTCCACCCTACACTGTGCTATCTTACAGGTTTTGATGCTATCTAAAACACTCAAGAATTTGATTTTATACCATTCTCTACTTGTTTTTTAATGTTTATTTATTTTTGAGAGAGAATGAAAGAGGGAGGAGCAGAGAAAGCAGAGAGACACAGAGGATCTGAAGCAGAATGACAGCAGTGAGTCTAAAATAGGGCTTGAACTCATGAACCATGGGATCATGACCTGAGCTGAAGCTGGTCACTTAACAGACTGAGGCACCCAGGAGCCCCTACCATCTTCTACTTTTTAAAGGGGATGATGCTACAAAAAAAAAATGTCCTGGAGAGGAAAATTCTATTACATTTTAAATGGATAGTTACTTTCTAAAGCATAATTATAAGTCATATCCATAAACAAGGTATTTCTAAACATAAACAGAAGTTATAAATAAAATAAACAGAAGTTATTTAAGTTTTAAAAACTCTTAAATCAATACAATGATCATCAGAGATTCCTTAGCACAGAAATAATTTAAAGAGAAATGACTTGTCCTAAAATAAATATTTATCTGCATCTATTTATCTAAAAAAATCAAATAGTTGATATATTAACTGACTTTTTTTTGCTGAAAATGTGCATAAATCATCAATAACCTTAATTGATAAGTGAATCTGTACTAAAACTAAATTATTAAGATTTGATCCAATTAACTTCTCTAAAATTTTGTCCATTTAATAATGCAAGAGGCTTTTGCTATACAGATGGCTATTATAAAAACATGCTGTGGGGTGCCTGGGTGGCTCAGTCAGTTGACCGTTGGAACTCTTGATTTCAGCTCAGGTCATCATCTCATGATCTCACAGTTTGTGGGATCAAGCCCTGTGTCAGCGTCGAGCTTGCTTAGGATTCTCTCTCTCCCTCTTTCCCCTCTGCTACTTCTCCCCTCCTGTGCTTTCTCTCTCTCTCTCTCTCAGAATAAATAAATAAACATTTAAAAAACAGAAACAGCTGTAAGAAAGACAGCTATAGGTATAATGATACCTAAATTTTTACACTAAATTTTATGCTAAAGGGTCCAATGCTTTTCCAACAGTCTAGCTTGCTTGCTTTAAAAATTTCAACTTGTTAATACCAAGGCTTTGGGCACACTAGTCTTTGTTACTCACCTCAATCTTGTGTCTCTCCTCTTCCATTTCACAACAATCAGGTTACCTGATAAAGCAATTTAACCACCTCGCATACAGACACTGTATTCCCTAGTTAAATTACATTTATTTCAGGGCCATCTTTTTATCAGTATACCTCCTTGACAGCACAGATCATGTGTTCATTTTGGTGTTCTATTCAGGATTTGTTGGCAAGTGCCTTACATTATCAGTTAGCCAAGAGATCCGCACTGAAAAAAATTAACCTGATCATTGTTCAATAGTAGGACTAGGAATGACAAATAAAGACTAGAGAATATGGAAAGACCTGGCCTCCCACACAGCCAATTTTTACGGCTTAACACAGAGAACTATTCAACTCCAGTAAATATGACTGAAGCACTCACAAAAAAAGAAAACTGCCTAGAATTTTGATCACTGTAAAGAAAATACAACATAAATTCATGTTCCTGTATATTATAAACAAAAGTTTATCTTCAAATACTGTCTTCTCTTTACTGGACTCTGAAGGTTTACCCAAGAGGACAACATAAACTAAAGATCAAATAACTGAGGTTAGGAATTGTGTTGCATGCATCAGAAGTTACAATCTACCCTCTAAGCGATGTGAGATAAAACTGAAAATGAACAAAATCAGAGTAGATGAAATAACTGCAGAATTACTGGGATCTTAAAGGTATGAAAAACAAAACAATTAACTCTTAAAACTAGAACACTATACAATCATAAAACATACTATGTGATACTAGATAGTGAACGCATCACAGATCAGTAAAACACCAACTGCAAGGTCAATAGGATGACAAAGCTGTTTTGCCTCAACGACAAACAACCTGGAAGGGCAGAAAAAGAAGATATTACCTGAAACTAGTGGAAAGGAGATACTGGAATAAAAATTTATAGTTGAAAGATTAAAACCACATAACATTTAAGAAGTTGAAGAGAATTTTTTTTTTTACCGAAAACAGGAATCAAAGAAAAACACTATATATGAAGTATCAGCATTTTACATTTAAAAGTGGGCTAGGTAAATAAATTAATTCACTGTCCTATAAGAAAGTCTTCATAAAGGAGAAGAAAAGCATTCTCCCAGTACAAAAGACGCTGAATTACATTACAAAATGAGATTCTAGTCCCAAAGACTAAATATTTCCATTCCTATAATAAATGAAAAATGCATTAAAAACATTCCCAATTATTATTACTGGCTATCAATGCAGCAGTGAAAACTACTAGTTTTCTCCAGATTGTATAATTAGACATGTCAAAGTTACTATTTTATATAAGTTAATTATTACTCTATATACTGAATGCATATATTGAAAAGAATAGGCTCAACCCCTAAAAAATTGCATAAAAGCAGACTTCTGAAATAGACATTGGCAATGGATGATACAAAGTGTAGGAATTCTACAGAAAAGAACTGCTTAATGTAATTTAAATAAAAGAAGCTCTCTGCTGAAATCTGAGAAAAGCCCTATATGCATTTGTGTAGCTTCTATAAATAGAGGAACAGAGGAAGAAACTCACTGGGTTAACAGACGCTGACCTAACATCTATCACAAGAAAACTTTTTTTAAGATTCTCTACTTCACCCATGTTCCTTCCTTTTAATCAACTAGAAAGAAAAAAAAGAGGGAGAAAAGTAAAGAAAAAGAAAAAACCTGTGACTCACTCATAAATGAATGGCAAACATTGTGAGGGCTCAGCTGGATATTCAGCAAGTCAGGGAAGCAGTTAACCCTCTCTACCCTCTCTGTTTTAAACACTGCTGGGCCTGTAAAAATTCCAGGTTCAAATTGGCCTACACTGAGGTTATCCTTTTGGTATTTACAATTCTTTAAGTCACTGTCTGTACTTATGCTGTTAGTGATTATTTTAATCATCTTATCAAGAACGTATTGCATGCTCTGCACAATGCTGAAAGCTGGAAGAAAATGGATGAAATTGTATGGCAGTCATCAAAGAGGAAAGAAAAAGGGAAAAGGAGTCTGGAAATGTTACTTTTTAGGGCACCTACCACTCCCAAATACTACATTAGGCACTTTTTAAAACTGCAGTTGGTTAGTATGCGAGATTGTCTATGGTTAATCTGACACACACCTTCATCACCACCACCACCACTTTACTCTGTTTAAGGCTGGAAATCCCATTTCCCATAATCCTCCCCCTCCCCTTCTGTCTATGGTTCCACGTTAGTGACCTCAGATTTGAAACTTTCACGTGAAGACCATTTTACTCAGGAGGTCATGGGAGTCAAATGCCTGGCTTTTTCACATGCTGCACAGCCTTACAGTCCTTTCCACTAGCTCCCACGTCATAGTCCTGGCAGACTTCCCCACAAATTCTCATTTTCCCACCTACTCAACAGTATCCTTAGGGCCGAGATCTTCACTGTCAAATTCTTCGACCTGGCATCAGCTCCTACCACTTATTCAGTGCTTCAGGATAAACATTTCATGGACAATTTCTCTGATGTTCGGCAGAACTCCTCTAAGCAGTGGTGACACATTTCTTGACATCCACAGCCCCAGCTATACCAACAGTGGTATAAGCTCCTAATTCCCCACAGAGTGAATTCCATTTTCCTGATCAAACCCTTAGCCGCTAAGCTGCTGAAATCATGAGAAGCCTGTGATTGTGGCCCAAGGAGAAGTGCCAGGAACAATCCTGGCCAGAAAGGCAGCACAATGAAGTACTTAAAAGTATGGGCCCAGGGGCTATCTGATTCCCGGCTCTACCACTTAGAAGCTGTATGCCCTTCGGCAAGTGACTTAACATCTTTGCCTCGGTTTCTCAAATGTAAAATAGCAATGACATCGTAACTACTTCATTAGTACAGTAATGAAAATTAATATAAAACACAAAGTAAATAACAAAGGTTAAATAAAAATATGCTTTTCAACTCTTTTTCTTCTTTAGACTTAGTCCTCCTATTTGTGCCCAGTAATAAAAAAGAGAATATAGTTACTGAGACACTGAAACACTGACGATGGGATATTTGTGAGCCAATCTAAGATGATGTTACAAAGTTATATCCCTGGAGCAGAAAACAATATGTGAAGGATTTTCTAAAACCAGATCATTCCTCTTTTACTTATTAATATTTTAATATTTCCATGTTACTTGTACTATGCCCATATTACTTTTCCGTATGACCCATTAATCAAATCACTTTTCTTCTTTTTGACAGATACACCAAAAGAAATGTCAGATAGTCAAAGTTCAATTTTTACTTTATTACTTGTAATAAAGGTAGATTCAAGCCATGTGAATTAGAATGGGGAAGGGTAATGTTGGCAGGAAAATCAAAGGAGACTTTATAGTTTTGAATTTCTTTTAACAAAAAACATTCACATATTACTTTCATAGCTAAAATTTAATTTAAAAATAATTCTAACATTCAGAATTAATTTTTAAAAATAATGGTACCCTAACAATGTAAGATAACATGAAAATATCAGAGAGAATCTCTGTTTGTATAGGTTTGTATAAGTATTTTCTGAAAAAGTAGTATTTTCATTCTTACACTTAAAAATAGCACTTTTAACCCATTATTTTTAAACACCAAATCTCTAGTGCTATCATTTTTTTCAAGTATCTTTTCTGGCTAATCTTTTTAACATCTTTGGGTAGAAAAAAAATTAGGAAATAAACAGTAACACTGGGACTATGTACATCCATATCTTTTTAAGTTTATTTATTTATTTTGAGAGAGAGTGCAAGCAGGGGAGGGACAGACAGAGAGAGAATCCCAAGCAGGCTCTGCACCAGCAGCACAGAGTCTGATGCTGGGCTCAAATTCGTGAACCATGAGATCATGACCTGAGCTGAAACCAAGAGGCAGAGGCTTAACCAAATGAGCCACCCAGGCGCCCCAAAAAGCATCTATATCTTATTGGATCTACGGTCTCAAAATATGCTGTATTCGTTCAGATTTCTATAAATCCTTATTAAAGAAATCAGAGTAGAATAAAATGAAAAATGACTTTCCTGGCAATCTAAATAATAAAAATATAGTAAGGCTTGCCAAAGTGCCCTATTCCCCATTGCACTCTCTGGCTATGATAAATGGAAACTGTCTGTCAGCAGGAAGAGTGGATGCCATTCTTCTAACAGCAGCCTTGTTTGGCACAAAGCAGGCACTCGAGCACAAAAATTGAATCTATGGGCCCATCTCTCTTGACACCGACCAACCAAATGAACAAATCCAAAACATATCTGCTGCTTAATCAAAAAAGGTAACATGCAATATATCAAATGTTTTAGATTTGTTAGTTAGGAAACAAAACCATTGTGTACTTCTCCATCTTCACTGCCAATACCAAAGCATATACTTTTTTTCTATAGCAAGTTTCATAGTATTTATAATGTAGAGGGAAAAAAGCAAACCAATACAGAAGAGCAAAATAAACATATACTGGTGGCCAATATATATATACTGAGAGAGAGAGAGAGAGAGCAAGCATGCGGGGAGGGAGAGGAACGGAAGGAGAAAGAGAAACAGGCAGGCTCCACATTCAGCACAGGGCCTGACATGGGGCTCAATCCCACAACCCTGCATTCATGACCTGAGATGAAATCAAGACTTGGATGCTTAGCCAACTGAGCCACCCAGACACCCCTCATTTTATACTCTGGATGGTTCTTGGACAACTTTTCAGAGATAGTCCTTCAAAAAAATAAAAAATTAAAGTGTTGTATGCTTAATTATAGTATAAAGTCTGAATTTATAAAAAAAATTATTCTAACTGAATATAAATTCACATATCCCACAAAAACGACTTTTGAAACAAGAGAAAAATCATTTTTACTAGCATGAAATAATACAAACTATTTTTCTAAAAATTACGCTAGCACTATAGCCCAAGGGAACATATGCTTAACAGAAATGGTAGAAAGTTGTAGAACAATGATCACTTTAACAGTTTTATTAAGTGATATATTATTCTGAAATGAGAAATTAAGGCTTAGGACAAATGTCATGAATTCCCTCATGTCACAAAGATAAATCTTCCTCAAAATTTTGATGGAGTAATATGACTATTGTGAAATAAAGTACACTCTAATCAATAATGGCAGGAAAAATTAAAACTAACAAAAGCAAGAAATATTATTTTAATTTTTTAATGTTTATTTATTTTTGAAAGAGAGCACAAGCAGGGGAGGGTCATAAAGAGAGGGATACACAGAATCTGAAGCAGGCTTCAGGCTCTGAGCTGTCAGCACAGAGCCCAACGCGGGGCTCAAATTCATGAACCACTAGATCATGACCTGAGCTGAAGTCAGATGCTTGACCGACTGAGCCACCCAGGCGCCCCTCAATACATTTTGTTACTGATTATCTTATGTATATTATATCTAGTTTTACAGATGGGGCAGCAAAGGCCCAGGTGTCTTAACCAAAATCACACAATCTAGTTAAGGATGAGGAGGTTGGAAAAAGAAAATGAAGCTAAGTTGATGTTAATATGTTAATATCATGATTGGTACTTTATGTATATTATCTAATTTAATTTTTAAAACAACTGTAATATGCTGAATATTGGCCCCCCAAATATCCATATCCTAAGTCTTGGAATTTGTAAATGATACCTGATAACAAAAAGAGACTTTGCAGATACAAGTTAGCCAAGGATTTTGAGATGAAATCAGGTGGGCCTGTGTAATCACAGGGGTTCTTACAAGAGAGAAACAGGAGATCAGAGAGGAAGCAGATGTGAGTTTGGAAACTAGAGCTCAAAGATAATACATCTGTGTTGTTTTAGGCCACCAAAAATCATGGTAATTTGTTATAGCACCTATAGGAAATTCATACAGTTGCTGGGGAACTCAGTTAAGGGTTAGGTAACTTGTTCAGTATCAATACCTCTATGATAGGAAGTTCAATGTGGGGCACCTGGTTGGCTAATAAGTGTGGGGAATAAGCTTAGGAATTCCCTGAGCCTGTAATGATGGGTTAAAAAGGCAAAAAGAATTACAAAGCTCACACTCAAGTTTGGGTAAACAACATTAGGTATAGGTATAGAAAGGGTGGGGCAAAGGCCCCAATATAGAACAAAGGTATATGAAATAAACAAGATTAGGTATTCAGGGTGAAAATGTCCCCCTCCCCCAACTGAGTACTGTCGCAGAAAGCTGCTTTCACAGGAAGAAAAGACCAAATTAGGTAAACAGGAAATAGGGCTATAGCCACTGCAGGGAAAAGTTGCCCGGAGATAACAATAGAAAGGTGCCTTGTTGACCCTGAGGTAGCTTGCTCTGTCTTAATGGCCCCTAGACCAGTTTAGGTAAACAGAGGTGGTGCCTCATGTCTGCTGTAAACAACCTCCAGCCCAGTCACCTGGCACCAGGATTTTGTTTTGTATTAATCCAAACCCATAAACCCGCATATCTTCAAGGCCTCCTTTCCCTCAAATCCATGAGTTAATGTTCACAGTTTCTTTTTTTTAATTGTTTTTATTTATTTATTTATTTATTTTTTAGACAGACAGAGAGACAGAGAGCGAGTGGGGTAGGGTCAGAGAGAGAGAGGGAGACACAGAATCCAAAACAGGCTCCAGGCTCCGAGCTGTCAGCGCAAAGGCCAACGCGGGCCTCAAACCCATGAACTGTGTGATCATGACCTGAGCAGAAGTCAGACGCTTAACCAACTGAGCCACCCAGCCACCCCAATGTTCACACTTTCATTGTCTCTTTGTGCACGTCCATCACCATGTTTGTGAGCCTTCTGATCCTAATAAAAATGGAGCAAGGACCCTTAGTCGAGGCTCTTGTCTTTTCCCGGACATTAGCCATCTCTAGCATTTTAATCCTGCATCTGCTTTCTTGCTGGACAAAAAAGAACTTTAGACCCAGAGTCTATGACAAGTAAGTGTAGTAATACATGTACCAAAATAAAAAGTATAAGTAGGAATATACTAGGAACAAGAATGCAAAAATTAAAACAAAGGGAGAGATAAATCAATTATTTACTGTGAAAGACACTTGGTTATACAAAGCAGTTAGATATCTGGATTCCCATAATTAACAAGTAGGCTGCCTCATTTTTAACCATACTGTCTAATAATTTAAAATGTTAATACATCTCTGAAACAGAACTGGTAAGATAAAAAATTAAGGTAACAATAGGAACTCAGCCTAAATGGTAAGATCAAGATCAAGATGACTGAATTATTCTCCTCTGCATCTCTCATTCTTATATTCCTCGATTAGGTACCTGACCAATAGAACATGTTCATCAAAGGTTTCCTGAACTGCTGTATGGATTAATGGGGGGAAGGAAGGGAAGAAGGAAGAAAAAGAATAAGAGTAATAATGATAAACATTATCCAGATGGTTATTTTCATACTTTAGTCTGCATCAGAATACAACCTAAGAAGTCTGGTTAAACCCAACCCCTAATTCTAATTAACTAGTTCTCAGATGAGTCCAAACCTACATTCCAACAAACACCCCACAGATGACCTTTATGCAAGTAATTCATGGCCTCTAGAACATCATTTCCAAAGCTGGTACCACTCAATGCTCTATGATACAACAAAAAATGGGTCTTAAAAATAGTACCCTTTGATAAAATAAGTTAGGAAAAAAGTTAATCATTATTCTGAATAGTAGTGTTTCTCAGACTTCAGTATACATTTGAACTCCCCCAAGAGAAAATATTCAGACTTTATTTCCTAAAACTACTGGCCATAGAATCCTTTCTTGTGTATTTCCCACCCACATCCACAAAAAGACTAACACTTTTATACAAGAAAACAAGAGACAAAGAATACATACAGTAAAAGGAATTGGAATAAATTAGAAAATTTAAAAGCTTCCTTATAATTCCAGGCTATAAGAACAAATAAGCAAATTAGAAAAATATAGTATCCTCTTTTATCTTAAATAATATTAAACTATGGACACCTAAATATCGGTGTAGTATGTACAAAATTTCCCTCTATATATAACTTCAAAGTTAAAGGTGATAACACTGGTCCTAAAGATTTGTTTAAACAATAAAGAAAACGATGTTTCACAAATAGATAATCTTTGCAAACACAGACACATGAAGTAATAATGCTTTACTCTAAGATCTTAACAGCCGCAGATATCTGCATTGTAGTTACAGAAAGTATATTGGAAATGAGCAGGCTTGAGGTGCCTGGCTGGCTCAGTCGGTTAAGGTCTGACTTTGGGTCAGGTCATGATCTCATAGTTTGTGGGTTTGAACCCCAGCTCAGCCTGGAGCCTACTTTAGATTCTGTGTCTCCATCTCTCTCTCTACCTCTGCTCCACTCGTGTTCTGTCTGTCTGTTTCAAAAAATAGATAAACATTAAAAAAAATTTTTTAAAGGAAGAAAGAAAGAAATGAGTAGGCTTAAAGAAAAATTCTCTCAATTTCATTTGTAAACAAAATGTATTTGTGAAGCCAAAAAATTGTTTTAAACTAATGAGAATTATAAATAAAACAATTTCAAGTTGATCAATATAGAGCACTAAAAATCAACTATTTAAATTATCTGGCAGACAAGTTCCACATCAGTGTCCTCAATTTCAAATAAGCCCATAACACAAACTGAATGAAATACTTGAGGTAACTTCTATTAAGTGAGATCTCTTTAGTGATTAGATTAAATGTGTTATTACAGATTAAAGAACTTTTTTGAGAAAGCTGTTACTTTAAGGAAAAAACGCACTAACTCTCTAAACCTAAACAGGTAACAAAACCAAGGATGACAACTAACCCTAAAAATATGCACATCTTGGGATGCCTAGGTGACTCAGTCGGGTAAGCATCTAACTCTTGACCTCAGTTCAGGTCTTCATCTCAGGGTTGTGAGTTCAAGCCCCGCCACTGGACTCTGTGCGGGGCATGAAGCCTACTTAAAAAAAAAAAAAAAAAAAAATACTACATCTCTTTCAGGAGGAGGCAGATTTTTCAAAAGTACCTGCCTTGGTTCAAGGTAAGAAAGTAAAAAATATGTCCCCAAGAATTCCTAACTGCAAGCCAGCCTTCAGGGGACTGGGGCAGAAATCGACACTATTTAAGTAATGGAAAAAGATACAAACATCAAACTTATTTAAAATGGTCTTAGGTTAGGGGCACATGGGTGGTTCAGCAGTTAAGCAGCTGACTGTCGACTCTGGCTCTGGTCATGATCGCACAGTTCATGAGTCTGAGCCCCACAACGGGCTCTGCACTGACAGCACGGAGCCTGCTTAGGGTACTCTCTGCCCCTCTCCCTGCTAACTCTCTTTCTTTCCCTCCGTCCCTCTCTCTCTCTCTCTCAAAATAAATAATAAACATTTAAAAGTAAATAAATAAAATAATAAAATGGTCTTAGGTTAGTATACCTCACAGACACCTGATAATAAATATAAATGCTTTCTGAAAGAAACTCTTTAAACTCTAATCTCAAAAATTTTGTGAGTAGAAATAGACGAACAACCTCATAGAAAAACTGGAAAAGACTTGCATTTACATTTCCTAGAAGAGAAAATACAATTTACCAAAATATATACATACTCAAAGTCATTAATATTGCAGCAAATACAAAATAAAATGATGTACTATTTTACATGTATTTCATTGAAAAGCATTAAAATAGTGCACAAAGTAAGTGTAGGGAGCAACAGTAAAATTATTCATTGCTATGAGCATAAACTTGTTTGGAACACAGTGGAATTAACTAGCAAAACGAAGATGCACATATCCAATAACTAAGCAAATGAACACTTTGGCAAAAATCCTAATTCCTTGTTACCATGCTGCAGGAGACATTTACAAAAATATTCAAAACAGAGTTGTTTATAAAACGAAACAGATGGAAACAAAACTGCCAATCTAAAGAACAAAATCTATTCTTTTAATAAAAATACTACACATTAGTAAAAAAATGAACTGTAACTACACAGATCAGTATTTATGAATCATCAATAAAACCTGGTTAGGGGTGCCTAGGTGGCTCACTCGGTCGAGCATCTGACTCTTGATTTCCGCTCGGTCATCATCTCACGGTTTGTGAGTTCGAGCCCCACATCGGGGACCCAGACCCTGCTTTGGATTCTCTCTCTCCCTCTCTCTCTCTGCCCTTCCCCGGCTCATGCCCTCTCTCTCAAAATAAGTAAATAAACTTAAAAAAAAAAAAAAAAACTGGTCAAAGTATCAAATAACAAAAGAGGTCTGACTCCATTTAAACACAGTTCAAAACCTGCAAAACTATGTATTATTTACAAATACACACATTTGGAGAGTAATTACTAAAAAAAAGAAAAGAAAGAAATATAAAGTTGAGGAAGGAGGAGCTCTATGCACTAGCCAGCTAAGAATGTAATTACCAAGGGATTCACAGGGGACATCAAAGGCTTTAGTAATGTTTATTTTTGAAGCAGGTTAGTGGATACAGTGGCTATTCATTATTATTATGCTTTAAGTTGAATATATAAAGCATAAAGTCTCAGTTATGTAGTCATTATGCGTATTTCATGATGTAAAACAACAAACTCTTAAGAATGACCCATAGTAATATACTGCTTTCTTTCTTTGACTCCTGAGTATATGTTCACCCTTTATCTTTCTTACCTCTTAATCTGGCCTCAAAATTTTGTTATTATGATAAAGAGGGAAAAAATTACCGTGTTTCTTATTGGAATCTTCTTGGGTTCTGGAGGCATGTCCTGTGGAACAAATTTCACTGGTTCCTTAATCTGCCTCCTTGACCGTTTGGTGCCATCTGGTAAGGTTTCCATAGCCATGTCTGCTTCCATGTCACTGCTCCCTGCCTGGTCACATTCTGAACACTGCCTACATAAAGAAGAAGACGTAAGTTCATACATTTGTTTTTATCTTCTAGTGTTAGCTATGGTTTCTCTTAATACAAAATTCAGATATACGTGAAGAATATATAAAAATATACACAAGTATGTGTGACCACAGGACATACAATGACTACATACAGAAAGATACATACACTCCTATAAGAATGTCAATAGTAAATATATAAAGCAATTCCATGTACCCTCTAAGTATCAGAAGAACACATGCAATAATGCTACGTGTTTAAGTGAACCCACACAAGAGATTCAGCAGGGGTGGCATGGTCCAGAGCAACAGAAATCTGTCTCTCCACCTAGAAAAAAAAATTGCACTGGCAGAATCTGTTTGGTGTAATTATTTTAGAACTCTGGATTCTACTGAAGGCTTGTAAATTCCAGGGAAATGCTTGCAGAGGTAAATTTCCATTAATTTCAGTCAATTTCATCTCTCAGCAGAGTCAAAGCTACCCATTCTCCAACCAAGCCACATGGCAGGCAGTTGTGCACATATTCCTGCAGTAGCTTACACACAGCCATTAAGAGCCAAGATGAGCAAAACAAACCATGTCCTCCAAATATTGGGGAACCATACTCTGATTGGGAATTACTGCTTCTGATCACAGAAGTTCAAGAAGGTAGGTGTGTAGTAAAGCCACTCCCTAAGGAATGTAGCAGAGGCTTCTCAGAATAAAGGAAGGCAACGTGGCCCAATCAACTCCTATATACGTATGCATAGCTCTCACCCAACTCTGTAACTTGAAATGTGTCCAGTCAGACTAAATGTGTCACCATATATGGGAGACAAAGAAGTAGAAATTGCATAAAAGGCTACATCCTCCTGTGCTCAAGGGACCCTTTTTGGGGTCTTAGCCCGCTTAGCCCGTTTTGGTACAAATAAAGCTGCTTCCTGGAAAGAGGAACCACAGTGTCCCATCTCTCTGTGCAAGAATCCTGTTATAGGTGAGCTCCCACTTGACCTGAATGACTTCCAGAACTTAAAAGACCATTGCTATTTGTTTCCCACCTTCATTTTTCTCTTTGTCCCGTTTTGGGAGCCAGACATTAAAGATATGGACATTCAAAGATAAATGCATATACAAGAAAAATCAGAAAGTGGCCACCCTTGCCCAGGGAAAGGCTTAGAAAAGATATGAGAAGACTACAAGTTTATACCTCAGTCTGAGCCTTAACGGAGAGATAGCACACTATAATAAAAAACAAAAACAAACCAATAAAAACAATAATAAAACACAGCAAATGCTGGGAATGGAGAAAAACCTCAATTCCTAAGTCATCACATTATTAAAATCAAATGTCTAGTTTGTGACAAACTCCACAAGCAATAGGAAAAGGAAAGTATGGTCTACTAAAAGAGAAAAAAAAAAGTAACAGAAACTGACCCAGAAGACTTGATGGCAGATCGGCAAGACAAAGAATTATGTTTTAAATGCTCAATGAACTAACAGAGATTGTAGGAAAAGACAAGAAAACAATTTATGAACCAAATGGAAATACCAATAAAGAGATAGAAAGCCTAAAAATAAATGAAAAAGAAGTAGTGTAGATGAAAAGTACAATAACTGAAACAGAAAACTTACTAGAAGGAATAAAAGAGTAGATTTCCAGGGGCACCTGGATGGCTCAGACAGTTAAGTGTCCAACTTCTGATTCCAGCTCAGGTCATGATCTAACAATTCATGAGATTGAGACCTGCGTCGGGCTCCTTACTGACAGCACAGAGCCTGCTTTGGATTCTCTCTCTCCCTCTCTCTCTGCCCCTCCCCTGCTTACGTTCTCTCTCTCTCTCTCTCTCAAAATAAATAAACTTTTTTTTTTTTAAAAAAGGGTAGATTTCCAAATACACAACCTAACCTTGCACCTAAAGGAGCTAGAAAGGAAACAGCAAATAAAGCCTAAAGCCAGCAGAAGAAGGGAGATAATAAAGATTAAAGCAGAAATAAAATATATAGAAACAAACAAATAAAAAACAGAACAGATCGACAAAACTAAAAGCTGGTTCTCTGAAAGAATTAACAATATTGATAATCCCTTAGCCAGACTTTCAAAAAGAGAAAGGACTCAGATAAAATCACAAATGAAAGAGGAGAGATCACAACCAACACCAAAGAAATACAATCATGAGAAAATACTATGAAAAATTACGTTTCAACAAACTGGGCAATCTGGAAGAAATGGACAAATTCCTAGAAACTCCCAAACTACCAAAAACTAAAACAGGAAGAAACAGAAATTTGAATAGGCCCATAACCAGGAAAGAAATAGAATCAGTCATCAAAAATCTCCCAACAAATAAGAGTCCTAAGCCAGATGGCTTCCCAGGGGAATTCTACCAGACATTTAAAGCAGAGTTAATACCTATTCTCAAACGGTTCTAAAAAATAGAAATAGAAGGTAACTTCCAAACTCATTCTATGAAGCCAGCATTACCTTGATTCCCAAACCAATCTCTCTGATGAACATGGATGTATTAACAAATCAAATTCAATAGTTACGTGAAAAGAATTATTCACCAAGATCAAGCGGGATTTATTCCTAGCCTGCTGGGGTGGTTCAATATCCACAAATCAATCAATGTGATACACCACATCAATAAAACAAAGATGAAAACTATCAGATCCTGTCAATAGATGCAGAAAAAGCATCTGACAAAATACAGCATCCATTCTTGATAAAAACCCTTAACGAAGTCTGGATAGACAGAACACCCAATACCAGAAAAGTGATATACAAAAGACCCACAGCTAATTTCATCCTCAATAGGGAAAAACTGAGAGCCTTTCCCCTACAGTCAGGAAGAAGACACAGATGTCCCCTCTCATCATTACTATTCAACATAGTGCTGGAAGTCTTAGCCTCAGCAATCAGACAGCAAAAAGAAAAGACATCCAAATCAGCAAGGAAGAAGTCAAACTTTCACTCTTCACAGACATTATATTCTATGCAGAAAACCCAAAAGATTACACCCAAAAAAATTTTTAGAACACAAAAATTGAGCAAAGTCACAGGATATAAAACCAATGTGCAGATATCTGTTGCATTTCTCTACGCCAATAATGAAGCAGCAGAAAAAAAAAAAATCAAGGAACTGATCCCATTTCCAACTGCACCAAAAACAGTAAGATACCTAAGAATAAACCTAACTAACAAGGTAAAAGATCAATACTCTGAAAACTATAGAACACTTAAAAAAGAAATTGGCGAGGACACAAAGAAATGGAAAAGCATCCCATGTTCATGAATTGGAAGAACAAACACTGTTAACATGTCTATATTACCTAAAGTAACCTACACATTTAATGCAATTCCCATCAACCTACCACCCGCATTTTTTCACAGAGCTAGAACAAACAATCCTAAAATTTACGTGGAACCACAATGACCCTAAAGAGCCAAAGCAATCCTGAAAAAGAAAATTAAAACTAGAGGTATCATGAATCCGGATTTCAAGCTTTATTACAAGGCTATTGCAAAGACAGTATATTACTGATACAAAAACAGACACAGATCAATGGAAAAGAACAGAAAACCCAGAAATGGACCCACAACTGTATGGTCAACCAATCTTTGACAAAGCAAGAAAGACTATCCGATGGAAAAAAGACAGTGTCTTCAACAAATGGTGTTGGGAAAACCGGACCATTTTCTTACACCATACATAAAAATTAATTCAAAACGCATGAAAGACCTAAATGTGAGACAGGAAACCATCAAAATCCTACAGGAGAACACCAGCAGAAACCTCTTTGACCTCAGCTGCAGCAACTTCTTACTAGACATGTTGCCAAAGGCAAGGGAAACAAAAGCAAAAATGAACTACTGGGACCTCAAGATAAAAAGCTTCTGCATGGCGAAGGAAACAATCAGCAAACCAAAAGGCAACCAACAGAATGGGTGAAGATATTTGCAAATGACGTATCAGATAAAGGGTTAGGATCCAAAATCTATAAAGAACTTATCAAAATCAACACCCAAAAACCAAATAATCCAGTGAAGAAATGGACAGAAGACATGAATAGCTTTTCCAAAGAAGAAATCCAGATGCCTAACAGACACTTGAAAAGATGCTCAACATCACTCATCATCAGGGAAATACAAATCAAAACCACAATGAGATACCACCTCACACCTGTCAGAATGGCTAAAATTAACAACAAAAATAAGAGGGTGGTGAGTATGCAGAAAAAGGGGAACCCTCTTGCATTGCTGGTGGGAATGCAAACAGATGCAGCCAATAGTGTGGGATACCAAACTACAGATTTGAAGGGGTACATGCACCCTACTGTTCACAGCAGCATTCATCAACAATAGTGAAACTATGGAGAGAGCCCAAATGTCTATCAATTGATGAATGGATAAAGAAGATTTGGGGTGTGTGTGTGTGTGTGTGTGTGTGTAGGAGATTATCTATATAATGGATTCAAAAGAATGAAATCTTGCCATTTGCAATGACATAGATGGAGCTAGAATGTATTATGCTCAGTGAAATAAGTCAACTAGAGAAAGACAAATACCGTATGATTTCACTCACATGTGGAATTTTGAGAAACAAAACAGATGAACATATGGGAAGGCGGGGGAGAGAAGAGATGGAAACAAACCACAAGAGACTCTTAATGATAGAGAACAAACTGGGTTGATGGAAGGAGGTGAATGGGAGATAGGTTAGATGGGTGACAGATACTAAGGAGAGCACCTGTAATGAGCACTGGGTGTTGTATGTAAGTGATGAATCACTGAATTCTACTCCTGAAATCAATATTGCACTGTATGTTAACTAACTAAAATTTAATTTTTTTTAAAAGGGAGAAAAAATAAAATAAAATAAAAATGAAAAAACTGAGAAGGGCAGACGTGAGCAGCAAATTTGAAAGAAAGAATAATGGAAATTACAAAGTCTGAGAAACAAAAAGAAAAAGACCTGAAGAAAAGCAAACATATCTTAAGAGGCATGTGGGATATCAACAAATGGACCAACAAATGCACTGTAGAAGCCTCAGAAGGAGAAAAAGGAGAGGAAGAATGTTTGAATAATGACTGAAAACTTCCCAAATTTGATCAAAGATGTAAATGTAAACATCCAAGTAGCTCAAAAAATACTTAGAAAGATAAACTCAGAGTCCCAAACCAAGACATATTATAAGCAATTTTTCCAAAGAAAAAGACACAAAGAAAATCTTGAAATTAGAAAGAGAGAATTTCAGAATTACAAAGGATCCTCAACAAGATTATAAGCAGATCTCTCATCATAAATTTTGGAGGCCAGAAGGCAGTGGATCAACATATTCAAAGTGCTAACAGAAAAAAGAAAAAAAAACCCTGTCAACCAAGAATCATATGTCCAGCAAAACTGTCCTTCAAAAGTGTGGGAGAAATTAAGACAGTCCTAGACCAACAAAAGCTGGGGAAGTTTAATACCACCAGACTTGTCCTGCAAGAAATGCTTAAGAGAGCCCTACAGGGTAAAAAAAAAGAAAAAAGAAAAAAAAGAAAAAAAAGAGAAAAAAAGGACACTAGACAGTAACTCAGACCTATTATGGAAAAATAAAGATCTCAATAAAGGTTAATGCATGATCAATTACAAAAGCTAGTATTATAACAATGGTTTGTGATTTTCACTTCCTATTTTTTACATGATGTAAGAGACTAATACATTAAAAAAAATTAATACCCTAAAAGCTAATATTATTATAACTGGTTTTCAAGTCCACATGCGTGTTAAAGAAGGATTATAAATTAGACATACAAAGATATACAAATGACTAACAAGCACATGAAAAGGAGCTAAAACATTACTAATCATTAGGGAAATGAAAATCAGAACCATAATGAGATACCACCTGACATCCAGTAGGATGACTATTATCAAAACAAAAAACAGGAAATAGTAGGTGCTGGCAAGGATGTAGAGAAATTGGAACACTTGTACTCTGCTGACGGTACTGCTGCTGATGGTACATCTGCTTTGGAAAGCAGTATGGAGGTTCCTCCAAAAATTAAAAATAGAATTACCATATAATCCACTCTCAAAGAGATATCTGTACACCCACATGCATGGAAGCATTAATCACAGTAGCTGTGGGAATAACCCTAGTAACTACTAATAAATGGATAAATGGATGAGGAAAATGTAGTACATATACAACGGACTATCATTCAGCTTTAAAAAAAAAATTCTGCAATATGCTACAATATGGATGAAGCTGAAGACCTTACTCTAAATGAAATAAGCCAATCACAATGAAAAATACTGTATGATTTCCACTTACATGAAGTACTTAGTATAGTAGTTGAAACCATAGAAACTGAAAGTAGAATGGTGCTTGCCAGGGGCTGTAGGGGAAGGAGGAATGGGGAGCTACCATTTAATATGTAGAGAGTTTCAATTTTTACACGTAGACATGATTAAGTTGGTAAATTTTATGTTACATGTTTTTTGCCACAATAAAATGTTTGAAAAAAGATTAGTTACATTAAAAGATAATTAACACTGAAACTTCAGTCTCGATCAGTGCTGTTCCACAGAACTTTATACGATGTTATAATTCCCTATTACTGAATGATCCAGTACAGTAGCCTCTAGACATATATAGCTATTGGGTACTTGTAATGTGGCTAATGGGACTGAGGAACGGATTTTTTTATTTTAATTTTAATCAATTTAAGTTCAAGTTGTTACACATGACAATGGCTAACACATAGATAGCAAAAGTCTACAAAATGAGTGTTGAAAATCTTCATACTGCCCATTATAAAAGCCCATTTAAAAATTCATGAGAAGCTGTTAAAAGTAAAATATTTTTCAAATATTTTCTTCAAATTTAAAAGAATGATCAGAAAGTAGTTCTTTAAAAGTCTAATTCATAGTGTTATCTTTATAAAAATGGTTACAAGATAAAATTCTGTTTGATATTTTGTTTATACATCAGTATTTTTAGTTGATATCAACACCCTCAGTTTACACCAGTACCCCTGAATGCGTGTTAGATTTCCCTTACCAAGTATTTTCAAAGATTTCTTGCCATCTGAGGTCACACTACATCAAAATTCACATCTCTCACTAACATCATCAAACTAATATTTATTTTTTAAAAGTAACAGCTTTAAATTTTGAACTCCAGTAAGAGTTAAATGCAACATACCATGTGTTATGAAGATATACACATTGATTGCTGAAATACAAATTTATACTGAAGGCATTGATTTTAGTATCTAAAAATTCCCATTCATTTAACCAAATTGTCTAGCAAAAATTTTAACACTAAAATAGTTGACCAATAAGAAAAAAACAAGGAAGTAATCCATCATGTGTTACTTAAAAATGTTTATGTCTATTGCTATAACAACCAAGCACTTTATTCCCTGGATTCACAGATTACCATCAAAATTAAAATACACATAAGTGTAATATGCTAAACTGTTCCTGTTTTGTCCATATTGAAAGATTAAAAGATTAAAGTCTAGTATGAGAAGTAAACACCTAACCACATCTCCTAATTGAAATAATGAAAATATTTTGAAATAATCTATTGGCAGTCCTAAATTGTGAAAACCCCACAAACGTTAAATATTATTAGTAAACAGTAACAAATACAACAAACATCAGAACAGAAATGCCTATAGGAAGATATCAAATTACATCACAGAAAAGGGCGAGGTCGTTGTATTTACAGATTATAACCTTAAGTGATCATTTCTACCAGTTGATGTAGTCAGAGTTTCTCAGACAGTTCCAATTCATTTTTAACGTACATGAATTTCTGGGGTATAGAAACAAGTCCCTTTTTTAGGACTAATTGTTGTTGTTGTTTTAATTGAGTTTTTTTCCATTCTGTTTCTCATTTTGTAACTATAACCCTTGTCAAAACATTCTCTAACTTCTCATGCTCATTTCTCATCCTCACCAAAAGTAATACATTTAGGTAACAAAAAAAAAAAACAAAACAAAACTTGCATTAGAGTCTTCTGACAGTAGTACCATTATTCCCTGAACTCCACAAAACATTGAACATGGAAAATCAAAACAAAATGTAATCACCAATGCAGAAATTTATCTATTTCTTTACAAAACAACTGACACATGATAGTTACAGTACAGAGTCTACATAGATGGACACACTACTTGAAACTTTTCTAACAATTAAGTAGTATAGTCTCTTCTATGTATCTTTTAAGATATGAAAAAGCATCTTTGCTACATGAATCAGTACACTAGATCCTAGGAAATAATAATCTAGGATAAAGCCATGGCCTGTCCAATTCAGTGTTAATTAAGTAATATTTGGGAGTCAAATCATAATTATCTTTCATAATGCCAAAACACAGAGCTGGTTTCTTCTAATAACCCACTAAGCTGCTATCCTATATATTTAATCCTGTATATTTTTACTTAATATATTCTACTAAGGGTTAGAGAATCCTGTAATTTATAATTCCCACACAAAGTATTAAAAATAATCTTAAGTAATCAAAATATTCAATTAATTAAAAAGGAATTTTACAGTAATAAAAGTTCATGTCAGGAATTTATAGAAAAGAACCTTCATACTGAAATGAAACACCAAGAGATTTTCTCATTTGCTGTATCTTCTTTATCTTCTACACCATACATTGCAACTTATGCTCAGAAGGGGAGGTTAAAATTTTTTAATTACTAAAGAAAACTTATTTCATCAATTAGTGCTAAGACAAGGAAATATACTACTTCAATTTATAGAAAAACTTATTTGCATACATCAGAGAACAAAAAGATATTATGAGTCCTTAAGTGTAATAAATGCAGTGATACTTCACTTCTCAAATATCATACATAATTCATGTTTTGCTTTTTTTTCCCTTTATAAGTTACTTTCTTCAGTCTTCAAAGATTCCATACCTTAATTTGTTTTTTCCCTTATCTCTAAGCCTTTTCCCATATTTTCTCCTCTTTTTAGACCAAAATCTTTATCGGTGCCTACATAAAACTTCAGTAGGGAAATAAAAATCAAAACCACGATGGGATATCACATCAACTCTGTTAGCATGACTGTCATCAAAAAGATAAGAAATAAGAAGTGTGGAAAAAACGGGACACTCACATACTGTTAGCAGGAAAGCATACTGGTGCAGCCACTATGAAAAATAGCATGAGGTTCTTTAAAAAATTATAAATAGAATGACCATATGATCCACCAATTCCACTTCTAAGTATATATCCAAAGGAAAATCACTATCTTAAAAAAATATCTATATTCCCATATTCAGCTATTATTTATAATAGCAAAAATATGGAAACACCCTGTGTCCAACGATGAATGGATAAAGAAACTGTGGTAGAGACACATAATGGAATATTATTCAGCCATATAAAAGAAGGAAATCCTAACCATTTGCAACAGTACAGACAGACTTTGAGAGAATTATGCTAAATAAGTCAAAAACAAATATTGTATGATTCACTTATATATGGAGTATTTTTTTAAGCCCACAAATTCATAAGTAAAGAATACAGATTGGTGGTTGCCAGAGGCCAGGGGGTGGATGCTAAAGGGGTAAAGGTGGTCAAAAGGTACAAAATCCCAGTTAAAATATAAAGTCCTGGAGATGTTAATATACAACATAAAGACTACAGTTAGCAATACCGTACTGTGTATTTTAAAGTTACCAAGAAGAATAGATCTTAAAATTAAAAGTCCTTATGATAAGACCAAAAAAAAAAAAAAAAAACACACACACACACATTTAACTATGCATAGGAATGGATGTTAACTAAACTCACTGTGGTAATCATTTCACATATGTACACCTAAAACTAATCCAATGTTTTATGTCAACTATCTCTCAATAAAAAAGGAAAAGAGTTAATGGAAGAAAGGGAGGTAAATTATTTAAAACAGGGAAAAAACCTGTAAATTCTTCACTGAAGTTTGTGCTACTATAGATTTTCTTTTATCTTAAGAGAATAAACAAAGGTATATCCAGATAATAAAAGGATATAATAAATATTACCCAATTATCTAATTATCTGTCAAAAAATACTCTTCAGAATATTCCTTTTTATTTTGAGAGAAAGAGAGTGAATGAGCGGTGGGGGCAGGGGGTAGCAGAGAGGGAGGGGAAGAGAGGGAGAGGAAGAGAAAGAGAGAATCCCAAGAAGGTTCTGCACTGCCAGCATGGAGCCCAATGCAGGGCTCAAACTTACAAACCTTGAGACCATGACTTGAGCTGAAACCGAGAGATGAATGCTTAACCAACTGAGCCACCCAGGTGCTCCCAGAATATTCTTTAATTAGAAAAGGCAAGACAAATTCTGATCATGTTAGTGGTGGAAACATAGATTACTCTAAAATTAAAAGAATTACTTACTATCTGAGCTACTCTAGTAAATCAAACCCTTACTATTTACTTACACAGTTTCAGGCTTGTCTCGGAAGAATATAAAGCAGTGTCCAAGATTATATATTTAAAAAGAAACATACCAAGATAACAAACTCAAAGTAAGACAAAATATATTTCTAACACTGGAAGTAAGTCCAAACAGATTATAGTTTCACTATCTATCACTTGCCAAATTCCTCATCCACCTAGCATTCTTCATCTGATTTTCCCATCCCTAATCCAACCTAAGAAGTTCCTGGGTTTCTCCCCTCTCCTGCTCCTGGACAGCTGAGCATCACTGGAGAAAAATCAATTAACCAAACTTACTAAACTAATCCACTGAACATTCTTGTTCAGTATGTATATATATAGAATATATATAAATATATATATGTAAATATATATGTATATATACAGAATATATATAAATATATATATATATGTAAATATATATTTACATATATATATATATATATATATATATATATATAAATAATATAGCCTCAACAGGTCATTTATCTATTTCTCCCCCACAGTAACTATTGGAAACTATCTCCTGTCTTCTCAAGCCCCCATCACCATCCCAGGTCTTTTACCTCACAGACTACTTCTATTTCACTGAAAAGTCAGAGCCTGTCTAATGTGAACTTATTCAACTTCCCTACTCTTTACCAATAATTACTTCTGATCCTTATCCATTTCTTCTTTCTTGTTACGTCTTAAATCAGTCCAGTATAAGCAATGAACTACTGTAGTGTGGACCAAAGAGAAAGCATCTAGATCTCAAACTAGTATCTCCCAAAAGCAAGGCTGATACTGGGGGGAGGGAAAAGCTAGACAGCAGGTGCTTAGTCTGCCATGCAGAACACAGTCTTTGAGATGTAAGGAAG
This sequence comes from Cryptoprocta ferox, assembly GCA_028646485.1. Lineage (NCBI taxonomy): Eukaryota > Metazoa > Chordata > Mammalia > Carnivora > Eupleridae > Cryptoprocta > Cryptoprocta ferox. The sequence goes on from CM053559.1 coordinate 16,025,982, forward strand.
GATTGTGTACTAACTCTAGCTAGCAGTGAACATAAGGGGCATACTAGAAAGGGTGTTACCAACCGCATGTAGCATAAAGACAGAAAAAGGAGTGATTGGTGACATTCAGAAATGTATACTAGTACGCTTTGTAGAAATTTAAGCCAATAACAGGCCCAGTCATGAGATAAAGGTTCAGGAACCCTTTCCCTAAGAGGAAAAGACCTTTCTAGAACCTCTTTTCCCTAAGAAAAAGACTGAGAAGAACCAAACAGAAACTAAGTAGGGGTTAGGCTTAGTGGTGTGTTAGTAAATATCTAACACCTAGCTCTCTATGGAAAAAAGTAGTTATTTATAGCATTGTCAATTTCTGCGGTACAAATACTCCTAACCATAGTTGATTTCCAAATACCAACATGGCATTGGAGAATGCAGAATGGGGAAAAGATGCATAGTAGCACACCATTACAGTTTTTCTATCATACATATACAGTAGACGTGGGTAAAGAGCATAGGTTAATAGTTAAATATTCAGGAAGTAAAACTTTTAATATTCATTCTTTCGTACAACTTCAAACATAAACTGAAAATGTTAAAAAGCAAAAAGTGACTCTCATATTTGAGATACACTAAAGAAAAATATAATTCTATAAAACTTACTCCAAAACTAATTAATTGCAAACTCAATTAATTGCAAAGCATAACTAAGTTGATTACAGAGGCCAAAGGAAATTTGATAACTGGAAACTAAAAGACATTGAAGACTTCACTTTGTTCCAATATTAGCTTCTACTTTTACTTTAAAACACTGCAACCAATACAAAGGACCTTAAGTAGTTTTAGGTCTTTTGGGGAGAACTTTCACTAAAACATCCAAGGGAATGCATTTTCATCTGAAGCTCTTCCAGAAACTTACACACTGGGAACCAGAACTCTACAGGCAGAGAAGTAATAGAAAAGTTCATAATCTCTTTAAGTAGGGAACTGCATCTCTCCATGTCAAAGCACCCTGGCCCTGGAGACTACCAAACTGGCTTTCAATTCAGAAACACCCATCTAGGATGCTTATTAACACCGTTGGCATTCTAATAAGCTACAGCATTTTCTTAGTAAACTCTGGTTTCAAAAGCACACAATATCAAAAAGTACATATATACACGCTACTACACTTGAACAGGGCAGACTAGTAGGGCTATCTCAAGAAAAATTGACGAAAGAACACTATGAAAAAGCAGTTCTGTGAAAATGGTGAAAGAATAGAAGCTTCCTAATAAAATCAACAGAGATTGCTTTACGAGATGAGACAATGAAGTCAAAAAACATGCTTAATGTGTTTGACAAACACATGACTTTTTATATAGGTTGCCATTTAAGAACCTGGGGTTTACTCTTTACTAAAACTAGAAAGGTAATTTGTCTAAACAGAATACTGATGTTTATTCCAAAGTTTTCCAAGTCCTGTAGTTTTCCTATATACAATCAGCCTATTAAAATTTGAGCATCTGTCTCTCCCTTGGACTAGAACTAAGGAAATGACACAATCCATCATACATAGCTTTTATCAAACATCTGTAGTTATACAATATATGTAAGTTAATGAAAAAAAAACCTTAGAAACGTATGTCAAATGTTTATAGATTTGCAAAGAATGGTTAAACACTTAAATATAACTAGCATAAATGACCAATATCAAAAGTTAAGCCTTGAATGAAACTAATAAAAAATATTAAATTACAAATAAAAGCATGAATATAGAGGTAAGTTCCTGATAAATTCATTCAATTTCAAAACAAAAAGCATATCAGAAATTCTTATAAGAGAATTAAAACACATGAGACAGAATTTACGCCTTAACTACTGATAAGATACCACAACAGCTTCAATTAACTTAAAATTCAATTCTCAAAAAAACTATTACAAATTTATTCACATAATATTTTAATAAATATTTATGCCTATGTGTTCTCACCACAAAAACAGAAAATGGGAACTAATGTGAAGGGATAGATATGCTAATTAATCTGATTCTGGTGATTACTTTACAATGTATATCAAATCATTAAGTTGTATATCCTAAATATATACAATTTTTAATTGTCATTCATACTTCAACAAAGTTGGGAATATATTTTTAAAATATCAATTAAAAATGTGCTGAAAACTTTACTATGAAATATGACATAACACTTCACCTTATACTGTTGAAACAGAGAGCAAACCAGTTCTACCATTAAAATATTTTACTTACCAGTAACTGTTTTTGGTCTTCCTTGGCATCCTTGTTAGAGGAGGGTCCAGGCATCCAAGGTGGTAATGGAGTTTACAGGTATCACACAATAAAAGGAGATGCTGATCATGGTTCTTCTTACAAATTCCACAACTTTGAATAAAGGCAGCAAATAAATGATTAGAATAAAAATTATCTTAATGACATAGTTATTTATAGCACATCTTTTTAATTTCAAAATTTCACCTTGGATTAATTTAATGTTTCTCCTGTTAAAATCAAGTGTTTTTTCTTCAAACGTGCCTTTTTATAACATCAGTAATTATTAGTTCTAAATATTTTTGAGACCATAGAAAAATAGCTGAATCTAGTATAATTATTTTTCTGGAGTCGAACTTTTCAGAGAAAGGCATATATAAGATAGTATTCTCAGGATGCCTGGCTGGCTCAGTCAGTTAAGTGTCTGACTCTTGATTTCAGCTCAGGTCATGATCTCAGTTTGTGAGATCAAGCCCTTCATTGGGTTCTGGGCTGACAGCACAGAGCCTGCTTAGGATTCTCTCTCTCCCTCTCTCTGCCCTCTCCGGCTTGCTCTAAGTAAATAAATTTACTTAAAAAAAAAAACAGATCGTATTCTCAACATCATTGCTACCTCAATTTAGTTATAACTTAAAACTCATTTAATATTAGCTCTACTTTTCTCTAGAAACATAACTATTAAAAAAAATTTCCAATTTTCTACTTCTCTAAAACTACAAAAGAATTTACAAATTGTTTATTTTAACATTAATTATAAACCTTTCAATGAGTCTTCAACATGTAAATAAGCTACATTTATAAATAAGTCTCTTTTCATAATCAGACTTTGAGTCTTAAAAATACACCAATGGATATTTTTGTGAGGAATGGGGAGTTTTACTATTGTTGTTACTGTTATTTTGGTTTTTGTTTGTTTTCAAGGAATCCAACTTTTCTTGTGCAAAAAGGCAACTTTACTCCTGGGAGCACAAGCACCATGACTGGAAAATCTCTGGTTTTTTATAGTGGGAACATAAAGTGTGACTAAAAAGTTGTTGAGAATCTCTAAGAGCCATCCATCCATGTAGAGAAACAAAAATGATATTTGAATTGTTTAAATTATCCTAGAACAAAAGGATCACATACACGTAACAATGACATCTAGTACTTGATCTCAATGCTGCTCAGCGTGAAAAAGGAAAATCACTTACAATACATTCCGAAACAAAAATGAACTGTACTGATAAGTCAGAAACACTGTGACATGAATGCTGGTTCCAAACGAATCAATTTTGTTTGGAAAAGGTGGACTGAGCCAAGAAGTCTTGGCTATGCAAAATTACTATAATGGTGAAAATTACTATTGAGACAAAAAAGTAAATAATAACAGCACTCCTGGAAATAAAGTTATTACAACTGAGCATAAAAAAATATATAGACAGATTCAAATCTAGAACTTATCTTCATTATCCACCACTGTACAAAGCCAGTAATTCAGATTGTATATGATACTCATCACTACTTAAAAACACATGCAAAGCTCTAAAACTCATTAAAGTAAAATAAAATATAAATGCCCATTAAATAATAGATTGTTTTAATTATTTAAGAAAATGATCATCTACATTATTTAAAGTCACTTTCCAATTCCCCAAGAAAACTGACTGTTCATTTCCAAGGAGCTTTTGGACTTAAAGGATACAAGTCATTTATCTTATCATTAAAAGAGGAGCAAAAATCTCTCCTATCATTCAACCTAAAAACCATCTTTGATAAAGGTATTGATAAAATGATTTCCAAATGCATTTAACATAAATTCTAATACGGACATAATCCATTCACAAATATTTGAAGCATCTTATTACTAAAAGTATGAGTTTAAAAACACACAATATTAATCTGTTTTCATTTTATTACTTGCCTATAAAGTACTGCAGGAAGAATAGACGTCTTTTGTGTGCCTCCTTCTTTTTTACTGGGTTTTCTCTCTTTGGGTGCCCGCAAAATTGCCGGTATGTTCAACTTCTATTGATTTGAACAAATGCAGTTTATATTGTTTTAAAGAAAAAATATAAAGCAACATTCTCCTCTATTTGCCACTCAAGTCTACTAAATATGCTAGAATTGTGAGGGAGAAATGTATTACCAGCTATTACACCAGCAAAAAGAAATAAAATGAGTTTCTATCTCGCACTTACTCCCATTAAAAATCTGTAATTACATACTATCATCCATTTTCAGTGAAACACTAAAACATTATGAAAATTAAACTTCTACTTCAGCTTTAAAAAGTGAAAGACAAGGACAAGCATTTAAGAGTTTTAAAAAACCACACACAATACACTTGACAAAAAGAATACTGAAGCCGTTTATTTTCCTCAACATCCCAGCTACACAGTGCTCCATAGGTTAATTAGAAAAATTATCTTATTGGACCAAACTCTTCATAAAGTGAATGAGATTCTTTTTGGGTTTCTACTAATCTGTAGTATGCTGGCTTCTGAGACAGCAACCATCTATCAAAGTCATTTCTCGGTGGCCTGGTGGGCCGACATCTGTTCAACCAACTGGAAAAAAGTGTCATGCGAGCAGTACAAATGAATTCTACTTCTTCTGTGTATTTTACGTTTGCACAAGGAAATTTGTGAACTTCTGTTAAAAGTCATTTAATAAATGACAATGCTCTTTTATGGTACATAATGCTCTACACTAAATAGAAGATTCCTATGAGACAATCTTGCACATCAGGCCGAAACATAATGCTAGCTTGACAAATAAACTAATAATAGTCTTCAATTCAACATTAACTTCTCTAAATATAAAACATAAAGCACCATAATCTTCCCCAAATCCATCAAAAACCTATCAATAGGAAGAAAGTTCAATTCTCCATAGGTGGTTGCTCATTCTCACCTCTTAAATTATGTTATTCATTGTAATATAAGCCGCATACATCCTCTTCACAAAAGAAGCATCTTGAAAGCTAGCATAGCACAACACATACCAGTATGTATTATTTTCTAAAACATTAAGTCTACATGAATTGTATGATAAACTGACCCTTTATAAACTTCTGAAACAAGTACAAAGAAAACTATCTCTTCTTTGATAAACCTCCTTCACAAATAAGACTACTTTCCTAGTAAAAGGACCACAGTAAGTCTCCATCATCCTTCTAAAATATGACAGATTTGAATGAATTCTTAACTTATGAATTATATACACAGTACTAAAAACAGCATTCAAAGGTATCTATTTGGCAATGGTTCTTTTTAACACCAAGAACTTTAACAGGCTAGATATGCTCAAGGATAAAATAAATTTTTTTCATTACTACGATGACATCTACTGAAGGGGAAAAACTACACTTTAACATTCAAGTTTCAAAACCCATCTCTTACATAGCTCAAAACCAAATTAATATAAAAATGAACCTCTTCAGTTTGCCTTTTAAATTTTACATCCAAAAGAAAGGGGGGAGACTAAATATAACATAAGAACAGGATAGAAAAAAAATGTGCAAGGACTCTAAAACTGCTAAATTAGACATAAGAAGAATGTGGTAGGAGAAAACTCATGCTTCACATCTTAGCTTCACCACAAATGACAGGTCAATCAGTTAGAGCAAATGAAAAAATTCTGCAAACAAGATAGATGTTAAAACAAACAAATTAAGCTACAAGTTCTCAGTAGGCAGCTTCCAATTCTCTAGACATATTTTAGACATTATCATTATCCCAGAGGATTAGATGGCCCTAATCAAACAATTTTTTTAAGGAGGAAAGTTGTATCAGAAGTCTGATCTCCGAAAATAATACAGAAAATGAGAACGGAAGGAGATGGCAATTGGAAAGAAACTAACCTGCCCTGTGATTCTGCCTAGTAAGGCCCATATTCCTTGCCCTTCGCTTCGAAGTTTTCCATTCAGGTTTTGTAGTTCTTCTAAAGATTCACACAGCTACAACATAAATAATCAAAATTAGTAAGCCATTAAAATATGTAGTAAAACATGGGAAAATTTAAGTAATTTATCAACAAATGTACAAGAATATCTATACTTATAGTCCATATTTTTAATATATTTAAGCCACAATACCCCAATTATTTAATCAGCAGCACCAATAAAATGTAAGCATTTTTTTTTTACATTTTGTTTTATATTAGCATTTTTACTGCTATATTTATCATTCTGTTATAGTTTTCTACATAATTTCATACACGTTCTGCTAATTAATCCTGAAAAGTCTACCAAGATGCATTTCCACCATTTCCCCAGTGAGAAAACTAAGGATTACAGGGTTTCTGTGACTTGGCCAAGATCACAGAACTAGCAAGAATCCCCAGATCTTGTGAATCTAATCCCAGTACTCTTTCCAGTACAGATGCCTGATATCGGAAACTTACCTCTTATTGATTTTTTATCACTTAAAATAACATGACAGTAAGTCAATATAGGTTTTATATGCTCATGTTACTTATTACCTAACATTTTGGCCACACCTTGCTTTTATATTTCTTTTGATCTCCCTCATTATTACAATGAAGAGGTAGAATGGAAATTTAAATTAGTAGGTATTTTTCTTAAATCAAAAGTAACATTACAAATTCAAGATAAAAACAGTAATTTAAGTGTAATTTTGTTTGTTTTCTACAAACCTAGAAAGTGAAGCTCTACAGTACACTAGTTAGAAACAAGAAATGGAGTCAGACTGTTTGGCCTCAAATCTCAACTCTATGACTTAACTATCTATGTGAGTCTGGGCAAATTACTTCACCTCTTTAGAATTCAATTTTCTCCTCTGAAAATCAGAGCAATAATTACAACTCACATTATAAAACTTAAGTGAATATTAAATGAGTTAATATATGTAACATGCTCAAAATTGTACCTGGCATAAAGGAAGTGTTTAGTATTAATGATGATAATGAAGACAGTAAGAGTAGGAATTGTAGGGAAAGTTCTAAAAACTCCAGAAAATTTTCAAAATGGGACATAAATAGAAAGCTCTAATATCACAAATGACATCAACAAATCATATTATATTATGTTGTTTTGTAGCCAACTTACCTTATTATATTCCACATGGAGTTTTTCCTGTTCATTCTCTAATTTATCCTTTATATTCTTTTGTTCAGCCATATTTTCCTGAATTTGAATCATGCGCATATTTCTCTCTATTTAAATTAAATATCCAATTTTACTTTAGTAGAAAATAAAAGCTGATATACAGAACACACAAAGGAAGAAGGTAGCCATAAGATGATCACGTGGATAATCTTACACTGTTACAACACTTTTAACCCTATTCACAAATACATGAACTCAACATTTTACAACAACACACAACTTTATAGAAAAATAAATGTACTTAAAATATGTAATGGAGCATGGCTAGTAAATTTCTAAAAATTGACACTATATCAAATACTTTCAATAGCAAATTGTTCTCATTGAAAATGTGCATGTATCAGTGTGTATACTGACCAAAGTAATAATTCACAAAATCAGCAGTGAGAGCAGGTTGCTTATGCTTTCTCCTTCCATCCACACTAGAACTAGTATCTGAATTGTCCACTGGGAAGATATCTGTACTGATCCCCATTAGCTCTGCTTTCCGCATCAGTTTACGGATGGCTGAAGCACTGCTAGTGAGTGGTCTGGGCAATTTTTCCCTCGGAACCCAGGCCTGGGGTCTGGTGGATCGAGCTAGTTCTGCTTTGGCACGATACTGCTGAAGCCGGGCATTGATTCTTGCCTATAAAAGAAATATATACAAATTTTAAAAGATATTAAAATGTAACATATTCCTTAGGATCTCTACTTGTATGTTTAGAGACAGTAAAGACAACCAGAATTTCCTATATCAATATCAATATCCACAGTTCTTAAGATATTATTCTTCGATTACAATAAAATAGGTCTATCCCTAGTAAGGAACCCAGGTCCTAATCTATGATTCAAGTGGTTAGGAACCAATTCAGTTGAACTAAAGTTCCTTTTCTCAATACCTGCTAAAGTCTCTATAAATTCACATAATTTACATAGAAATACATTTTAAAAGATGGGCAAACTGATCAAATCTTTTACATAAACAAACAGTGGAACAGACTGAAAAAAGATACAATCAACATACTGCACTGATAGAATAATTTCTTCTAAGCCACATTTTTCAATGTATTTGGAAACGTCCTTTATAAAAGACTGCTCTGTTGACTAAATGAGGAGTAATGTATTCAGCTACAAACTACACTCACCATTTTTACCTTAATGACAATGCGCTCTCTAGATAACTAACCAAATTTCATAATGATACTTCACATGTCACTGGCATACACATGAGATCTGAAATCCATAACCTTGAAAGAAAAAACACGAGTTTTGGCATGAATCCCATACCTGTGCTTCTGGCGACAGTTGCTTCTCCCTCTCTTGCAAAGACATTTTACAATAGGATTGTAGAGCCAAGTAGTTTTTTCTCTTCCATTTTCTGTCTAACCTATCTGCATGTTGCTTACAATAAGCAAAAAATGGATCTGCTATATCCTATACCAAAAAAACAGAAGGGGGGGGGTGAATATTTTTACTTCAAAGGGTCATAAACAACCTAACACAAGAGATAATATTTCCTTTTTGAAGAATCTCCTGTACAGCTGTTTTTTTTCTAAAATAAATTACAAAAGTAATTTTTATACACAATGATAAAAATTGCTGCTTTTGAAACTTAATCCTGTATATCAACTTCAAATTAACAACCATTTTTTTCTTTAAAGGGCCTTGTAGATTTAAAAACACTGAAATAAAATCTTATATATTGTATTTTGTTATATTGTGTACCTAAAAAAAAATAATCACTGTCTAAAACAAATAGAATTTTAATAACCTTAGGTAAAAGCCATCATTAAATATTAAAGTTACACATACACAGATTAATATTACAAAACAATATATCCAGAAAATACAGGATGAGCCAACACAGATAAGTGGAACATTTTTAACTGGCTAGCAATGCATGGACAGATTCTACCCAAGACAAAAGGATTAAGAAGGCCAGGCTTCTTTTTTTTACTTCTATTTACTGTCAATTGAACATATTAGGAATCACCTTTAAATCTTTATATAACTCTAAAACCTCAAACAGAAAACATAGCTCTCTCACAGCCATCTCTCAGGATACTAACCTAATAGGTGTATTTTTTTATTCATAAAGAGTAGGGTACCAAAAACAAAATTTACTCTTATCAGAAACAAAAATAATTTGTATATATTTAGCCAAAACGAGTAATCTGCATTGTGATTGCCAACAAAATAACAGGCAGTTCATTCTTTAGGTCTGTCCCAAGCAGGAGAAATAAAGATAAGCTCTCCATATAGTTTTTATCCAAGTTATGTTAGAAGGGTTTCTTAGTAGAGTGGGGTTTTATAACCCAAATAGAAATGATGACACTAAAAAAAGAAGCAAATGAGAAAGAACAGAAAGGGAAATAATAACAACAACAATAAATATGAGGTATCCTTAACATAAAAAAAGTGTGTGCTGCAATTCTGTAATGTGATATCCACAAATGTCACAATATACTTCTGTGGATAACATCACAGAATTTAGAAATACAAAAAGCCTGGACACAATTTGAGCCACTGAAATTTAATGCATGAATGATTTCAGTCCATTTAATCAAAGGTTGTTGGGGAAGAAAAATCAATAAAAATCTATACCTTTATATTGTTTCAAAGAGAACTTTCTGCATGGTAACAGGGTATCAACAATATACTTTGTCACAGAAGAAACTACCATATGGTTTACATGAAATATAAGTAACTTAAGGCTTCAGTCAGCATAAGTGAACCTGCGCTATTGCTCAATTTTAATAATAAATGCATTATATCATAACATGGTTTGATATTCTAAATAATCTGGAATTCTCACAAAGCAGATCAGAAAGAATAGAAACTTTTGGACGCCTGGGTGGCTCAGTCAACTGAGCGTCCAACTCTTGATTTTGGCTTAGGTCACGATCCCAGAGTTCTAGGATTGAGCCTCACGTTGCACTCTGCGCTTACAGCATGGAGCCTGCTTAGGATTCTCTCTCTCCCTATGCTCCTCTCCCCCACTCGTGGGTTCTCTCTCTCTAAAAGAAAGAAAGAGAGAGAGAGAGGGAAAAAGAGAGAGAGAAAGAAAGAAAAGAATAGAAACTTCAAATGGATCCTCACCAGTGAGATAAAAAGTACTGTCAGAAGGCTATAAAATGTCATTAGAATATGGTAAGGTATATGATGTCACTGAATGAAACTAGGGTACTTATTCTCTTTTTCCACCTTTCTTTTACTGCCTATACAGAACAGCCATTAAGAAGAAACCCCAGTTAACAAATCAGTCTTTAAAAAGGGGGGGAAAAAGCTTTCTTGAATGTCATATAAAATTGAAACAGAAGATATGCCCACAAACATGTGTTTTAATTTAAAATCTGTCTTTTCATAACAGACACTTCTCCAAAGAGGACATCCAGATGGCCAACAGACACATCAGACGATGCTCAACGTCACTCATCATCAGGGAAATACAAATCAAAACCACACTGAGATACCACCTCACACTGGTCAGAGTGACTAAAATTAACAAATCAGGAGACTATAGATGCTGGCGAGGATGTGGAGAAACGGGCACCCTCCTATACTGTTGGTGGGAATGTAAACTGGTACAGCCACTCTGGAAACCAGTGTGGAGGTTCCTCAAAAAACTATCAATAGAACTCCCCTATGACCCAGTAATAGCACTGCTGGGGATTTACCCAAGGGATACAGAAGTGCTGATGCATAGGGGCACATGTACCCCAATGTTCGCAGCGGCACTTTCAACAATAGCCAAATCACGGAAAGAGCCTAAATGTCCATCAACGGATGAATGGATTAGGAAGATGTGGTTTATATATACAATGATATACTACATGGCAATGAGAAAGAATGAGATCTGGCCATTTGTAGCAACGTGGATGGAACTTGAGGGTGTCATGCTAAGTGAAATAAGTCAGGCAGAGAAAGACAGATACCATATGTTTTCACTCATATGTGGCACAGGAGAAACTTAACAGAGGACCACAGGGGAAGGGAAAGGGAAAGAAAATAGTTAAGAAGAGGGAGGGAGACAAACCACAAGAGACTCTTAAATACTGAAAACAAACTGAAGGTTGACGGGGTGGGGGGGTAGGGAAGAAGGGAAAATGGGTGATGGGCATGGAGGAGGACTGGGTGTTATATGGAAACCAACTTGACAATAAACTATATTAAATAAATAAATGAAATAAAATTTGTCTTTTAATTAACTATGCTATTGAATTACATGAATCTTAGTCTATGGAAGTATAACCGTAAGAAGTAGCCAAGAACTTCCTTTAACAGAATGATTACTGCCAACAGCAAATCTCATTGGTAATTGATTCATAAAAAAGTCTTGGATTTTAAAACATTGTTCAGAAATCTTTATAATTTTCCAATTTTATATGTGTTTTAAGACACCAAAAATATATGTAAATATGTTTAAATCATTCCCCACAAAAAAGTGCATTGAAGCAAATGTGGAGAAAAGTCACATTTTATTATTCTGGCATTGAGAATTCCTACCTAGTAGCAAGATAAAGGAAAAGCCTCAGGTCCTGTTTCTACATCCTAATTTATTTCAATTTCCCTTGTAAATTTACACAGATTAGCATAGTTATAGAGAGATGCAGGCCACAGATGCAAACTATTCATTTAATGTAATATTGTGTTTTGTTTGTTTCATTTCCATTTGCATGTATTGAGATATGGTGATGTACTCTAAATCACTGCAGATGCCCTTACATTCCACTGTCCTGTTATGTGGCTACTTCACACATTTTCGTGAGCTACTGTCTACCCCACCACCACCAAAAAAATGGTGAATGATACTATACAAAGGAACCCAAACTGTCATAGTATGAAAGGTAAAGCTCTCAATAAGTCCTAAAAGAAATGGCTACAGCAGAGTCTTCCTGATTGCAAAGCTCAAAGTTTTCCATAAGTACATAATACCTTGCCCTACAGATTCCATAATCTAGGTATTCACTTGGAATTTATCTGGTCTTCTAAGTCTTACTTGTATTGCCCCTCTGCACTTCTGCCCACCATCATGAGTGTAGTCAATACTAATCCACATAACCCTGTAATATAATTAATTATGCCTCTATGTCTGCCTAAGAGCTGTGAAAATGCTCCATATTTAGCCAGTACCCTTCATCAATTAAAGCACAATTTAGAAGAATCAATGCCTGGTACAAAAACACATATCCAACATATAACTGCTATAGAATTCATTTATTCATAAAATATATTGCTCGGGGTGCCTCAGTGGCTCAGTCAGTTAAACATCCAACTTCAACTCAGGTCATGATCTCACGGTTCATGAGTCAAGCCCCGTGTTGGGCTCTGTGCTGACAGCTCAGAGCCTGGAGCTTGGTTCAGATTCTGTGTCTCCCTCTCTCTCTGCCCTTCCCCTGCCCGTGCTCTCTCTCTCTCTCTCTCAAACATGAATAAACATAAAAAATGTAAAAAAAATATACATATATACCCCTCAAAACCCTCTCAACAAATTTTCATTAAATTATCTTTTTCACTTGTCTACAAAATAAATAGGATAAGATAAAGACCCAATATAAAAACATACTGTTATATAACACTGAAAATCTACCCAGTAAAAGAAGGAACACAACAAGAGGTTTAGATATACCACAGATCCACCATGAATAGACAATAAGAATTATCAAGTAAACACTCAAATACCTACCTAACATAAAGAACTTAATCAACAAAACTTAGTCTCAGGATTCCTTAACAGTCTTAAAATTATTGAAGATCTCAAAGAGATTATGTGAGTTACTGTATAGAAAGTCCCCCTTAGACATTAAAAAAGAAAATGTTTAAATATTTATTCATTTTAACATAACAATAACCCATTACATGTTAAGATAAATAATACTTTTATTAAAAATATTATAATTTACATACACACAAATTCAGTGAGAAGAGTGGCACTGTTTTACATTTTCAAACCTCTTTAATGTCTAGATAGCTCACATAAAAGATGGCTGGATTCTCATAACTATTTCCACATTCAATATGTTATATTGTTACGTTATATAATCTTTGAAAATCTCCACTATTGCTCATGAGAGAATTAAGAGTTAAAAATCTATATACTGTTTTCATATTGTTACAAAGATAGTTTTAACCTCACAAACTCCTTGAAAGAATATTAGGGAGTCCCCAAAATATGCTTTGAAAAAAACTGTCTAATCTAAAGCCAATAAACTTCAAAGGAAAACTATAAAATCAAAACCACTTGTAAAGAGATAGAAATACAGATATTGAAGACAGGGTAATGATTTTATTTAAAGAGAGAGAGCAAGGTTATCCATATATAATTTCAGATCTTCCTATAAAAGATGCTGACCTTTTAACCCTTTAAAACAACTTGGATTACATTTCATTTTACCTGTCAGATCTCACTATAAAAAGTTTAACATGTTTTCCAAATGTCTGACTAGCTTTAAGACTGAAAAACTCATATATGGATTACTCTTGAAATTTCAGACCAGTGACCTAAGCAAAGACTTTAAAAATAAGCTTGTTAATTTCCTCTATGACACACACCTATCACAGGGCATAAGAGACTCATGAGACATCTTACGAACATATTCACCAACAATGGTTTTAAATAACCCTACCTCTTCTGCTGCTGCCTCTGAAAGCAGACCTTCCTTCTGGGCACAGGTCACATGGAAATAGGCTCTGCACATCCCTGCATCACAGCTAATGCAAACTCCAGTTCTAGCAAACCGAGGGTCTTCACAGAAGCTACATTCCTACAATGGAATAACAGGAAAACTCTCAGAATAAAAATACCTCTAAAACAAGACTGCACTCTCATACAAAGCGTCCATAAAATACAAATATGAATCAACAGTATATCAATACAAACAATAACTGTGGGCAAGAAAAGAGTTTATATGAAAAAGTTCTCTCTATAATTCTAATGAACCAAAATTCCACTGATATAATAATGATGACACTAATAATAATAATAATAATAATAATAATAATAAGGGTTTACTAGGTGCTATCCACTCTTCGAAGCACTTTATATATTAATATATATAACTATTGGATCCACTATTCCACACTAATATATAAAAGAGGTACTATCTCCATTTTACAAAACTTGAGAAAAATGAAAACAGGTTAAGAAATCTGCTCAAAATAACACACAAAAAAATTGCCAACTCAGTGTTCAAACTAGGGTAATCTTAAAATCATTGTTCTTAACCATTATGCTACACTGACTTGAACAATATAATACTGCTTGTAAAATGAAAGAAAATAAGTAAGAAGCCAGAAAAATTCACCAAAAAAATCTAGGTATTGAAACCAAAGAAATCTTTTTTAAAATATCTTTTAAGAGAATTAAAAAGTAACTTTACGTAAACAATTTGATGAAATTCGTTGTGATGCACAATACAGCCAACTAGTTACATCCTTTCAAAATACAATGGGAAGAATTGTAAAACTAAAAGTTTCAACTATTAAAATTACCCCCAATCCTCCCCAAATTTATGTTTTTATCCTTTTCACTATCTATACTACAGAGAGAGAGAAACAGTCTTAAAATATGAACTACTCTCGTAATAGGAATCTTTGTTAAAAAGAAAAATCTGCTAAATTGTGGAAGACTGTCCACAGACACTTAAAGAAGAACTGTTTAGTAAATATATTCTAAGTAAATTCAATATAAGGGAAACATATAGAGAGGAAAATTTAAAAGTCTCAACAGACACTAAAAATATCGTTTGAATACTGTAATGGTAAGTGACTACCTACTACGTAAACAGCACCAAACATACAGCAGCAATGTATGAAAACAGCAAGAATAGGAATCTGGGTATGGATGTGAAAACATACCCAAATCCTGACACTCTAAGGGTTTTTTTTTCCTAATAACAGTAGAAGGCGTATGGTAGAAAATATCAGCAGATAGTAATCTAAACATGAGACCAAAAAAGAGACAAAAAATGAGACAGAAGGAGAAAAGATGGAAGAGAGAGAAATGGAGAAATTAAATTTCAATAATGTTAACAGCACAAACAGAACCAAAGTGCTTAAGAAGTTCCCAAACTAATTTAATGTAATATGATGAAGTTGATGAAGGGATTTCAGAGTGAATACAAGGAAACATTTCCTGACAAAAAAGTCTTATAAAGACTATAGAACAATCTAACAAAGAAATGGGAATCTTCTTCAATTGCCTGAATCATTTAAAATGCTAGGACTCAGAACACAGGGGAGAAAGCAACCAGGAGTAGGAAATGGATAGACAATGTGGTCTAGAAGAGCTGTCTCAGTTATAATTCACATCACTGATTTTGCAAATGAGCTACAGAATACATAATTTTTTACTCCACTTCCTAATCATACTTCAAAACAAAAGAAGGTAGGTGATAATGAAAAAATCAGCTGACAATTACATATTTAATGATTCTCTTTTTCGGTTTAGAGGTCATTGCTGGTTTCAATTACATGAAGTGATATCTGGTTCTTGTTGTTTTTTTTTTATTGCTTCTAGATTTATATTTATGATAATTATGTGTGCCTATTGAAAATTACTTAACCCAGTCCCTTCTAGGCTCTGTGTTTGTGAATTCTGAAGCTATTCTCAAAAAGCAGTAACTTTCACTTCCAATAATGGTGGACTAGGTAATACTAGGTAGGTATTAATCTTGCTAGAAACTAGAAAATGTGAACAAGTTATTTTTTTTAACTATAGCTTAAAGGCATTAGAAAGATAACAAGATAGTACAGAATTACCAGAGGACGAGGAATTAAGTTCAAGGCTGGGGCCTGCTTTTCTCCCTGGGGGCTTTAGCTAATTCTTGAGAAAAACACTGCAGATAGTTCAATAGAAATTACCCAAACTAAAGCACAAGAGTACTGGAGTGGGGCTGGAGGTTAAGGGATGGGGGCTGTGGTTAGAACCTAAGGAGAATATTCTGGTTATAACAGCAGAAGCTATCAAATTTTTAAATTTTCAATATAGAATTTTCCAAAAGCCTATGTTTCCTATCCCACCTTAATGTATTACTGATGCTATCAGAGTCTTCCTTCCCAATTTCCCAACAGACAGTAATGGAAGAGAATGTATCAGTGCCTTATTGTTCTAGTATTCCAGGGATGTCTACAATAATCATATACCTAAGTTTAAATTAATAAGTGTATCTTTATCACTTATAATCCTAAAGCTCAATCAATAAAAACCAATTTATAAACTATTAAGGCTGAGAATGATTTGCAAGGCAGGCTATGCTGTCATTAAAAAAACAAAAAACAAAAAACAAAAAAAAAAACAGTCCTTGAAACTTGAGTAAAACAACAGGTGCTCCTTGTCCTCTTTTCATAATTTTGGTAAATTCCACTTCAAAAATAAAGTCAGAAAGTAGGTTGTATTTGATTTAACTAGTCTGAGAACTCATTTGTACCAGGCAGTGTGCAAAATACCACAGAAATAGCAGTAGTATCAATTATCATTTTACCCCACAGGTAACTCTAAATTAAGAATACATGGAAGAATGTATAAATTATTGCCTTTTTAGGAAAATTCCTATCAATAATAAATACCTTAATGCTGTTCTACTGTATCATTACTAATTAGCATTTCTGTAGTCAACAATATCAGTAAAATGCCATATAAACAAGTAAAATTTTTGTCTTTTAGACAATCAAAAACACTTTGCCTCACCTTGGCACCATATTTGGAATAGTTCATTTCTGTCAGTGTTACTGGTCGTAATTTGTCAATATCTCCAAAGGCTACGCCAGGAACATACAGGGCACAGACAATGTGAACCCATCTATACAGAGAGAAAATGTGATTTTGCTATCAAACTCTTTCATAAAATGTCCACAAGAAAAATAAACATAAAACATGTGCGTGTCATCACAAGTAACTACTGAAAGAATTCTATGGTCAGATCTTCAAAATCTCACACAACTGAAGAATATGGAATAAGCACAACTCAATAAGCACTACTTTTCTAGCAGCTTAGCCCAAGCTAAGAGTTAACAACTATAATTGCCTTTCATTTAAATTCACTGGACTTTGCACTTACCTGTTATTCTTAAATATTTACACAAAACCACTACACATGAAACAAAACATCATTTTCTTATGCATAGGAAGATTCACATTCATTATTTTAAGCTCTCTGAGAAGGATCCTAATTTAAGAACTGTCAAGTAATTCTGTAGTAATTAGATAAAATAGCTCTTTCTTGTTACTTTTTTCTAAACGCTGCTGAAGAGTGTGTCAGGAAAATTTTAAATAATTTGGCGGGGGAGGGGCCTGGGTGACTCAGTCAGTTAAGAGTCTGACTCTTGATTTTGGCTCAGGTCATGATCTCGTCGTTTTTGAGTTTGAGCCACACATCAGGCTCTGCGCTGGCAGCCTGCTTGGGATCCTCTCTCTCTCTCTCTCTCTCTCTCTCTCTCTCTCTCTCTCTCAAAATCAATAAACTTAAAAAAAATAAAATAAAATAAACAATTTTTGCTGTTCATCCTCATGTTCTTTCTTCCCAGGTTAAAACTGATTGCTAGAAGACTTTATAGAACAGTTATATAATATAAGGAAGTCTTATTTCATTCAACTCATCTGTTCACCATTCAACCTTTGTACTAAAACATACATGACACACAGGTGTTTTTGTTTTTCTTTTTTTTTGTAAGCCTGAATGATGCTGCAACACTAAACAAAGAATGCTCAAAGTTTCAGTACACAAAACGGTTTCAGTACATAGACTAGGGAGTTGATTATAATTCCATTTTTTTAAAAGCTGCACTGAAACTTTTGAAATGAATTTGGGAACCCTTTCTGTTTACTTACAACCAGGCAGTATATGGGATCACTGGTTTTAAAATTTTAAGGAGATCTATATCACTTCGTTAAGAAGGTAAAAATGAGATGACAAATCTCTCTTAACCTTGTGACTCTACTAACAATAAATTCTGCTTTATCACAGCTTGAGAGGCTATGACTGCTACATGGTTGTGTTTTCTGACACACAATAAGTTTTAATAGAATATGACTAAGAATCATTTTATAGAGGTACTGGGGAAAATAGTTACAAATCTTTAAAAATTATCTTTTTTATTGAGAAGAAAATCCAAGATTTTGAGATTTTCTTGATAGACTGTTTTAATCCAACCTCTCAAATGCATCCCGTGGAGTTCAATATAAAGATACACATCTTCAACAAGCAGCTGCTTTCTCAATTTAATTTGCACAGTTTTTTCATGCTCCACTGGTGTATTAAATGCCACTGTACTCTGCAGGAGTTTATCTTTGATAAACCCAACAGCTGGCTGCTTGCTTCATACTGACCTTCTGAAAATTTTTTAGTACAAGTCATGCAAGTACTACAGATTTAAACTGCCATTTCAGTGTGATTGGCACACAAGTGTATCATTTCCCCAAAGCACTCAGGTGAGGCTGCGAACTTGGGTCTTTATTAAAATACATATCAGACAGCTGAGACAATTTTCATCCTTTGTAATACCTGTTGTAAATAATTTTTTGTTCATTTGTTTAATTGCACACACTTTAGAACTCTATAATTAAGACAAATTGAGAAATCAAAAAGGAATAATCTTCTTTGCTACTCTAACATCCATTTTGCTTGGAGCTATGACAGCAGATGTTGATTGCAGAAAGGAACAGAAAACAAGCACCACATAAAGCCACCAAAAAACAAAAACAAAAAAGAGTCAAAACTGTCATTCTAGCGTAGAAACTATTAGTAGATTCTTTTAAGCTCACATATTTTAATAAAGCAAACTAACCAGATACTTATCAAAGGCTCACTCAGAATGGGAACCATTTTATTTTTTAAATGTTTATTTTTGAGAAAGTGCAAGCTGGGGAGGGGCAGAGAGAGAGGAACAGAGGATCCAAAGCAGGTTCTGCACTGACAGCAGTGAGCCCGATGTGGGGCTTCAACTCAGGAACCTAATTGTGAGATCATAACCTGAGCCAAAGTCAGACACGCAACCAACTGAGCCACCCAGGCGGCCCAGAATATGAACTATTTTAATCAATCAAATTTGATTTTGAAACACGTTGTATTTGTAGTACTTTTACAATATGTAAAATAAATCTACTTTCATTGCTATTTTCACTCCTTCATTCATTCATTCAGTAATCAATTACTAAGTGACTGCTAGGAACAGAGCATCACAAAGGCAGTTTAGAAGTTACAAGTATGTAATATGAAGTGCTTTCAGCATAGTGCTGGGCATGCTATCTCTAAGTTATTAGAGTCTATCTATTATTTCCCATAATCAGACCACTTAAAACAGGGTAAAATACTTTTCATAAGGAATGGAAGAGTTTTCCTACATTAAATCACATCATTTCCTATGTAGAACTTGTGGCTCTCATCAGAAACGGGGAAAAAGCCCATATGATTGAAGTCAATTTCAAAACGTTTTTCATTCTTTCCATATATTGTTCATTCTTCCCCCCCATTTTCCATTTGAAACTAGAATACTATATGGCTTTCATTGAATCTTCTTGGCTATTTTTTCGCCTTGAATCAAAGTGTATCAAGCATCAACAGTATCCTTCAAACTGTATCAAGACCTATCAAGACCTATAATTTCCACCATAGCCTACAGGTGAGTGTGGGCATCAATGCAAATGAAATGTTCAAATCTTATAATGGACCTTTTCCCTAGGTGTACCATCAAAGAAGTATCTACATAGGAGAGATCCACAGGAGTCAGTGCAAATATTTCTCAGTAAATCTAATTAAAGAGGCCTCTCTTTTCTCCATAGAAAAAACTTCACAAGCTATTTTGTGAATTATAATAGCATGAAGAGACAGGTACTTCATAGTTTTCCAATAGGATTTACAAATTATGAACAAGAGGTAAAACAAATTCTCTTCCCTAAAAGGAAACTCTGTGTTTTCCAAAGTCGTCCTGCTTATTCACAATTTATCACCAAAAAGTTCAGCCCTCAGAACTAAATAGTTACCAGAAGGAATTTATGCAGCTGGTACTCTATGATTACCTTAAGAAAGTAGAACAATATTGGCAATAATAAAGTACTAGTAGCAGCAGAAGAAGCTGGAGTAGAAATAAGGAGACATTTATTAACCACTTATGTTCCAGAAACTGTATTGTTTATAGGAAACACCTCATTTAATCCTCTCAAAAGGGCTAAGGAATTGGAGGCTTAAAAAGGCTCAATCACATGCCTATAATCACAGTTAGTAAGAAAAGACCAGAACCCAAATATAGGCAGTCCAACCTGAAAGCACATACTTCTAATTCTGTACTAAACTCCCTAATTCTCGTCCAAGTCAGAGCAAGGGCGAAATAATGCCCAGGTCAATGATACAGACTAAAGATTTTATTTTATCTTCTTAGATGGGCAATGAGGAAGAAGATGTAAGATTTTTAGCCATTTTCCCTAGACATCAACACCCAGGGTTCTCTAAGATTCCATGGTAGATTCTATGCTATCCCAACAATCTTATATGGCAACATTTCTCAAGGGCCTCTCCGCTGAGTTTGAAAAATAAGAAAAATATTTTTTTACTTCACTAAAGCAACATGTATTAAAGACTGCCCTTTATTTTGGGACAAAATGTATATCCTATCCTTTTCAACATTAAAATATGGGAAATAATTATGAAGATCTGTATAGGTTATCTTGTTGTCCTTGTCCAGTATTAAACATGTTTTAAAAAAATACTGAAATACCATTATATCACAAAATAAAAAACAGTATGTTTTAGTACTCCTCTTATATTGGGGAAGAGGGGGTAGGCAGTGATCCATAAAACAAAATTTCAATCATCCATCCCAGATGGTAGTCTCCTGGGCAAAAACCAAAAACATGGAAAATGTCAACACTACTATGACAACAATTTCTCAAATTTAATAATAAAGATGAATGTGAACGTAGTAAAAAGAACATAGGTCTTTGTGCCAGTTATCAATTTACTGCCTCTCAGCTCCAAGTCCACCTGTAAATATCTGCTAAATATTAAATAATGGACAAAACCCCTTTAGCATTTCTCCTTTACAGTGGACATGAGATTACGCTGTCTTAATAGAAGTGGTAGAGAGCACTGCAGGAGGAAGTTACTTCTCAGCAGGGATGAAGATGGACATATGCCAGTGGTCTGCCTCAGCCACATACACACACTCTCTGTGACCTCACAGGCCAAGACTGGAGATGACTTTTCAGCCAAGACTGGCTCTCTTAACACAGGTACCACACACTACAAATGTCTCACTGTTCCCCCAGGTCCCTCTGCAACCTGTGCCTAGACACCCACTTGCCAAGAACTAAAGACCAGTTCTGGCCCAAGCAAACCAGCAAACATCTGCACCCTCCTGTAGGTTACAACTGCATCTTCTCCAACAAGGTCTGACCCTCAGCCTGGTGGTGGGGTCTTCCAAGTCTGTCATTCCCTGGATACTCTCCCTCAGCCTTAGGTTATCCTTTAGAGTTCTTTTATCTCATAATTACTCCTTTTTTAAAAAAATTTTTTTAAATGTTTGTATTTATTTTTGAGAGAGAGACAGAGTGTGAGCAGGGGAGGGGCAGAGAGAGAGGGAGACACAGAATCTGAAGCAGGCTCCAGGCTCTGAGCTGTCAGCACGGAGCCCAACGCGGGGTTCGAACCCATGGACCGTGAGATCATGGCCTGAGCTGAAGTCGGAGGCCTAACCGACTGAGCCACCCAGGCGCCCCATCATAGTTACTCGGTAATCATAGCTTAATAATTCTATAAATTAAACTTCCCCTTTTAAAATCACTGTATGGGTTCTATCTCTTGATACACTCATTAAGTCAGATAGATCTGGGTTCAAATTTGACTGTTCACCAGGCTGTGGCCTTGATCAAATTAAAATTAATGATCTGAGCCTCCAGTACTATACCTATAAAATGGATAACTTTAGCACCCGTCTCATCACAGAGTCATTACTGGAATTAAATAGGACTATGGGCATAAAGGAAAATACAGATAATCAATAAATGGTCTTTTCTCCTCCTTCCCCTGATCTATAGCCTACTGCCCATTTACTCTATGCCAAAAAAAAAAAAAATACGAAGACACAATCCAATGAAAGTGTGTAACTGAAAAAAATAATAGTCAGAAGCAGACACATTATAAAGCAGGCACATTAACCCATCAGAATTATGACATCAACCTTCCAGCATCTGTCTCCTTGAAAATTCCATCCTGATTGGGACATAGTTCACAGCTAGGGGAAACACCACATTTACAGGCATCACAAAACCAAGGTTCAGTGGAGTTTTCAGAAGCTGAACTCATAATTGAGTCACTCTCTCCATCAACTCCATAGCAACCTAAAAAAAAAAAAAAAAGAAAGAAAAAGTATGATTAAATTTATAAAATCACAAAACAAAAAAGGAAGTGGAAAAAATTCTGAAAAACTAATGATTTACAAAAATGATATTAAAGTCAAACCACGTAAGTGAAATTTTATAAAAATACTTTCACCTACCATAGTATGCACAATGAAACATCCTTTTTTTAAATATTTATTTATTTTTGAGAGCAAGAGAGACAGAGTATGAGCGGTGGAGGGGCAGAAAGAGAGAAGGAGACAACAGAATCTGAAGCAGGCTCCAGGTTCCGAGCTGTCAGCACAGAGCCCAACGTGGGGCTTGAACTCAGTGAGCTCATGAACTGAGCTGAAGTCAGATGCTTAACTTACTGAGCCACCCAGGCACCCCAAAACAAATAACCTTTTGTAAGAGTTTTAGATCTACTGCAAAAGCATTACAGAAGTAGAAAAATACACAGTCCTTTAAAAAATTTTTAATTTAAAAAATTACATAAAAAGAGAAGTTTTCATTAAAAAGAAATCAGATTACATCTAGGAACTATTGATTAACAAATATTTATTGTGCTCCCTTTGTAATGGACACTTAAATTTATATAAGACCATGTTCATGCAAAACAAATGTACAAAGAAGCCTCTAATCTAACTTTGGAGATGGCAGATAAAACAAAAACCCATATAACCATAAATACAAAGTTAAGTATTAATAAAAGGAAAATCACACAGAAACCCACACAGACATAAATTAAGGCTATAGAACAATCTGAATAGTTCAGACTAGAGTCAGACAAGCTGGGTTCCATTCACAACTGAGCCAACTTCTAGCTCTAGAAGGTATTTGATCTTTTTTAAGCATTTATAATTCTATCTTCTGTAAAAATTTATTCATAACTGCAATTAATGAAAACAAGAGATTAGTCTTTTTCTGCTTAACCTAATAATCTGAGAGAAGTTAAATTATTTAAGCTGAAAATGTGATAAAAATTTTTAAAGATCCTCCTAAACATACCAAACAAACCAGATTAGTTAACATAGGTCTCTACATTTTATATTAGGTCATGTTATACTTCAACTATCTTCCAATTTTTAAAAGCAAAAAGTTTCCTTATCAATGCAAATATACATGCCTGCAATTATAAATTATATTTCAAGTTACTATGTGGGCTTCCAGATCTGTCTAAACTTTTTATAAAATCAAAAAGATCTTCCTGAATATTGAACTTAAAAAGAGTAGATTGGGGGGGCACCTGGGTGGCTCAGTCGGTTAAGTCTCCGACTTCAGCTCAGGTCATGATCTCACGGTTTGTGATTTTGAGCCCAACCTTGTATCAGACTCTCTGCTGTCAGCGCAGAGCCCACTTTAGAACCTCTATCTCCCTCTCTGGCCTGTGAGTGGGGAAGGGGCAGAACAAAAAAAACATTAAAATAATGTTTAAAAAAATAAGCAATAAAATAAATAAATATTAAGAACAAAAAGAGAAGATTAGATGTCAAACCTGAAAGCCAACAGGAAATTCAGGCACAACACCACTGTCAACATTTGGTTAAGATCAGGTTCTCATTAAAATTCCTAAAACTCAATTTTATCAATGAACTCTGTGTAGATGAGGCTGTTAGTGCCTGCTAAACCAAGCAAATTCACTAGAAAGTGATGTCACATCCACTGTCATGAATAATTCTTTCTCAGTATAAAAATACCAAGAAGAATGTATTGGCATAAACACAGTACTGATAAATATGGAATCCAATAAAGAGCAACTGAAAAGTTAAGAGATAATTTCACCTAGACTATAAAAATCCATGCCAAACTCTTGATGACTTATAATAAAGAGCACTGGTGACTACAATAGTCACGACTCCTAAATAGTTTTCTTTTCCCTAAATGATGCTTGACACAACACTTCATATTATGTTATTTCTCTTCTTTTAGAAAGGAAGACACTATAATTATGATAAAATATCCTTAAGAGAAAAAAATTAATGCACAAATGGTAATAAACTACAACTTCATTCTAGGCCTGATTGTATGCCCTTGTCATCTTTAGGCTTGGGCATTTCTCTAATCTCCTAAGACACCTCCTAGATAGGTTGCTTCTACAGATAGCCAAATATCAACTACTCCAAGATCTCTAACCAGGTTTATTCTTAGAAGGTAGTCTAAGTGCCACATTCTAAAGGGCATCCAAAGTGACCTCCAATAAACTGACTAAAAAAAAAAAAAAAAAAAAAAAAAAACAGAACAAAAACACTATGAGAAGCATATATAAGCAATGATCATCTATCTCTCAAAAGACTTAAGACTTACCACACAGGTAAGTTTATATGTATCCAATGTAGGATGTGATTATCTGAACTGGTTACACACTAAACAGACAACAGGAGCCTAAACTGCAGAGTATCTTCTCACAAACACCAAAGATAGCCAAATTAAAATAAATGAATAACTATATAAATAAATACTGAGTTAAATCACCCAGAAAAAAGAACTGCAAACAGTATTTTTTATAATTTTATTTACTCCTGAAACCAATATTGCACTGTATTTAATTAATATTTAAATTTTTAAAAGGAAAAAATATGGATTAAAAAAAGAAAATAATTTTAGAGTACCAAAATTAATTTACTAGATATCATTAATAAGCCAAGAGTCATGTATAAGTATTTTACTCACACAATTCTAAAAACTGAATATAGGTTATAATTAAAATAGCCTGGTAGGCAGAAAACTAAGAAGTTGGTTTACAACTATGACTTACATAAGCTGCCTCAAGCAGATGCCATAATTGTCATCTTTATGCTATTCAAAGGCTTTGTAACTGGAAACCTTTAATATGATCTGAAAATCATGCAAAAGAATGCCCAAAAAAGATTTCAAAGGAGCTAGACTACAGTACACAAGATGAGCAAAGAAATAAAAACTCATTAATTTAATATCATTAAATTGTGGTTGGTAATAATCATCTCCACTTCTGTTTAGATATACATTTTTATATGACAAACCCTAAAATGAAAAGGAAATACAATTTTCTTCTTGGGAGCAGTTATTATTGACTGTCACCAATAAAAGAAAATTTTTCGATAAAGCCAACAGTAAGCAAAATACTGTATTCAAAGCAAAATCACAAAACAATAAAAAAATAATCTGCTTTTTCAAAGGGTTATACAATACTAAAAGGGAAGAATCTATTTTCTTTACAAAATAATGTTCCTTTGAACTAATTCTTCTGGTAAATTCTTTATAATGATCCAAATTATGTGAAGTAATTCACACAAAGTAGGCAATTACCAAAATAACAAAGCACCCAAGGGACTATTTTATTCATTTCATTCACCAAAGTCAAGGTAAATCACAGCATTTTTTAGAATACAGAAAATTTCAATTCTATTTTTTAAAGAATATTCTACACACATGACACAAATTTGCACAGAGATTAAACCACCTACTAACAACCTCAAGAATGATTTTTGAAGGATTCTCCTTGGAAATTCCTACTCTGTAACCTAGAAGATTGGTACCATGTAAGTTCAAAGAACAATCAGCAGGTGCATAAGTATTTCTTCTTCAGCTTCAATGCCCTTGAAAGATGATTCACAGTATGTTGTGACCTTTAAAGAGTTCTTCACCTGGGGCGCCTGGGTAGCTCAGTCGGTTAAGCCTCCGACTTCAGCTCAGGTCATGATCTCACGGTTTGTGGGTTCAAGCCCCGCATCAGGCTCTGTGCTGACAGCTCAGAGCCTGGAGCCTGCTTTGGATTCTGTGTCTCCCTCTCTTTCTGCCCCTTCCCTCTCTCATGCTCTCTCTCTGTATCAAAAATAAATAAAACATTAAAAAATTTAAAAAAAAAAAAAGATTTTTTCACCTGTCACTTTTCCAGTATTTCTCTACCATACCTACTGGGTTTACTGACCAAAGTTCTAACATGTTATATCCACTCTAATCCATTTTAATTAATGACTAAATCCATTTTTTAAAAGTTTATTTATTTATTTATTGGGAGGGGGAGGGGGACACATGTAGGTGTGCGCATGCAAACGGGGTAGGGGCAGAGTGAGTAGCCCAAAACAGGGCTTCAGTCTCAGGAACCATGAGATCATGACCTGAGCCACAGAAATCAAGAGTCGGATGCTTAACTGAGCCACCCAGGTGCCCAGTGATTAAATACGTTTTAAGATCTTTTTCTTTCTTCTATACAAAACAGAACAGAACTACTAAAAACAGTATTTATTTCTTTCTACCTATGTAATTCTGAGTAGAAGATGCACAAGTGCAGAGGATTTTTTCATTTGTGTAAACACATAAAATTATAGACGTATAAAACCTATTTCATATAGTTTTTTTTCATGTTTTCAAATGTTTAGACATTTAGAATGTGAAAACATGTTTCTATGGCCATATAATTAGGATCAACCTCTGAGAAACACATGAAACCTACACAAATCACATTTAAGGAAAACTAATATAAATGTATTTACAATTGTTCTGATTTATACAAGGGTATAGATAATACAAATCAGTAGACATTTTCCCCATTCAACTTTTCCCAGGGGAGCAGAAGACCTGCAATCTTCCAACTTCTAGCTATGTAACTCTGGACAAACCACATCTCTGAGGCTGAGTTAAACAGATCTGCAATATATATTTAATAATACCTCTCCAAATCATCTCTCAGTATAGAAAGAAAATAGGAACCCAAAAGTTGTCATTTAAAAACTTAAAATATTTTTCTGTTCTTAACATTCTATCACTAAGACATCTGATTTTTATTAACAAAAAGAAAAAAAAAATTAAGTAATACTGGTATGTGAGAAAAGATGCATGATACCTATGACAAATATGTCCTAAAGCATAAAAGAACCAAAGTTCCTACTGACTTATAAAGTTCAAATGGTTATAACTTGAACATACCACTCAATAAACATTCATAAGGATATATTTTTACACATACTAAGAAATAAAAATGGTGTAGGGCTAGTTAGTAGACAATAGACTAAATATGAATAGACGGAAAACATCTCTTAGTAGACCTTATCTCATTTAATGCATCAGCTAAACCTAAAGGTAACTGCTGCCAAGTGCATTACCTAATGCTCTATCATGTACTATATGACACATACAGTGACAGTTTTCTTCACACACAGTGCAATCAGTATATCAGGATAACTGACATCACACTCAGGGGTACCCTACTATTACAAGTCAGTTATAAGATCTTGTCACAAAGGTGTTTATACTAAGTGACAAGTTGGAACCCTTTGATTTCAAAAACAGAAGAGCTTTATCTACATTTAGATGAACTCTGAAAAGTAATCAAATGGTTATATATTTGATAAGCAATATTTCAAGGGCTATCTTTTAGCAAAATCTCAACTTAAACACTTCTATTATGCTTAAGAAGTAGTATATTTTAAAAAAAAGACAAAAAATAAAAAGAGGAAGAATTAGAAGAAAGAAAAGATAAAGGAACTAGACCAAAACACTAACCTATGGTTGTCTGGATATTAGATTGTTAGAAATGTTTTTTTCTTCTCTCTTTTCTACATTTTATTTACTATCTGTGTATTACATTAGGATGGACAGTTTTCTCAAAAATGAAACATTCAAGAAGTTCCCGTTTAACCATGAGATGTTTAAGAAAAAATTTCCATGGCTGAATTATAATACAGAAGTTTGTCACTTAGGCACCCGAATTTAAAACAAAAAACCCAGCAACACTACCTTTCTATTATGCTTTAGAAAATTTCCCTTTCTCTGAATTAATTTTATATAAAAATTCATTTGGAACTTAAAAAGTAGTACAGAAAGATTTACAGCTATAACTGTATAAAAAATGAACATTCTAAACAATGAAAAATACCACAAAGTTAACAAGTACAGGAAAGGGTGGAAAAATATTTGCAAGAATGGAATATATTAGCAACACATACAGGACAAAGGATTAACATTAAAACAAATTCCAGTATATTAATGAGAAAAAGACAGGTAGAACCTATTTAGAAATGACAAAGGAAATATAGACAAGTAACAAAATAAAATGCAAATGGCCACAAGATACCAAACCCCACTCATAATAAGGTGAACAGGTATTTTAATAAAATCAGAGTCTCCAAAAGATTAAAAGAAAATTTAGTAATATGTAGTCTTATCAACTAGTTTGTACACTGTTGTTAAGAATATAAATAAGTACAGTCTTTTTGAAGGTCATTCTGGCAAGTCTTTTTAAAAGTTAAAACATACTCATCTTTTGATTCAGCAATTTCACTTCTAGGAATCTATCCCACAGAAATTATTACATGAATACATATGCTACACACTTGTTAGTACTACGTATAAGTAAAAAACTAGACACAAAAAGAAAAATAAAAACATGGTTGAAACCATGTTCTATTGATGCAGTGTGATGGGAAGTAAACATCACCAACAGTACTGTTACCAAAAAAGGTTTAAACTGAATCAAATCATGAGGCGGGAAAAAAAGACAAATCCACAACGAGGGAAATTCTGCAAGTTATTCTAAAAACTGGCTTAGATTCTTCAACACATGGTCATGAATGACTTTCAAATATGTTTTAGATTAAATGACACTAAGACACAAAAAGCAACGCATACATGAATGGATCCTGGATGAAGAGGAGGGCAGTACCACAGTGATAAGAGAACTACAGAGGTCACAAGAAGAGTTTGCACATTACTGGCCATTAATTTAAAAAAAAATTTTTTGAACGTTTATTTTTGAGACAGAGAAACAGAGACAGACAGACAGACAGACAGAACATGAGCAGGGGGAGACACAGAATCCAAAGGAGGCTCCAGGCTCGAGCTGTCAGCGCAGAGCCTGAAGCGGGGCTCGAACCCATGAACTGCGAGATGATGACCTGAGCCGAAGTCGGACGCTTAACCGACTGAGCCACCCAGGCACCCCCCATTACATTTTTTAATGTGTTTATCTGTATGCACATGAGAAAGCAAGAAAAGCCTGGAAGAATTCACAGCAAAGTTTCAAGTATGTTTATCTCTATGTGGTATAATTATGGAAGGTGTTCATTTATAGTGATATATTCTACAATGAAAATATATTTATGTAATACAAGAAAGCTAAGTGAATAGCACCTGTGGGGGGGTTATGCAGTACCAGAACAGGACACTAGTTGTGAACACAGACCAATTTAATTAGTGATTCCTCATGCAAAGAGAGGCAAAATTCAGATGAAGACCAGTTAATTCATTGTTTTTACTTCATGTACTTCTAGATTTGGAATTTCTGTACATATTTATGTTACTTACATTTAATAAGAAATATTTTAAGAAATTAAAAATAATTTTTCAAATCTCCTAATAACACAATAACACTAGTTTAACACTGCACATTTAGGTTATATTTATAGAACATAAGGAATCTGGGTAGAGGGTAGAGCATATGTGAAGGCCCCCTAATATTGGAAAGGCAAGTCATTCAAATTGGCAGGTTATGGAATCTAAAAGAGTCCTGCTGTGAGTGTGAACTTTATTCTAAAGGGACACAATGATTTTAAATGGAATAATATGAATAGATAGGCATTTCTGAAAAATTAGCCCTAAAGACAGTAGGAGAGCTGGAGCAAGAAGAGGCACATCTGTTTAGAAGTTAACATCCTAGCTCCCATCTGCCTCGAGTCTCAACCTTCTACTGGCTTAAACACCATTATTTTTTGTTTTCAGAGTTTCATTCTCTCTTCTTGTCCAAGCTTGCTCCCAACCATTTCTATAAATAAATAAAAGTCTAAATTTTTAAAAATCTCCTGAGTCTGTTACCTGCCTTATATGAGAACGTACTTTTTATTCTACAATACCCTGGCTCATGCGTCGGGCTCTGTGCTGGTAGCACACAGTCTGGAGCCTGCTTCGAATTCTGTGTCTCCCTCTCTCTGCCCCTCCCCTGCTCGCTCGCTCTCTCTCTCTCTCTCTCTCTTTCAAAAATAAACATTTAATAAATAAATAAATAAATAAATATAGAATCAAGGTAACAAAAGAAATTTATTGAAATAGTAGTTAATGTTCACATCGACTCCATAGAGAAAGCTGTGCTGACGAAATCTCTCCCTTCAATCCTCCCTAGGTGGTGAAAGGGGCAATACTAGAGAGACAGAAACAGTGATGGGGCCTGTAACTCAAAGACAGTAACAGGGAAGTCCAGTCCTGGGGAAGTGGGGGCACACAAAAGAGTATTTTCAATACTTTCAATGGTGTATGTACATAATAGCTATTGGTATGGTCAACAGAAGACAGGCCCAGGGGGGACTCGTGCATTAGAGCCCTTTGTCCCTCTTAGTCCTCAGTATAGAGAACGGGTATGATCCAAAGTCTTTCCAGTAACCCTTTCCCCTGCTGACTTGTGGTTAAGTTTCTACCTTTGTTAATCTGGACACCTGATAGAGAGTAGGGTATCAATTGTACTACTTGGAAATATTGCTTATGGTAAAAATGACTCTCATTGGCAGACTGCATCTAAACTAAAAGTAACAATAAATGGGGGTGGAGGGATGCGCACAGCCCGAAGATGACTCCCAGAGGACTATCTGCTTGCTGTAGGGACTACTACAAAGATTCACAAAAAGGGAAGGCCTTAGTGACGAGCTGGGATTGTGTTCTCTTACTCTTCTCAATAAACTGGTGCTAAATATGCCCAAATGATAACCCTGAACATTTTAAAGTTTAGATACCCTGGTAATCATTGCAGAGCTACTTCTTTACATTATCAATGGAGCTAATGTTTCTATGTGTATATGAAACATCCTGGGATCTTGTCAAAATACAGATTCTAATTCAGAAGGGACCTGTGATTCTGCATTTCTAACAAGGTCCCAGGTTATACAGATGCTACTGCTTCTAAGAGGCTGCTAACCCCATTTCAGAAGAAGACAAAATTAAAATGGAGTAAGAACATGGTACATCTAGAGACAAAAAACAAAAAAAATTAAATTATTTGGACCACGTCACAAGTCATTACTTATATTTTCAATCCAGGCTCTAATCAACATGGGCTAGCAACAGTGTGATGACCCAAAAAGGGTCCAGAAGATATATATGTTGATCAGGGTGCATAGTATTATACTGGGAATTATCATCATTACTCTTCCTCAGAAGAGAAATATCAATCATCCAACCAAAGCAGTGTTTTTGTTTTTGTTTTATTTTTTTTTCTATTAGTAGACTCCACTGATGTAAAGCTAGTTATGATGAAAAATTCTTCATAGTTCTATTAATCAATATAATCTATTTCTAATATGAGCCAAGTATTACAAAAAATAACTTAAATGTAGAATGAGGAGTATACTCATATCAAAACAACCCTTTCTCAAACATATTACTCAATGCTACCTGGTAAAGGAATCTTTTAGACTAGATAAACAAAAATAACCTATAGGAAATTAACTTAAAAAGGATCAAAGTATAGGGGTGCCTGGGTGGCTCAGTCGGTTAAACATCCAACTTTGGCCCAGATCATGATCTCACGGTTTGTGGGTTCAAGCCCCGCATCAGGCTCTGTGCTGATAGCTCAGAGCCTGCAGCCTGCTTCAGATTCTGTGTCTCCCTCTGTCTCTGTCCCTTGCCCACTCACACTCTCTCTCTCTAAAAAATAAACATTAAAAAAAAAGAGCTATACTCAAAAAAGGACCCAAATACCGTGTTTGATGTTTATTGACAAATACCCTGTAAGAACTGTGTTAGAATATATTAATCATCACTTTAATTCATATGTCTATGAAAAATACATTAATACTTAATAACACTGGCCCCCAAAAACAAAACATAAGTTGAAATTACCAAAAGCAGAAATTTTTCAATTAGTTCTAACTCTATTAAGAAAGCAAGAAAAAAAGAAGGAATAATATAATCACAATTATACAACAGAATCTCCAAAATTAACAAAGGAAATGGAAAATTATACTATAGGGGATAATTTGTAACATAATTTTAAAAAATTATGTGTTACCTATGATTTATAATTTGTACCTCAACTCTGAATTTATCTGAAGTTCACAAAATTCACAATACTACCAACAAAGCAATTATACCACAACATAAAGTTTCACCTAAGAGGTAGAAAATTATTCAATTTCCCCATTCATTGTCTTCCTTATTTATTTATTACACATATTAGCTACCTCTCAAAAAACTCACAAAGCTTCAAACTCAAGAGCATTAATTTCCCTTTCCTGTCTTCTCTTTTTCTTTCTCCCATAATAAAAATAGGTCTCCAATTCTAATGACTCAGTCTTAGAAGAAAAACAAGCATTTTCAAATACTTAAAAACATTTGGAACTTGAACTGCCATCAGAGCTGGTTAAATGAATTATGCAAGAAAATATGCTACATGACTTTACAGAACAACTTGCTTTTGACCTAAATGTAATTACCACTCAGCTTGATCATCTATATTTGTCTGCCTTGACTCAGAAAGAGTTTTTGGCTGTTTCTAAAAAATCAGAGCTCCCTTAAAATAAGGTAGATTTGACACAAATGAGGCTATTCACCTGAAGCACAGGTCCCATTATGAACCTTTAATATAGCTCTAAGCATGTCAAGGGTACTAATGTGGTCCCCTCCCAGAAATCTAAATCTACTGGGAAAGAACTCATACTAAGAATCCAAGGTGCATAAGTCTGAATCAAAGACAACAGAACGTAGAGGTAGTACATGGTACTGGTCCCCAGTGGACTCAGGCTTGAGTCCCAAAGGCAGAAGCGTTAGAAAAATAATTGCTTTACTATTACAGCTGTGCGACCTCAAGACCACAACGCCTCAGCAGCCTGGGTACCAGCACCAAGAGACAACACCCTCAAAACAGATAGGGAACTATTCATTCAAATACTTCCAGGGAGAAGGCAACTGACAAAAATGAGTAAGTGATCTGGGAAAGGATTATGGCAAAACCGAAACCAGGCTTTACCAGCAGGAGGCAGTCCTATTCAACTCCAGCAGATACTCGCTCTCGGAGGAAATACTGCTGCCAGCACTTTAAGAGAAGTTTGAAATCCAAAATGCGTGAAATAAATATCCCAGTTTTTTAATGTTAGGAACCAATTCAATTTTCTAAAACCACTGTGCTGGCCTTAAGAAACATATCCATGGTCAAACCGATGACCTATGAAGTAGAGATAGTGCTCTCAGCATGGTGAGAAATCAACAACATTAACAGGACTGGTCATGCCTGCATCACACATCAGCAATGACATTTATGGATATAAGCAATGGTAACATATTTGTGATCAACAGTGGTATGAATACAACAAACACATCAGCAGCACAGCAGCTGCTTTCGATATTCACCTATTCTGCACCTGCTCCAAGGAATCTGAACCATGCCTGGAGGGGGAAAAAAAAGAAAGAAAACAAAACAGACATACACAACCATGTTGAACTAGTCTGTTTATATTCATTACCACTAATCACAAATGTGCCTTTATAGCTGTCTGGCAATAAAATATACACATAATACACACACACACACACACACACACACACACACACAGTATTATGTAAACATTTCCCTTGTCCATTTCATTCTCCCAAATAACTATTTTATAACAATCTCTCTTCCCAACTCTCCAACACTTCTCTCACCTCTATTCTCTGCTAATGACTTTGCTTCCCATTTCACTGAGAAAACAAGAAGCATTTAAAAAATAAGTTCCACAGCTCTAACCACCACATCTAACAACCTACATACATCTGTATCCATATATCCTCTCCCTCTGGTTACTATGGTTACTCATATTTACTCAGTCTCTCCACTTGGTGTTGGATCCCATCCCCTCTAGTCTTATACTCAAAGCCCTTGCTCCAGCAACTGCCTCCTTTTCTCTCCTTAAATCATCAACTCTCCTTTTCCGCTGGTCACTTCCAGGTTAGTATAGCACATTAACATATTATATAATCTCTGCATCTGTGTAGGCAGCTTCTAGAACAGTCCCAATGATCACCCTTCATATCAACAATTTTAGAATGTGCCCTCCTACATTTAAATTTAACTAGGACTGGTCTGTATGAACAATATGTAGAAATTATAGTATTTATTTTTAAAATTAGGTTACAAATGACACTAACTCTCTCACATAATTGCTTCTATCTCTTTCTCTCTCTGATCAGTCACCCTGAAGAAAAACGTCCTGTCATGAGGACACTCAGGCCCACAAGGTGAAGAACTGAGGTCTGCATGCAAGGGCCACCAAAGAATGGAAACCTACCAATAATTATTTAAACAAGCTTGGGGGCCACTTGGGGGACTCAGTTGGTTAGGCGTCTGACTTTCGGCTCAGGTCATGATCTCGACGTCAGGCTCTGTGCTTACAGCTCAGAGCCTGGAGCCTGCTTCGGATTCTGTGTCTCCCTCTCTCTCTGCCCCTCCCCCACTCGCACTCAATCTCTCTCTCAAAAATTAATAAATGTTTAAAAAAATTAATAAATAAATAAACAAGCTTAGAAGCAGATCCTCCAGCCCCAGTCAAGCTTTAAAATGACTAGAGCCCAGGCCAAGAGCCTTGACTACAGCTTCATGAGAGACCCTAAACCAGAATCATCCAACTAACCACGCCCAGATTCTTGACCAATAGAAGCTGTGTGAAGTAAAAAAATGTTTGTTGTTTTAAACTGATATATTGTGGGATAACTTGTTACATAGTAACACACAGTAATACATAACTAACACATCATCTAAAATAACAAGAAACAAACCCTCCCTCAAACTCCATAACCCTTTTAGCGAAGGTCCCATCTTACTGCTTCTCTTCATATAAAAAGTCATCATAGGAATTGCATTTAGTCACTTTCCTTCTTCTATTCCCACTTGAACTCTCTTGAATCAAAATAACCACTGATCCTCATGTTACTAAATTCAATGGTAACCTCTTGATTACCATGCTGTTTTTGTTCTCCTTGAGAATATTGATTTTTGCTACAGAAAAACAAAATGAGATAGAAACTTACATGTACAAAGTAAGTAAAGCATGTGCAGTAAACATAGACAGTAAAGGACAGAAACACCAAGAAACGTTTAACATTCTTGAGGCACCTAGTTACTAAGTATACAGAAGAATCAGGATATACTCAATATACATGAGACGTGAACACAATATGGATGAGGCCTTATATGGCCACCCATCAGTGACACCACTCTGACTCCATGTGTCCGCAGCCTAAGAAACACAAAACTCATGGCTGTTTTGTAAGTTAACTGCAGAACTAAAGCTGTAACTAGGCATATTTGTCCTTGGATCTGTCCAAGAGAGTACGTCTGTGGCCCAGGTACCATCTATGTGGGCTCTCCGGCTGCAAAGGCAGAGAGAGGCGGGACATACAATACCAACTCTGTGTACCCTAGGATTCAGGTGATTCTTCCACCAACTTGTACTCTATCCTAAGTGTCTTAACTAATCTCAGTTTTTCCCCTTGCTTCTCTCCATGTATTTTACATTTATTTAATAAATCACGTAAGGGGCACTTGAGCGGCTCATCAGTTGAGCATCTTGAGTTCAGCTCAGGTCACAGTTTCACCATTCATGTGATCGAGCCCCGTGCTGGGCTCTGTGCTGACAGCATGGAACCTGCTTGGGATTCTCCCTCTCTCTCTTTGTCACTCCTCCCTTCATATACATACTCTCTCTCACAAAATAAATAAGCTTTAAAATAAGTAATAAATAAACAAACTCACAAAGCATGTAATATAAGCATTTTGTCCATAAACTTTTTCTCCCACAACCTTTGAGATGGCTTGCCTGACAGTATACTTGGGAGTCTACCATTGCATTAGAATAATTTGCCATAGGACATAGGTCGTCATCTGACTCTAAAAACAGACTGGATAGTTACTCACTTTCTCTGTTTGAAACATTTTCCTTTCATAGCCTCTTGATCAGTACTCCTGGTTCTTCTCTTATCCCATTGGTCAAGTCTTCCCCATCTCCTCTCAAGTGCTAGAACCACTTTACTACTCCCTAAATAGCATATCCAGTCTCACAGATTTAAATAACATCTATAGGCTGACGAGACCCAAATTTTTATCTCTAGTCCCAACATCTTACCTAAACTCCAGATAGTTTAAAACCAAATTTTTACTACCTAACTGAAAACTGATTCCTCTCTAGCATCATTGCAATGGTCTCCTAAATGGTCTCCCTGTTTCCCAATTTAGACCCACTTCAGTCTACTCCCAACCCAACAATCAGAGTGATCCTTCCAAAACATAAATCAAATCATATTAATCCTCTGTCCAAAATTAATTTAGGTCTTCCCACATCCATCACAGTCAAATCTAAAATCTATGGGGTACCTGGTTGGCTCAGTCGGTTAAGCATCAGACTTCAGCTCAAGGCACCATCTCACGGTTCGTAAGTTCGAGCCTGCATCAGGTGGGCATGAGCCCCGCTTCTCTCTCTCCATCTCTCTCCATCTCTGACCTTTGTGGGATTCTCTCTCTCCCTTTCTCTGCCCCTCGCTCACTTGGGCCCTCTCTCTTTCAAAAAAATAAACTGTAAACATCGAAAATAAATAAAATAATAAAATAAAATAAAATAAAATAAAATAAAATCTATGACCTGCAAGGCCTCACCTGATTTGATTCCATCTCTACCTTCACCACTAGCAAGTTTGTTCACTCAGTTCCACCCCAACCATGTTCCCACTTCTAGATCTTTATACTTGCTACTCCTTCTTTCAAGGACGCTCTTTCAACAAATAGTTGCATGACTTGCTTCCTTACATCCTTTAGGTCACTGCTCAAATATCACCTTACCAGAAAGGATTTTCCGTTTCACCTTTTGTAAATACAAACTTTTACCTGC
Source organism: Cryptoprocta ferox (assembly GCA_028646485.1). Classification (NCBI taxonomy): domain Eukaryota; kingdom Metazoa; phylum Chordata; class Mammalia; order Carnivora; family Eupleridae; genus Cryptoprocta; species Cryptoprocta ferox. The sequence continues at coordinate 16,063,463 of CM053559.1, forward strand.
CCATTAATCACCCCCATCCACAACATTTCCAATACTCCTTGTCCTGCTTTATTTTTCTCCATAGTCCAGACTACCACCTGATATATATTTATTTTTTTATTTCTTCATTGCCTGTCTCTCTTACTAGACATTAAGCTTCAATGTTTATATCACCTGCACCTGTGTGCAAGCATACAGAAGGTGCTCAATAAACTACTGAAAAAATTAGTGAACGAGTAATAGTAATAGGAGACGTTTCCAAGGTGAGTCTTGGCAGCAAGGAAGGGAAGCTTCATATGAAGCCAAGAGAATTGGCTACAGAAGCACAGACCCTGCAGGTTCCATAAGCCCAGCAGAAGCCCAGAACTATCTGGGAGTAGGGCTGTAATAGCAAGAGAGCAGGTAAAGACGAGACCATAGAAAAACTGTTCTGTGGTAGTCATGGCCCGAAAGAAAAAAATTAACTGATAAGACAAAATAACAACTTTACCACAGAAAAACTTGGAAAACACCATCTCAACTAAGTAATCAAAGTAACATCACCAATAACTGGAAAAATAAATATTCCATGCTTCTTAACAAGATACAATGAGAAAAGAACTCCTGTGGCATTCTTGCCAAAAGCATGTCACCTGAATCTAACCATAAGAAAAGATAAGAAAAAACTAGTATTAAGGACATTCTATAAAAGAACTAGCCTGTATTCTTCAAAAATGCCAATGGCAGGAAACACAAGGACTCAAGAAATGTTCTAGATTAAAGGTGACCAAATAGACATAATGACTGAATGCAATGCATAATCCTGGATTTTATTTTGCTAGATCTGACATTATTGGGATGACTGGCAAAATATGAATACCATCAATAGATTATATACTAGAATTCAATCAATGCTGAGTTTCTGACTTTGATAATTATATGGTTATAATTATATGGTAAGAAAATGCTCTTGTTAAGGAATACACACTGAAGTATTTAGGGGTAGAAGGGGACATTATGCCTACAGTTCATCCTCATAGAGTTCAAAACAAAATTACTATATGAGAGAAGGTAAAACAGCAAAATATTACCGTTTGGGAAATCTGAGTGAAGAATATACGGGAATTCTTTGTACTACTCTTATAACGTTTCTCTAAGTCAGAAATTATGTCAAAATAAAAAATTTAAGTGAAAAACCTAAAAATACATAACGAAAAAGGTTCATAAATATAATGGGCAAAGTTATTTTTCAATATATTATAGTTAGTCACTCCTATCTCAGATCTTAAAAAATCATCTCTAGGGGTACCTTGGGGGCTCAGTCGGTTAAGCCTCCGACTCTTGATCTCGGCTTAGGTCATGATCTCACAGTTCTTGAGATTGAACTCTGCACTGGGCTCTGTGCTGACAGTGGGGAGACTGCTTGGCTGCTTGGGGTTCTCTTTCCCCCTCTTTCTGCCACTCACCTCCTCGCACTCTCGCCTTCTGTCTCTCAAAATAAATAAACTTAAAAAAACAAAGATGATCTCTATAAATACTCATTTAAAATTTAAAATTCTAACTAGGAAAGAAGAAACTATGTATCACCAGACTTAGAATGTAACTTTTTAAATAACATTCTCCCAGACTAACATACTAAACTTTTTTCTGTATTTAAATAGACTTTTTCCTGTATCTAAATTTCATTTAAAAACTAGAAATAAATGCCATGAATGAAAATATTGTAACACTGACCTTCAAAGAAATGTTATGATTTCCATATAATATTTCTATTTCAATTACTTAAAAACACATTTTTAAATTAACGTAATCTGAAAAATAATACTCTCATACATTGAGGTTTCAGGATGTCGCTTCAATTGAAACACTATGAAATACTGTAGAAGAACCTTAGAACAGTACAAATGCAAAAGACCTGATTTTACTCATTTAAATGCAGTGTCAATTAGCTATTTGAAAAAGGAGACAAAACAAAACAAAATTACCTTCATGGACCGTAATGCCACAATTGTCACACTGAATTATTTCATCAGCATCCTCACTATTATCTCCAAGACAAACACAGCAAATCAGAATGTGATCCATTTTTTGAGAACTCCAATTTTGACTCTTCTCAAGAATCAGCGAGTCCTAATATTAAAATATATCAGAAAATCACATGTTTAAATTAGAAGATAATTTCAATAAATAAAATTCCCACTTAATTTTATGCATTTCTAAAATTATGCTGCATTCTCCATTCTTTTAGTAATTTCAAAGCATATTACATTTGAAAGTCCATCTATTTGTCAAATGACCCTCAAAGCACCCTCTAATTTTTCATTTTCTCTACAAGTCCCATATTCTCCCTCCTTTCAGAAATGAAAAGTCAAGTATGCAACTCTCCAACTGCTTTGCCATTCTAGATTTATAGTCTGACCCCTTAAACTAGGAGAAAGGAAAAATTAACTTACAAGTAATTATTAACCCTACAATGGGTTTAAAAAGTATAAGACAGCGTTCCTGTACTTTGGAAGCTTATACTCCTACCTTAAGAGAGACAAGACACACATGTGTTAAACAGGAAAAAAATCAATTCAAGATAACATATAAGCAAGTATGTATGTGATGGCGTAGTTACAAACTCTGTACTCCTTAACTGCTGAGGAATTCAGAAGTTCCAGGGGTCATCAAACTACTGGATGACAGATCCAAGAGAGCCTGCATGGGCACACCTGTTGTATATACAGGGACAGAAAACTATCTAAAAAGGATCCAGGTTGTCCAGTTGCTAAAGAGTGAAAGTACTCTATTAGGTTCATGTCAAGAAATATCTAGTGTAAACTAATAAAGATATGGAGCTAATTATAATATAAAAGGAGGAAGATATAATAAATATAAAATTCAAGAAGGAGAAGAATTTACTTGTTTAATTTAAACTGCATTACAGAACTAAACTTTAAATGGTTAAGAAGACAATGATTCTTATCATATTATCCGACTGAGCATTGTCTAAGACAGTACTTGAGTCTATGTATCTTAAGAACCTAACCATGCTTTTTTATATTCTTTTAAGCAAACTAATAACCACAGATAACATTTAGAGTCATCATTTCATAGCAATTGTAAATGACATTTGTATGATACTTGAATGTCACAATCAATTAACGTATTTTTCAATTCTGTCTTAATAAATCTAAACTTGCAGCTGACCTGTAAAACAAATCAGAAAAGAAGGAAAAATCAACAAGGAGGCTGTGTCATTTCTCTTGAGAATCCTAGTACTTTAAAATTGGGGGCGCCTAGGTGGCTCAGTGGATTGACCAACCAACTCTTGGTTTTGGCTCAGGTCATGATCTCATGGTTTCATGAGTTCAAACCCGACATCAGGCTCTGCGCTGCTTGGGATTCTCTATCTCCTCTCTCTTTCTGCCCCTCCCCCACTCAACCTCGTGCATGTGTGCGCACGTGCACTTTAAAAAACTGTATATTTTGTTCCTCTTTGTTATAAAGCCAAAGTCGTTTTAAGGAAAAAACTCATGTTTTATAGTAGTTTGGTACACTAAGCAAAACAAAAATCTACCCAGATTTTCACCCCATCGGCCATGCTTCCAGAATAACAGCATTTGACTTAAAGTCCAATGTTCTGGCTTTCATTCTCAGTTCTTAATAACTACTGAACCTCGAAGCTTCAGTTTTCTCATCTATAAAGTGGGATGACAAAAATAATACCTACCTGATGAAAGTGTTGTGAAAATCAGCAAGATAATTGCACGGTAAGAATGTTCCCAAGATACACAAGGTACTCAATAAACGTTCATTCTCATTCTCCTTTCCTACTTCTTAGTTCAAGAAGAGGAATATGAGCAGACCATTTATTATACTGAGTACTCTTCCTTGGAATCCCCCAAAATGTTGTAATCCTCAATGTGCACTGCTACTTTAAATATTTTCCCGTGGTGTCCAAAAAAGACTTTTTCCCCAAAATACCACATCTAGGTTAAAAAAAATCATAGACTAGAAAAAGATCTAGACAACAACCAGAAACCAGAGTTTGACAGGCTACTTGTGTATATGGTGCTGCCAATACTTTTCCGGTGGAATTACAACCAATGAGCCCTTGAAAAAAGGTTTACCCATGTGGGAGTAAATTAGCATTAATAGGTAACTCTAATTCCATTATTTTCCTATTTTTTCCATTTTGCTCAGAAAAAAAAAACCAGTAAATGTTTCAATTGTATACCAAATTCTCTCTACACATATTACCATTTAGAGGCAGAGAAAACAAAATTAATTGGTATTTCTGGCCCCCTGGTCCCCATCATTTGAGACTCTTACCAGAAATGTATTGCAAAGAGAGAGGAAGCAGGGGGAACTGGAGCCCTACCAAATGACTGACAGGTAATGCTTCAGTGGGAAATCTAAATAACACATTCTCTTCAAAAATTATACTCTTATGTTTTAATATATCAAACATGGGTTGAGCACCCTTGTGATCAGAATATAAAGCAAATTTAGTATCAATTGTTATTAGCATACTTTTTTTTTTTTTTTTAATTAAAGCACGGGGACAGGACCCGGGGGCAGGAAGCTCTGTCATTTATTAGCATACTTCTGAAGATGTGTATCATTTTTCAAGTTTCTGGACAAAATCGTTAAGTTCAAGTTTTTACCAAAAAATAAATCTTTTGAAAATATGATTTTTATATAAAAACAGAAATTGGGAAAGTAGTTTTTGAATGGCATGAGAGTATTACTTAGGATATAACTTTAATATTATAGAATAATTTAATGGAATCTAAAGGTAATTAAGAATAAATGGGGCACTGTAGTGATAACTCAATGACTACTTATAGTAAATTATTTCATTTACCCTTGGCATTTAAAATTTACACCTGAAATGGTAATACTGTCCAATATTCTCCATGGGTTCTAAAATATGTTTAGTATTCATTTATATATGTATTCCACACAGATGTTTATAAATAATATATACAACAGGGTAAATTCTATCTGAATTTTATGTGTTTAAAACAAAGGGAATTCCAGCACACTTCATGTAAAACTAGAATTAAAAGAATCCTATTGCTCTGAAAATTAGAAAAAAAATTAGTATACCAGAGTTTGAGCAATAGGTCTTCCCCTAAGTTTTTTAAGAAAGTTAAATTCTCAAGAATCTGAAATAACTTCTGTACAAGATTACAGTCTTTTAGGTTTTAAAGCAGTTTGTTTTACTCTGAAATGTGTAAAAAGGCATTTAATATTTAATAAGTCAGAAGCCCCGAACAGAAGGAGCTTTTTATAAATTTTGGCAAAATCTTTAATTACCAAAGTCAGATGACAATTGCCATTTCGTCACAACCACTTAACATCTAATCTAATCCATTTAACATAAGAATATTTTATAAAAAGAAACCAAAAAACTTCCACCTGAAAATTTCTATTGATATGATTTTCTGTCAAATATTCTCAACCAAAGCTCTAGTTTCAAAGTCCTAAAAATGGGAACGATTCTCTGAAAATGCTATACACCCATCCCCAAGATTTACTTCAGAAAACCAAAAAGCAAGATGATATGAATTAATTTCAAAAGCATCAAGATAAAAGTTTGAAGAGGACATAAAACCATATCCCAAGGGGATTATTTAGACCACACTAAATTCAAAAATAATGCTACAGGCAAAGGCAAGTGCCCAGATGTAAAAAATGCAGGTTTATCAAATGCCTGGTTGTAAAACAGTAGTTCTCAAGGTGTGGTCTGTGGGACTCTGTTTCACTGGGTCCACAAAGTAAAGGCTATTTTCATAATAATACTAAAATTATTTATTTATATATGTATAAATATATATTTTTCACTTTCTCTCACGGGTATACAATGTAATCTTTCAGAACTACATAACTTGGGATAGGGTCATCAATCTGATAACTTGTGTGCTTCTGTGTGTCTTATTTTGACATTGCTGAGTTTTAATTTGAAATGGTACATAGCAAAAGACAGTAATTGGGGTCCTCAGTGATCTTTTTAAGAGTGTAAAGGGGTCCTGAGACAAAAAAAAAGTTTGAAAACCACTGCTCTAGGGTGTTTCAAGACCTATGGCATAGGATTTTAGAGTCCGTAGTAAGGGGTATGGGGGTGGCTCAGTCGGTTAAGCACCCAACTCTTTGGTTTCAGCTCAGGTTGTGATCTCACGTTTCATGAGATAGAGCCCCATGTCAGGCTCTGCACCAACAGTGCAAAGCCTGCTTAGGATTCTTACGGTCCTCTCTCTGCCCCTGCCTGCTCACACTCTCTCTCTCAAAATAAATAAATAAACCTTAAAAAAAAAAAAAAGTCAGTAATTATAAAAGGTCCCCGGCTCAAAAAAAAAAAAAAAAAAAATCAAATTCCCCCAAAAAACTTCAAAACTATTAAAGTTTCTGGGCATCATTTACATGATGTCCAACATCAATTCCCTACAAAAGCACATGACATAGTAGCCAAAAAGTTTGCTGCTTATAAACTAAATATATCTCTACTGCAAAGTAATATTTGAACACTTAAAATACAAGCAGAGAAAAATTAAACTTTGAATATAATCAAATATATATGTATTAACTAATAGATACTTGCCAAGGTATCACTACCTAAAATAACCAGAAAGATTAAGATACAAACAATGGCCATAAGGCAATAAGAATTGCCTTTAATCATTTTTACAAAATCAAGAGCATATGAACAGGAAATTTAGAAATATAAAATAAAATAATAATCTCAACTGATTCGTTTTTATTAAAAATTTTTATCTAATTTGATTGACATTTAAATAGAAATAGAATTATCAAAAAATACTGAAGAGTGTTTGGGAAAAATAGTCACCAAGCTTTCAGGTGGAATATTATTAAAGGAAAACTAACTTTCTATCAGTTCTTCCACATCTCTGCCCAGGGTAGAGCAAAAGGAAAATAAACATAAATTAACACAAGAGAAATTAATTTAGCTTCTATAAGAAATTTCTTGACAATTTTATCGAGGCACATTTCAAAGAAATACTCTGGAATCTCATTCCTTTGGACTTAACCTAAATCTACAAAGTCCCATTATTTAAAGTCTCTTCTGGTAGGGGGGAAAAAAAAACCTAAAACAGCACATGAGGCCTTCCAATGGATCATAAAGGACAGTCTACAACCTCTCAAGCAATACATTATGTATTACAGATTATTAACAAGTGGATAATGTATACATTTTATGTGGCAAGTTTCTAAACATATTGAGGTATTCTCCACACTTTAACATAAATCTAACTCTGCCTCTATCGTGAGCCAGCCTACTTTTGTGAACGTCAGTGACGCTGTCAAAAGTAAAATTAAGTTGATATAGACTGAGTACTAAATGCTGTAAAATAAACTGGATACAAGCCTAAATCAAATATGAACAACTCGATTTTCCATGTTTCTATTTCCCTAAATCGGCACTGAGAATATAGAACTGTTTGTGCTATAGCATTGTAAATATCATATTCCAAATGACAATTTTCCATTACCTAAATATAAGAATTAGGATAGCACTGGAGGCAGGCAACATTCTTCACATGAAAGTGGACAACCTAGAAGTTAGCCAATGTTTATAATTTAAAATATAAACTGCTAGTTCATCACTACTGACATATAACCCCCTCAGAGCCTGTTACTTATTTTAGTAAGAAAAATCACCAAATTTTTAAATGAAACTTACTTAAAATACGTAATCATTGCTATATAAAATTTTTAAGTAGAAGAAATGTATAAGAATAAATAAAGTATAGAGGGAAATTCTCCCTACCAGTTTACCCTATTTCAATGATATGGAAAAAAACAAAAACCAAAAACCAAAAAACAAAAAATAAGTGCTTGCTAAAGAAGTGAATTTTCGTGACAAAAAACACATTAACAGAAATGACAGACTTAATTATTATAGTTCTACATGTTGATGTAACAGGTACATCTACATGTAAGACAACAATTCAATCTTCCTTTTGAAGAAAAACATATACATAAACACACAGACAAAGAGACACAGATGTGTTTGACTGAAGAGTCTTGAATGTTGCATCTTGGGCCAATGGATAAACCTAACTTTCGGTAGTAGAACTTCAAGTGGAAGAAGTGAGTCAATACTGTAGTTTTATATAGAAATGTTTGTTTTATGATAGGAATGTTTGATGTTTCTTTTTCATTTCTTTGTAGAGAGAACTTATTCACTAAATATACGTAAACATATACTCCCATACATCTAAAGCAAAGACTTGGTGACTATTCAGATGATGAGTGCTACAACTGGTAAAGGAAGTAACCTTAAAATGATTCTCTAAAAGTCTGAGGCAATCATTAAAGCTGTTTGTTGTCCTGCTCTAGAGTAGTCTAGAAGTCTAAATTTTCATGTGGATACAGGATAGAACTAAGTTGAAACAAAGGTGACCTTTGTTTTCATAATCCACTGAGCACCATTCAGCAGTCCTATGAACAACAGGATGAGAGAATAGAAAGGGGAAATGAAAACTACCATTTCCCTCGTCTATGGGCATAAAAATATTTCTTTAACTATATAAACTGTAAGCTCCTTGAGGACGGTGATTGTGAGCTCCTTGAGGACGGTGACAAATAGTAGATACTCAATAAAGGCTGGTTGACCAAATGAATAAATGTTACAGTTAAGGTGCTCATTCTCTCCCACAGCTGTCTATAAATAGGATTTCAAGGAAGCTACTTAATATAATGAGCAGAATGGTTTAGAGAAGAATTCCCTTTTCCCCAGACAGACAGATATCATAAAAATTGGGTTGATCTACCTCATTACTCTTGCTCTGAGATAGTGTCAGGCTATCATTGGTCAGTTCCTCATCATCAGCACTGTTTCTGCTAAGAACTTTACTCTTCTTCTTCTTGCAACCCCCTTCACTGGCAGGGCTGCTGTGATCTTCATCATTGCCTTCATCATTGTCATCCTCATCACTCCCACTTCCCTCATCTTCATCATCCTCATTGTCTCCATCACTTCCTTCTTTCTGAGATGCAGATCTTCCCTTTCTCTTTACTACAGTAGGTCGCCAATCATTGTCATCTTCACTGTCATAGTCATCCATATCATTCAGCTCTTCCATGGATACAAAATCCAAAAGTGGTCGATTTCGACGAAGGTTCCACTTTTTTGGCTCACTGACTTGTTCCTCTGTAGTGGTTGTTGTAGTGGGGACTGATGGAGATGTGTTAACAGCAGGAGGACTTGTGGCTGGTGTGGTGGAAGCAGCGGAAGCAGCCACATTATCAGATACTGTTGCTTTTTCTTTATCCTCTCTCTCCTTCTCTTTCTCTTTTTCTTTCTCCTTCTCTTTTTCCTTGTCTTTCTCTTTCTCTTTTTTCTTTCTAGGTCTTTCTCCATTCTCTTCTTCTTCCTTCTTTTCCATTTTAATTAACTGTTTTTCTGATGACAGTATTTCTTCCTCTGCAGAATTTTTAAGTTGTTCTTCTTTTATTTTAATATCTTCATTCAGTTCTTCTTCTAAAATATTTTCTTCAGAATCACTACAGGAACCTTCTCCACTGTCCTTTGAAGGATCTTCACTTCCATTACCACTCCCTTCAGAATCTGTTGAAAATATGAGAAAAAAAAACCACACATATGTATATACATACACACACACACACACAACGCTGACACAAATGAAACCACCAAAATTTGTGAGTAACTTGCAAAACAATATAAACAAATTTAAGTCAAAGAATGGTAGACATTCCCAACCTGATTAAATAAATCAATGAAGTTGGTATAATGGTTTTAATTCAATATAGCACTAATGAAGATGAGTATATGTAACTCTAAATTAAAACATGCTTTAAAAAGAGGAGTACTATTTTGTGTCATATAGCTCACAGCTCACGCTATTATTTGGTATCCTAGAAGCAATTTTTTTTTGCTAAAAGTAAAGGGATTTCTTTTTAAATTGGGCACTTGATTTTTAACTCAATGATACAATACAGATCAAATTCTTCTTCTCCTCCATCTTCCTTTCATAAACTGTATGAACTTACTAGTGTTGAGTCACATTGAGAACAAGAAAAATCTGGTCCAAAAACCTTGGTTTCATTTATTTCACTCTTTACCCAGCAAAAATGAGCACAGGTATTTATGATAGTCAACATCTCTAACATACCAATCAATTATAGGAGTACCAAGTTCACAGGTGAAAAGAGACGAGAGCAATAGCACAGTTAATAGAAGTTGCAAGAGCTGTTATCAATTTTCCTGCTTATTAAGATACCTGTCAAATCAGAGCCTAAGAGCCACCTAAACTTTCAAAATTCTAGGCAATAACTATGATAGCCCCCAGAATGAAAGAAATTAATAAGTTTTTTAAAAACAAATCTCTCTTGGAAATGAGCAACCACAATAGTCATTAAAAAGACAGACTGAGAATATTAAAGAATTCATGCAGAACTACAAGCTTCCTAGGAAGTTTCTTCCACTCCTGCCAAGGGCAGGCCAGGCTGTCTTAGACCAATACTACTCAGAACCTTCTAATCCTCTTTATACCTAATCAAATTAATAAAAATCTAAAATAAATGAAAAGAGAAAAAAGGAAAGGAACAGGAAGAAGTAAGAAACAACCAGTCATAATCAGGTCGTGGTCAACACGATTAGTAAAATCTGTAGAGTGATAAATTTTTGAGCATATAACCAAGGAAAGAATAATAATAAAATGGTGAAAAAAGTCTATATTTGCACACCATTTTAATTTCTGTTAACCAGCTTTAGCCACTATAATTAACTGGGCATTAAAAGAAAGAAAGTTGTAATTAGAATCTGGTATCTAAAATATCCTAGAAATACTTTACAAATGATTGATTAAAAAAAAAATCCTGCAAGTTAAATCACATAAAAAATAAAGTCTAACATACAATAGATAATGGCCAACCCTACAAAATAATTGCCAATCTCAAGATTACCATGCAGGAACCCAAGGCTTATTCAAAACTGTTGTGAAAAAAACGCTCTAAACAATTTTACATGGAACACAATGGCAATATCACGTAGGTCAACAATCCCTTATTTGAAACTTTTGGAGCCAGATGTCTTTTAGAATTTTGGTATTTCTGACTTTAGAAGGGTATCATGGTGTATACACAATATATTACACTAAAATCTCCAGTGAGGTGTGTCACACTATCCTATAATGAAACATATTTCTGCATTGAAAAGTATGAATAATTACAAGTATGATAAGGCAACACTACAAATAAACTATCAGTTCCAGTTAAGTTTTACCATCAAACAAGTGTGTACCAAACTTAGGAAACATCTTTGGATTTGTGAGCTTCTTGAATTTCAAAAAGAATCTGAATCCAGTATTACCCACAACTAGGTAACATGTTTTCAGTCCAACAGGTCTGCAAATCATTAAGAAAATTGTGATTTTTCATTAACACCACTCATAATTAAACCCAACCTATCAAGAAAACTACTTATGGTAAAAATAATAATAATGTCTACATATTTTTAAATAAAGATCTAATAAATAACAAGCAGAATTGACTAAACACTTCTAAGGCAAAAAAAGAGTCTTCGTACATACTGACTACAGAAAATTGGAACATCTTGCAAGCAATGCCATAATTAAAAGAGATGGCCACAATTAAGAGAGATACTTTTTCAAAGTACCTATAAAGCATTCCTAATAATTTTTACCAATAAAAACAACAATAGATACAAAAGTAAAATTAACTGGGGCACAAATGTGGGTACCTAATCAAAACTGAGACCAATCCAACTTTGCTATTGCTTGGTAAATTTTACAAAATGTTAAGAATTTTTATGATTTTATTTTGGTTGTTGTTGCCAATGCCAATCAATTATTTTTAAATGTATAGGGAAATTGATATGCTTTGATTCTGTTTTTGTTTTGTAACCAAGTCTGAATAGAAAGCAATCTGAAAAAAGATTTAAACGGTTTACATTTGTTAACATATTATTAGATGAATCTGAAATTTTTCCAAAAATCCAAATCCTAGTAGCTTACCCAACCCTTCATTCTCCAAATACAATACATTATTCATACTCCAACTGCAGTCATCAGGAATTTTATCAAATTTTATCTTTCTTTGATTCCTGAAAAATAACTTCTTCACATCTGATTAGTCATCACTTCTTTTAGGTACACAGGCACTTGAAGGATGGAGATAAACAATATTTCGTTACAAACATAGCTTGACAAAAATAACAATGAGAAAAAATCAGAGTCTCTGTCTATAATTATTTGTCTATTCTAATTTTTGTAGGCTGCAAAGAAAAATTTCCTATTACTACAAATTCAAACAATGACTCTATCCAAATCCATCACTCTTACATCTTTGTTTTAAAAAAACGGTAATAATAGACTAGAGAAAAAGTCAGATACATCAAATAAGTCAGATACTTCTTAGCACAAGAAGTAATTCTAACTCTTCAATAAAACATTTTTCTTTAGAAAAAAACTCTTTAAAATTGAAACCCCTCCCTCCTATGCAGTGAAATAAAAAGGTAACCTTTCTCAAATACACAATAGAGCAAAATCTCTCCAAATAGCTATTTCAACAGTTAAAGAATTTTTTACGGACAGAATTAAAAAAACAATCTTAAAGGATTCTTTCACATATTCAATGCTTAATTTCTACCCAGAATAAATACTAAACAATAAAATCAGTATGATTTAATTCAGTTTTATATTAGCTTTGCAATGTAAACAATCTTTGTTCATCGACCTTAATTAACTATTCTCTTCATTGATCTAGTGCAATAGTGATTAGCATTTATAAATACACCCAATACAGAATAGACAGATCACCAGTCTACAGGTTATTCAGTTATTTCCTTGGGGCCATTTTTGACTACTCCTGTACACCTTTTTTAAAAAGCCAGTCAACCAACACAACTCCTCCTCTATTCATTACCAATGTCATTTAACATTTTCTTGGTAAATTTAGACCAGTGGTTCTCAAGTAAGAACAACTGACAATTTTGTCCCTCAGAGAACATTTGGCAATGTCTAGAGGCAATGGATGAATAGTTTCCATAACAGAGAAGGGTGCTGATGGGGATGGAAGGAAGAAGAGATACTACAGGCATTTAGTAAGTAGAAAACAGATGCTGCTAAACATCCTACAATAAACAGGACAAGCCTCCATTGCAGTTACGTACCACAAAATGCTAATAGCGCCAAGATTGAGAAACCCTAGTCTAGCAATATAAAAGCCCTCAATTTTAACCTCATTATACTTTCCCAGGCACATCTCTTTTATTCTTTTACTCAATCCTGATCCCCAAATATAAATGACATTTTCCAGCCTCCACACTTCTAATACTTAATGTTTCCCTCACCTAGACCGTTTCTCTTTCAGTTTCTAGTTCAACTCATCTTCTCAATGAATTATTTAGATAAAGTAGTCCTATCTCCTTGATTTGAACTATACAAGTCATCAATCATGCCTTGGATTGTTATTTTACTAATTTAATGATGCTAATATTATTACATTTCTTTGTGAAATCACCATAATATCCAGCAAAGTGCTTTTAAACAAAACTAAGGATCATCAATAAATGTATCTTGACCAATTACCCAAAATTCGATTAAGTGCAAAATTATACCAAAGCAAAGTCTCAGCCTGACCCTTCCAGTTAAATTATGTTCTGGCAATTTGTCCTAACTAAACTAACTCTGGCTCAAGATCTCAAGGTAATCATCTTACCTTGGCCAGCAGGTTAGTGGAGACACAACACAGCTATTTTGTTTTATTTAACAAAAGTAACACAAGCACTTATCTTCAAAAACATTCCACTTATACATCAAATTACTAAATGTAATCTATCCTAACTCAGTCCTAGGATCAATTCTCAAATATAACCACTCTAACTAGGTCAAATGATGACATTGCCAATAATCTAAAATTGGTAATTTCATGTGGTTCAATTTAACATTTCCACATATGGTTCTTCCGGTGGTTATCACCATAATTCTAATATGTTTTAAAACGTATTAAGTTTACAATTTATTTACTGACTTCCCTCAACCAAAAATGAGAAATTTAGCTCTAATGTGATTCTTGATCACGGGGTCGTGAGTTCGAGTCCCATGTTCAGTGTATAGATTACTTAAAAATAAAATCTTAAAAAAAAAAAAAAGGAGGAAATTTAGCTCTAATTTCACATTAAAGAAAAAAACAAAAGATGATCTATTTTCAGTTTGTACTTTTCTAATGGGCTTATAGCCATTAATATCACTTGCCAATCTTATTGGCAGGTCATTTTTTGAGCAATATTTATCTTTTTCTATTTCGTCACCTGAGAACTACAAGAATAAAATTATGTTTACCTGCAAAGGTGTTGAATATAATCTTTCAGAATTGTCTGTATTTTCAAAGCCAAACAGGAATATGAAGTTTTTTAGCCAGAACTTCTGAATTCAAAATGAAGAGCAAAAGAAATTGATGCACAGAATCCCATTAACAAAAATGGAGGCCAACCAATCTAATCATCTTAATATTACGTTCTAAGGGAGTCAGTAGTTCATTCAACAAGTCATTTCTAGACATTATTTTTGAAAGCTTTGATCAAATGTTAAGCTATTTCTCCACCTCCAGTTTCATACAGTTTCATCTACTCATACATAGGATTGGGATTCCACAACTCTATCGTGACCAAAATCCAGTGATGAATCTAATGTCTTATTTCTTGTAAAAGTTCAACTATCTCAGGCAAAGAAAGGATTCAAACAGGAAACACCAGTAATCTAGATTAAGTCACCATCTCAGCTATGGGGGACATGGATGCACCCTAATCAAGAATGGAAAGTATGATTCAATTGCTACTATTAACTATTTTAAACAAAATCATTTTCTACTATACACTCCTTTATAATAACATAAGAAGAACTGCACGAAGGCCAAAGAAGTAAATTACAAATAGAGCAGACTAGGTATGATGACAAGAGGAAACCGAAAATGTATATATATTTAGTGCTTTTAAGAGATTTTTTTTTTAATTTATCAGCCTAACAACTCATCCTCCCACTTTTCACACCTAAGTGATAATTTCCATCAACTCTGATTAAGATTTACAAGATCAGGAATCTATACTTAGCTTGATAGCAAAAATTATCTTGAGAAAGTACTTTTTATCATTAGATTGTTTTAATCTGTATAAAGAGAAGTGATACCTGTAAATGATTATATCTCAATAAATGAAAAGAAAAAAATCTACAAAGTCAGGGTTTATTGTCAGAAACAATTATGGAATACTTAAAGATCCAGCTTTAGAGTTTTTCCATAATGGTATTCAAATAAGTCATAATTTCTGAGACCCAACAACTGTTGTCACAGTTAACAACCTTAACCAAAACTACATTCTAACCAAAAATATCCTTATCTACCAAAGTTCTCACCAAGAGAATTTAAATAGTTTTGGATTTTATCTCCCTTCCCTTCCCTTTTTCGCCCTTCTTTGGAAGGACCAAACATCAGTGAACTGACTAAATGAGAGAGAAAGCTGAGAAGCAAAGATTAAAAGACAAGATAAACTTAACTTTTGATTGTTGGGAGTGACCTCAATTAGTCATAACATACAAGCAGTTTCAGTTTAAGATCACATCTATTTACTTTTAGGATCTAAGCAGTGAAAAGATTATTAAATTTTAGAGTCAAAATACATCCATTATGGACTAAGTGACCTCAAGCAAGTTCTTTGAATTCAGTCTTCTGTTACCTGTAAAATAGTATGTCCTTCATTAAGTTATTATAAAAGTTAAATGAGATTATGGATATAAAAAGTTCTCAGTAAATCACAATGCAAATTCTACTTGTTGATGCTATTGCAACTAATAACAGAAACACAACACAACCTAATTTCATCTCCTACCATCCCTAGCAGGAGAAAAAAAAAAAAAGAAAAACCAGAGGAAAGGCACGAGATAGGACTAAGCATAGAAAGCTCTCTGGATGAATATTTTTAAATGATTAAAGGGATGAAACTGAAAAGGCTTCAATTTCTCATTTTATTTAAATCACATTAATTTAAATCACATTAATTTAATTTAATTTAAATCACATTAATTTAAATCACATTAATTTAAATCACATTATTTAAATACTTAAAAACAATTTTTATGCATTTCTCAGATTCCTGCAATTAAAACTATATACATGAAGTACAATGAACAGAAGATACCATGGAAAACCGTATTTTTCTATGTTTCCCATTTTTGTACAATGTGAATATATGACCTTTTTAAAAAGTTCACTCTTTTTAGAATCACAAAATATAATGAGCAAACAAGTATCTTTACACTTCAGAGATTTTTTTTGAAAGGCCCAATCCACAAGGTCCAACACCCGACTACAAAGTACAACTTTTTACTCTGGCTAATTTTATTCAGGTAAGGGAGCTAATAAACAAAAAGCAAAACTCCCCTCAGACAGTGTCAAGTGATTTGAAAAGAACCCTGCTCATGGGCTGTATATGGCTCAAGTTACTCCCAGGGTATTTATTGACTTTGTGATATTTCTCGATTTTTTTCCCTCTACCCATAAAATAAGCATAAATATATTTTTGAGTAAAGAATAGACAAAACGTTTTGGTATCAATGGAATAAGTTCTTTTCTGCCTGCTAATTATCTGAGTATCAACATAAAAAAAAGCAACGGTAGGATCTAGCAAAAGAACCTTAAGGAAATGTGGGAAATCATATGGACAAAATAAATGACGTTTATGTGCTTTAACTTTAAATTGGCACTGAAATCAAAACTGGTTTTTTTAAAAGGGTCTGGAAATAAGGCCAATTCCAGAAAGCTGGGAAAAGGGAAGAGAGAAGCAAACATTTACCTGAGGCATCTCCAACTTTAAAATCACTGTCATCTGAACTATCATAATCGAGAGCTTCTAGCAGAGAAGCTGCCAAAGGCTTCACCTGCCTCCTCTTGGAGCTGCGATCCACTGTTAAGAGAAAAGCAGTACATCGTCATTAATAATCACACCAAGGGCAGAAGACAGCTGTGATGCTAAGGGAAGACCTAGGGCAGGGAATCTGTCTAATTTAGCTCTCAGCAAATGGTGTAGGAAGCTTGCGGTGGGTACACACGGGCTGGGGAGGGCTGGGCAGCAACACGACAGCTCCAGCCTGCGGTCCGGCAAGGGCGAACCCAGGCCGGCCAAATTCAAAGCCGACCCCCTTGCACACTGTTATGTTTCTGCCACTTGTTCGTAATCCCTCACTTAGACATGGTAACAGTCAATACAAAGAAAACGCAAAGCCCAGGTAATAAAAGCAGCCTTGTTCATTCCCGTGTACGTGGAAGGTCCAAGAAAGGTCCAGTTTCCCGCAGGAACCTGCCACCCCCACCCTGCTCCCACAGGCCCTGACTTCTAGAAGGGCTGAAATGCACCTTTCTCCCGGCGGAGGCCTCCGACACACTTACTAAGGAATCCGTGAGGTGGTCGTTTGGAGGAGACCTAGGGAGAGGCTGTGAGAGCCCAAGCAGCGCCGAGGTCGGGACAGATACCGCGGAAATAAATCCGAAAAATGCTACTTAAAATCGGCCGGGCAGCCGACCGGACCCGGGTGCCTCTAGAACGGCCCCAAGGTCCTCTCCCACCCCCCACCCCGCCCCCTAGTCCTCGTCGAACCGGCCCCTGCCTCTCGCGCCCCTTCCCACGGCGCTCCCCTGTCAGAGGCACCCCCAGGCCCCAGCAGCCCTGGGCAGTAAATTTCCTCCGTTAAAACTGTTAGAAAAAAAAATAATAAAAGAAAGAAAAACTTTATTAGCCTGCACCAGAAGCAACAAAAGATCCAGAATTTGCAAAGTCCGAGGCCGTTTGCCTGAGACAATAGAGAAATCAACGACCCGGATACAGCTCTGGAGAGAAGGAAGTGAAAATACACGGCAAAGCGCGGCCCTAAAAGCAGCAAGAGGCGTGAACGCATGCGCCGAACTTGCCGCCGCTCTCTGTCTCTCTCGCGCGCGCTCTCTCTCTCTCTCTCTCTCTCTCTCTATCTTCCCGCGAGGAGGAGGCGAACATAGCCGAGCAAGAACCGAGAGGAAACCGAGAGGAGCCGAGTAGTGACGAAAGGGAGCCGAGAGTCCTCGCAGACCCTGCGCGGTTCTTCCCACAAATCCCTGAGGTTTCACCCCCAACCCGAATCCGTGGGAGGCGATTTTTGTTTCTAACTTTTGTCGTTTAAGGAGTTACCCGGTGTACACGCGACATAGAAAGTGATGTTGCTACCTTAAGTTACTACTAAAAATAATGTAAATAATACCGAGAACCACACTCTTCCTGCTGCTTTTGTAAATTGCATCGCTTTAAATATCTTGGAACTTGCGAAAGTTTTATTTCCTGAAAGAGGGAAAGTGTGAGAATTGTATTAGACCATGATTGCTGCTTTGAAAATCACAAATGTAACGGGGGTGGGGAGCATTAATTTAATTATATTAATATTACAAGTGTACAGTGGACAGTTATTTTCACATAAATAAAAGTTTATTTTTACTAAGAATTCGTCTAGTGGGAAATATTCCATTTCACAAGTATATCATGTATTATCTCGGGATGTGTGTCCATATGAATGTGAAATAATGCCTTGCATCCACCTGGGGAATTTATTTTTTGAGACGAATGTTTAAACCCATAAAAACGGATCAATGTGTACAACTGGAGATGGTATTTCTTCAACAGTTTCAAATGTCACTTTACATACAGGTTAAATACTTTTTAAATGATAACAAAATGTTAGAATCTGAATAGTATTAATATTTTTTAAAAGTTTATCAGGGGCAGAGAAAGATTTGGATGAAGTTAATTCACATCATGTGTTTATTCCACACATAAACATGGTGTGGCAGTGTTTGTAACATGGGGAAATAAATCATAAGTAGTGGAACCTACTCTTTAAAAAACGTGTTGAATTATTTTGTAAACTGGAACTGAATTTTATAATATTAAACTTGAAAAAATAGCAAATATTTACTATAAAGAAGTGTAATTTATGGAATGATTACATACAGTCTGTACCTTCTGCAAGACAGTTGTCTCTTCCCTTCCAGAAGAGCTCGCTGTGTATGGTGAGAAAAGCCAGAGAAAAAGTACACATGCTAAAAGGAGAGAAAGCTCTCAGGGAAGGCTTCCTGGAGTAACTTATAGATCCAAACATAGCCTGAACTGGCCTGGGAAGGGGAGAAAAGGAGATGGAGGTGTTCCAGACCAAGGAAAATTCATATGCAAATCCCGAGGGCTAGGAAAGCATGGCTAGTTAGATTTCCCAAAAGCTGGACTACTTATAGTACCCGAGGACATTGCACCGTAACAGTAGTTGTACAAATTATATTGCAACCTCATCTTTCTGTGTTCCTCATCCCTGCCAGAAGTGTGAACTCCTCCAATCTCTAAGAATCTCTAGTCCCCTGACCCAAACTACCACTGCTACATGCCCCCTCAAATGTTTCCACAGTGCTGTAGAAACTTAAATTCGAAGATTTTAAAGCCTACGTAGTAAACCCTCTTCCTTTTCAGTGATCATTTATGCACTTCCTTGTCTAAAATGGGAAATTACCCTGCAGCCCTCTCAACTGGAGGCTACTCAGGCCTCCCACACCTCATTTGCTCAAGATCCAGAGGTAGCATCGGATCTTTCATATTCCCCACTAGGCTTCAGACCTGTTACTCCTCCAGTTAAAAGCCTAGCAACTTAATTATTTAACCAGCTCCACTCTGGGAACTTAATTTCTGTTCTACTTCAAACATCAACCATACTGGGGTGCCTGCGTGGCTCAGTCAGTTAAGTGTCTGACTCTTGGTATCAGCTCAGGTCATGTCTCAAGGTTCGTAAGATTGAGCCCTGCGTCGGGCTCTGTGCTGACAATGTGGAGCCTCCTAAGGATTCTCTCTCTCTCTCCCTCTCTCTCTGCCTCTCCCTCACTTGCATGTGCACTCTCTCTCTCTCTCTCTCTCTCAAATAAATACCTAAACAAATAAATGAATAAAGCCATACTAAGGATTGTTTTACCTCTGAAGTTAAAAAAAACCAATCATTCCACTCTCTAACAATCTCCTAGAGTCTTTGGGAGGAATTATGCCAAATTATCTAAGAGGGAAAAGATACACCAAAAGCTAGCATTCAAGTTTCTATAAGAGAAATTCCTAGAAATAGATTGTCTTTTTTTTTTCCCCAAAGATTTTTATTAAAGGTCTTTACAGAGCAAAATCCAGATTCCAAATCCAGCTGCCAAGGAAACTTTATTATGCTGTGGGTACTGGCTGCAGCATGGCAGGCATCTCTGGTTTCACACCCTTTTGTTCTGAGATGGGGGTTGTAAGCAGTATCTCATCTTTGAGTTCCACAATGCTCACATGATCAGGCAGGGGCTTCTTAGGGCCAACCTACCAGGTGGGTCCCAGGGAGGCATGATGTTCACTTTCATACCCAGTACACCCTGTCTGAGCAGCACATGGTACACAGCAGTATCATATAGTAGTTAACAGGGTCCTACTGTGAATTATCAGGCCATCCACAAACATCATGGATTTAGCCCTCTGTCCTTGGAGTTTCCCAGACACCACAACCTCACAGCCTTTGGTCCTACTCTTCACACAGCAGGGTCTCCTAGGAGTTTGTAATGCAGAGACTCTGCCTGGACACCAGGACACAGATCTCTTGTGGCCACCTTTTCAGCACAAAGCTCTACACTGCCCTCAGGGAAACCAAACCTCTTCTGAATCACAGGAATCAGTTCCCAGAACCACCAGATGTGTCCTGGTGGCCAAGATAATGACTGCTGTCCTAGTTGATGTAACTCAGATCTCAACCCCAGAGTAGCCATGTTCAGCCAGCTCCTGAGTGAGAAACTCATTCAATTCAGCATTAAAGATGCCATCCACTATAGACTTCCTTTCCTTGGAAATGTGCACCGCCATCTTGCCACTGTGCACTGCTGATAGAAATAGATTTTCTGAATAAAAAATATAAACACATTTATATTTAATAAACAGTGCGTAATTGCTCTCTAAAAACAGGCTATAATATATCTTACCACCAATAGTGCATGAGAATTCTTTCCAAACCCCTGGCCATTGGGTATTAGCAATCTTTTGTTTTTAACCTTTTTTAACATTTTATTTTTAAGTAATTTTAGATTTATGAAAGAATGCAACAATAATATTGAGTTTGTGTATACTTCTCATCCTGCTTCCACTAATGTCAGCATCTTGCATGACCATGTTACATCTACAAAACTAAGAAATTAACATTAGTACAATATTATTAAACTACAATCTATATTTGGATTCTACTAGTTTTTTGTTCCAAGATCCCATCCAGAGGCCCATACTACATTTTTTTGAAGTTTATTTATTTATTTGGGGGTAGGGAGCATGAGCAGGAAAGGGGCAGAGAGTCAGCGAGAGAGAGAGAGAAGCCCAAGCAGACTTCACACTGTCATCAAGAGTTGTATGCTTAACCAACTGAGCCACCCAGGTGCTCCAACATCGCACTTAAATTAGCAATCTTTTCAACCTGTGCAATCCATGGGATAAAAGAAAAAGAAAAGACAAAAAGGAAGAAAAGGAAGGAAAGAAACAGAAAGGAAAAAAATTTAAATAGCGAATTGTGTAAATGTGAAAGAAACCATTACTTGTTTTCCAGTACCTATTATCCTTTCTTCAAAAATAAAAGCCCCAAATTTTGACCAGATACAAGTTTTTCAAGAATAGATAGTACATTACCTAACTTTCTCAAAGTTATATGTGGTTACAT
The DNA here is from genome assembly GCA_028646485.1 of Cryptoprocta ferox. Classification (NCBI taxonomy): domain Eukaryota; kingdom Metazoa; phylum Chordata; class Mammalia; order Carnivora; family Eupleridae; genus Cryptoprocta; species Cryptoprocta ferox. The sequence continues at coordinate 16,085,185 of CM053559.1, forward strand.
AAGTTCTGACCAATGGGATGCTAGCAGAAAAGGTATGTGCAACTTCCAGGAAAGTACATGAAATAAATTCTTTTTTCTTTTCATGCCTTCTTTTTTTTCTTGTGTAATTATACTGGATGGGACCTCTGGTACACTGTCGCATAAAAGTAGTGAGGGTGCACTTCTTTGTCTTGTTTTTGATCTTAAGAAGAAAGCTTTCAATCTTTCACTATTTAGTCTGATGTTAGCTGTGGGTTTTCATAGATGCCCTTTATCACATGGAAGAACTTCTTTTCTGCTACTAGTTTGTTGATTGTTTTCCTTTTGAAATGAAACTCTTAAAGAGTTTTGAGTTTTATTAAATGCTTTCTCTGTATCTATTGGAAAAATCATGTATTTTTTTATATTTTTGCAATTTTATCAGTATGGCATAGTACACTGATTGATTTTCATATGTTGAGCCAAACTTGCATTACTGGGATAAATTCCAATTAGTCATGGTGTATATGTTACTGGATTCAGTTTTGCAAGTATTTTGTTGAGTATTTTTACATTATGTTCATAAAGGATATTGCTTTGCTATTATTTTTCTGTCATATAAAGAATCTTTATTGTTTATGAGCTGCTGTATTAGCATCTCCTATAATATTTTTCTGTCTTGAAGGCACACATTGTAAATCACTGTTGGCATTCTTAACTCCAACAAATGTGAATCTCTACATGATCTGCCATCTTTTTGTTAAAATACCTGTGTTACATAATACATCATGTTTTTCATTCTATTCTATGTTCAATTCAAGGTATTCATGCATTAATACACATATTACAATAATAATTATTTCATAATAGTTACAATTACAGACAGCCTTAATGTAGTATTTTGTCAAAGCATATTCTTAATGTTCACAATTATCTTCAACTAATCAAGATGAACATGACTGTATAAGTACCATCAAAAGTAACTATAAAAAGCAGATTTATATTTTAAAATGGTCCTTAAAACTACTGCTACAAAAAAGTGGTGAAGTAAGCAGCATAGTGTTATATGGACACTTTCTATAAGAAAAAGAAACAAACAGAAAAACCAAAAACAGCAAACAGTGAATATGCAGACCTGAATTTGAGTCCAGGCTTTGCCACTGAATTTCTGTGTTAACTTTAAAAGGTCAACTTTATCTCTTTGAGCCTCTGATTATTTTTTCTTTTTATTTGTTTAATGTTTACTTATTTCTGAGAGAGAAACAGACAGACAGTCAGAGAGCAAGCAGGGGAGGGGCAGAGAGAGACACACAGAATCCGAAGCAGGCTCCAGGCTCTGAGCTGTCAGCACAGAGCCCACCAGGGGGCTCGAACTCACGAACAGTGAGATCATGACCTGAGCTGAAGTCAGATATTTAACTGACTGAGCCACCCAGATGCCCCTCTGATTCTTTCTTTCTTTCTTTCTTCCTTATTTATTTTTTTATTTATTTATTTATGAGAGAGAGTGCACATGAGTGGGGAAGAGGAATAGAGTGAGAGAGAGAATTTAAGCAGGCTCCATGCTCAGCATGGAGCCCATTGCAGGGCTTGATCTCATGACCCTGGGATCATGACCTGAGCTGAAATCAAGAGTCAGGCGCTCAACCAACTGAGCCACCCAGGCACATTAAGCTTCTGATTCCTCATTTAGAATCTGGAGATGATAATAATAACCACCCTAGTTAAATGAAAAGTGTTGAGAAGCAGATGACAAGGGATTCTACTTCCAAAATTACTCCAGAAAATGGAAAAAAAAAAATCCAGGAACTAGGGGGGGCATACAATGCAAATAATGATGTAAAAGAAAAGGAAAATACAAGTTATAGTTAAATATTAATAATTATTGATGATGAAATTGTGGAATTTAATACAAGTGTTAAGCAAAGATAGGTAACCAGAAGAGTCATAATTCTAAAAGATTATAACCAAACGAGATTTAGAGGTAAAGAGGTAGGTGCATGGGGAAAGTAAAATAAGAGAAATGAAAACAAAAATTAAATTGTCTTATTTGGTTTGGAGGAGAGGCTGTTGACCCTGATTGTTTTGTTAAGCAGCCAGGAAAGTACAAATCAGTTTGTTATAAATCTAAGAATAATAGGTCTGGTTCACAAAAGGTAGTTGAACACGTGAATTGCCTTTGTACCCTCCCCAAATTTCACTGAAATTACAGAATAAATATAAAAATAGTAATAAGGCCATAAAACCATAGTATTGTTATAAACCCAGGAGGAGTGACACCAACAAACTTTTGAGGGGTATCAAGGAATTTTGACAGATATGGAGGTAAGCTCTGATTGCCGGCAAAATCTACCAAACTAAGAAGTTAATAATTTCATCCAGGTGAAAGAAAGGAGTTACAGAAGTGAAATTTGCCTGTAAAGTGTCTGTATAACCCTCAGATGAGAGGTAAATGAGGCCTTTGAAAAGGGCTAAGACTTGGACAATGGGCTGGATAATTCATTAAAAGGAAAAAAATCCACATAGCAATCCTGTTTTTGGAGAAGCTGAAAACAGTGTTTCTCTCCAGAATAAAAGTTTAAGTTCAGCTCTATTTTTTTAATTTTTAAAAAATGTTTATTTACTTTTGAGAGAGAGAGAGAGAGAGAGAGAGACAGAGTGTGAGAAGGGAGGGGCAGAAAGAGAGGGAGACACAGGATCTGAAGCAGGCTCCAGGCTCTGAGCTGTCAGCACAGAGCCCAAAGTGGGACTCAAACTCACAAACTGCGAGATCATGACCTGAGCCCAAGTTGGATGCTTAAGCGACCGAGCCACCCAGGTGCCCATCAAGTTTAGTTCTATTCAGTGGGAAGTCTGGCTCCAGAAATTTTCAGATTGGGCACCAGGTTTATAAGAGAAAGAAAGATAGGAGCACAGTGACTATCAACTGCCAAAAGAAACTGAGAAATTTGCATTACAAACTACTAATAAACCATAAAGGACAGCCTACTCATTCCCATGTACCCTCCCTGTACCATTAACCTTCTTCCCACCCACTATAATCATCAGAGAAAAGACATCTATCAACAGAACTTGCATCCATTATCTATTTGCCAGGTGAACAAGGCTTCTTAGTTAGGCAAGGGATATAAATTCTGGCTACCAATACCATGCAATCTATGTATACAGACATATAAGCAAACAAGATTAATTAAATATTAAAGTAAAACTAACAACATGAGAGGAACTAAACTTTTAAAAACCTTTAAAACAGGTCTGTAATTCAGAAATATCAGGGCTCCTACATACATCATGAGATTTAGAAGGTAAAAGGGAGGCACAGGCCATCCTCTGTTAGCTGCATCAGCACCAAATCAAGCTCCATTTACATTCTGGCATCTACTCACGAGCTTCAAAGGTGTATGGTTACAGTGGAGGAGCAATTGTGGAAAAGGTTAGCAGCAATAGCTGCACTCATTTTCTCACTTCTACATCGTTGCTATAATTGTATGATTTTGAAACTAACATTCTTATTGGATCCCTGACTTTCATTTCTCCAGTCTTTCAGAAGATTTTGTATGCACCAAATTTCTTTTCAGAGTAACATACCTAGACTGGTTTCTATTTCCTCCACTAAAATCTTATCTGTCTGATACAATGTTTAGTGCAGAAAGGTGTTCAGAAAAGAAAGAAATAAAACCTCAAAATGGGAATCTAAGATTTATTATTTGATGTGGTGTGGGTCAAAAGACAGTGATGATTTTTTTAAAAATAGTTATTTTGAGAGAGAGAGAAAGCACATGCACATGAGTGGAGGAGGGGCAGAGTAAGAAAGTGAGAGAGAAAGAGAGAGACAGAGAGAATCACAAGCCAACTCTGCACTGTCAGTGCAAAGCCCAATGTGACCTGAGCTGAAATCAAGAGTGAGACACTTAACTGACTGAACTACCCAGGCACCCCAACAGTGATGATTTTATTACCAGTGGAAAATAAGGTATCAGAATTCCAAGGCATGCATAGTAAAAGAGTTACCTATATTGCCACATGTAATCACACGGAATAAGGTGTCTGTTGAAGGCCAGTGTTTGGTAACAAGTATTTGTTATGATAGAATGCTAAGGTGGAAATAAGAAATACTAAGCTGGGTTGTAGCAGAAGAAGCCAAAAGCTAGCTGTCATGATCCTTTAAGTTTATTCCTTGCAGAAAGCCCATGGCTCATTTTATTTTGTCATAGTGAATATTTTCAGATATATTCAAGAGAAGGCAATATTGATGATGATTGTGTTCAAATTTCTGAACTTCAGGAGAATTCTAAATGTTCTCATAGAGGAAAGAGAGAATGTAGACAAAGGAATAGGAATCAGATTCAAAACAGAATTCGCAACTGCAACTTTGAAGATCTGGGAAATTCTAAAATCATTTTATATTTTGTAATAAAGGGTTCATTGATAATCATTCTTTTCAAACTATATAAAACATACTAACCACAGCATTTTCTTTAAGAATTTAGGCAGCAAGGACCTACTACAGTATAACATGGATAAAAACTTTCTACATATTTAATGAATAAATAATATTTAAAATATCTTTAAGTTAATCTATTTCACAGCTAGTATGTATGCACAGTACAAAAATTTTAAATGCACAAGAGTATAATGAAAATAAATTATCAGCTTATCTTTGTACCTTAGCCAGTCAGTCATCTTTCTAGATATAACAAGATTACCTTTTTTAAAAAAAGGCGTTTAGCTCAGGGCTGAGTTTTTATAACAGTTTTATTGAGATATAATTCACACACCATAAAACTCACTCTTTCTTGTGTAAAATTCAACAGTTTTTAGCATATTCATAAGTTGTACAACCATTTACCACTATATAATTCTAGAACATTTACATTACTCCAGAAAGAAATCTCATACACACCCATTAGTAGTCACCCCTCATTTCCCCTATTCCTAGTCTTGGCAATCACTCATTTACTTTCGGTCTCTATGAATTTGCCTCTTCTAGGTATTTCATATAAATGGAAGAAAAAAATGTGTGCTCTCATGTGTATGGATTCTTTTATCAAGCAGTGTTTTCGTGGTTCATTCACATAGTAACACAGCTTTTTTTTTTTTTTAAACTAACATGACACCAGGAGGTAAGATGGTGGAGAAGTAGGGGGACTGCAATTTGACTCATTCCTCAAACACAGCTGTATTGAGGTCAGAACACTCAGAATACCCAGGAATGCAGGCTGTGGAGTGACAGAAAAATCTCCAAAGGTGGAAAGAGACAGCTTGGCAGAAAAGAGGTGCGTGTTCGCGAATTGGGAGAGGTAAAACCAGTGGTGTAGGCATGAATGGGAGGGGACGCCATCTGTGGAGAGACAAAAGGAAGAGAAAAAGAGGCTGTGGAAGCGTAGTCTTGTATTTTGACAAGAGAAAAACCTCTCCAGACCATGGATTAGAGAACAAAAAATATGGAGAGAGCCAGTTTCTAAATTGCAAACGGCCTTAGGAGCTAAAGATCGGAGGTTTCAGGGGTGTGCAATTTTCTGTGGACTGGAGCTGGCCATGGGCAGGTACCCAGGGGAAGAAGGGGAGCCAGCGCAGGTATGCCGTAGCGATCTCAGGGGGCACACCGGGGGGAAAACAGTCCCCTCCGTTGAGGACTGTGAGAAGGGGGTACATTGCCCCTCCAAGGACAAAAGACTCTACAGGCACCAGCCAGAAGCCCTTTGTCATCTGGGCAGAGTGGCAGTACCCCAGAACCAGGTCATGGAGTGAATCTTTTAAGACATTGAGTTTTGAATCCCAGCCCAGTGCCAAGGAGGCGTGGGAGACTGTGGAGCAGGGCAAGTCATCTGCCTGCGCTACTCTGTGAGTGCTGCCTGAACAACGTGGTTTGAAACACCAGGTCCCGGGAGCAGAGATTGCGGAGTCTCCATTTTTCTCCCTGTCACCAACATGGTGGGGCCTCAGGAAACAGGACAGCAGCCCCCAGTGGGGTTGAGACCCACTTACACCAAACCACACCCCTCCATGCCTGGTAACTGCTTATCTACGAAATGAGACGACACTGACCGAACCAAACAGCCTCTCTTCCAGACCAGCACAGCCTCCAGTTCCAGGCACCAACAGACCACTGTCCTGTTGTTTTGTATGGTTACTTCAATGAACAAATCAAAACATACCTGGTGGAAGGTCCGAACAATCCACCACTGTGGATTGGTTTAGGAATTCCCTGAGCTTACACCAATGGGTTAACAGGGCTAGAGCAGAAAGCAACCACAGGGCTGAAGTACCCCAGCATAGAACAAAGCATAGAGTAGGAAACCTCTTCCACAAGACAAAGGTGTCCGAAAATAGTTAAACAGGGCCAAAGAGCCCCCAGAAGAGCAGAAAGGTAAACAGGAAGAAAGACTTCCAAAGCAGGGTGAAATTTCCTGGAGTTAATTAAAAAAACAAAGTGCCTTGTTGACCCTGAGGCAGCATGCTCTGTCTTATCCAAGTTAAGAGAGATGCAGCACCTGGTGCCTGCTGTAAACAGCCATTTGCTCAGCGCCAGGATTAGGTTTGAAAAGACCTAATGTCTTCGAAACCCCCTTCTCTCACACAACATAAGTTAATGGTCACTGTTTTATTGTCTCTTTCTGCACATCCATAACATTTGTAAGCCTTCTGATCCTAATAAATATGGAGCAAGGACCCTTACTTGGGGCTCTTGTCTCCTCCCAGACATTAGTCTCTCTCGTATTCAAATCTGTGTCTGCTCTCTTGTTGGACAAGAGAGAACTCCAGACTCAAAATCTGTGACACACCACTATGAGCAGTGGGATAGAATAGCCAAAGATGCAACAACAGAGTGCATGCAACACACTCCAAAAATACTTCCTGAAGTGCCAGGTCCTGGACAGTGTATGATCCCTTTTTAATATAGTAGTACTTTCAGGTGCAGGACACATAACAGGCTATTAAAACATATAAAAGACAGAAACCTAGCCAAAATGATGAAACAGAAGAATTCTCCTCAAAAGAAATTCCAGGAAGAAATGACAGCCAGAGAATTGCTCAAAACAGATATAAACAATATGTCTGAACAAGAATTTAGAATAATAGTCGTAAGACTAATACCTGTGCTTGAAAAAAGCATAGAAGACAGCAGAGAACCTATTGCTACACAGACCAAGGACCTAAGAAACAGTCACGATGAATTAAGAAACGCTGTAAATGGGGTGCAAAATAAATTAGATGCAGTGACAGCAAGGATGGAAGAAACAGAGGAGAGAATAGGTAAAATAGAAGATAAAATTATGAGAAATGATGAAGCTGAAAAAAGAGGGAAAAGAAGTTACTAGACAATGAGGGGAGAATTAGAGACCTAAGTGATTCAGTGAAACAAAATAATACCCATATCAAAGGAGTTACAGAAGAAGAGGCAGAAAGTTTATTTGAACAAATTATAGCTGACAACTTCCCTAATCTGGGGAAGAAAACAGACATTCAAGTCCAGGAGGCATAGAGAACTATCTTCGAAATCAGCAAAAACAGACTGACACCACGACATGTCATGGTGAAACTGGCAAAATACAAAGATAAGGAGAATTATTAAAGCAACTAGGGACAAACGGGCCCTAACGTACAAGGGTAGACACATAAAGGGTAGTAGTAGACCTGTCCAATGAAATTTGGCAGGCCAGAAGGGAGTGGCAGGAAATATTCAGTGTGCTGAATAGGAAAAAAAAATGCAGCCAAGAATCCTTTACCCAGCAAGGCTGTCATTCAGAATAGAAGGAAAGAGAAAGGCTTTCCCAGACAAACAAAAACTAAAGGAACTCACGACCACCAAACCATCCCTGCAGGAGATCCTAAGAGGGACTCTGTGAGTGGAAAGCAGCAAAGACTACCAAGGACCAGATACATCACCACAAGCATGAAACCTACAGATAACGCAATGACACTAAATCCATATCTTTCAATAATCATTCTGAATGTCAATGGACTAAATGCCCCAATCAAAAGATACACGGTATCAGAATGGATTGAAAAAACCAAGATCCATCTTGGTTTGCTGCCTACAAGACACTCATTTTATACCTGAGGACCCTGCAGATTGAAAGTGAGGGGATGGAGAACTCATCTATGAATGAGATAGATGTATCATCCTACTGGATGTCAAAAGAAAGTCAGAGTATCCGTGCTTATATCACACAAACTAGATTTTAAAACCAAAGACTGTAACAAGAGATGAAGAAGGACATTATATCACAATTAAGGGGTCTATCCATCAAGAAGAGGTAATGATTGTAAATGTCTATGCCCCCAATGTGAAAACACCCAAAAATATAAACCAATTAATCATGAACATAGATAAATGTATAGATAATAATACTGTGATTTTAGGGGACTTTAATATTCCATTTATAGCAATGGACATAACATCTAGGCAGAAAATCAATAAGAAAACAAAGGCTCTGAATGACACATTGGACCAGATGGACTTAACAGATATATTCAGAACTTTTCACCCAAAAGCAGCAGAATACATATTCTTCTTGAGTGCACATCGAACATTCTCCAAAATAAATCACATACTGGGTCACAAAACAGCCCTCAACAAATAGAAAAGGATTGTGGGATGGGCTAAATGGGCAAGAGGCATTAAGGAAGACATTTGTTGGGATGAGCAGTGGGTGTTATATGTAGGGGACGAATTACTGGATTCTATACCTGAAATCATTATTGCACTATATGCTAACTAACTTGGAAGTAAATTTAAAAATATATATGTATATTAAAGGATTGAGATCATACCATGCATATTTTCAGATCACAATGCTATAAAACTTGAAATCAACCACAAGAAAAAATTTGGAAAGCCCAGATACATAGAGATTAAAGAACATCTGCTAAAGAATGAATGGGTGAACCAGGAAATTAAAGAAGAAATGTAAAAATATATGGAAGCAAATGAAAATGAAAACACGACAGTCCAAACCCTCTAGGATGCTGCAACGGCAGTCATAAGAGGAAAATACATTGCAATCCACGCCTATCTCAAGAAGCAAGAAAGGTCTCAAATACACAACCTAACCTCACATTTAAAGGAACAAGAAAAGCAAAAAGCCCAAAGCCAGCAGAAGAATAAAAATAATAAAGATTAGAGCAGAAATAAACAATATAGAATACCCCCCAAAAAAACCAGTAGAACATATCAATGAATCTAAGAGCTAATTTTTTGAAAGAATAAACAAAATTGATAAACCTCTAGCTGGATTTCTCAAAAAAGAAAAAAAGAAGGGACCCAAAATCATGAATAAAAGAGCAGAGATCATAACCAACACTACAGAGGTAAAACAATTATTAGAGAATACTATGAAAAATTATATGCCAACAAAAGAACAATCTGGAAGAAATGGACATATTCCTAGACACCCACACTCTACCAAACCTCAAAAGGGAAAAAAATAGAAAACTTGAACAGATAACCAGTGAAGAACTTGAATCAGTTATCAAAAATCTCCCAGTAAATAAGAGTCCTGGGCCAGACAGCTTCCCAGGGGCATACTCCCAGACATTTAAAATAGATATAATACCCATTCTTCTCAAGCTGTTTCAAAAAATAGAAACAGAAGGTAAGTTTCCAGACTCATTCTGTGAAGCCAGCATTACCTTGATTCCCAAACCAGACAGAGACCCCACTAAAAAGGAGAATTACAGGCCAATATCCCTGATGAACATGGCTGCAAAAATTCTCAACAAGATACCAGCAAATCAAACTCAAAGTATATTAAAAGAATTATTCACCATGATCAAGCAGGATTCATTCCTGGGTTGCAGGGCTGGTTCAATATTCACAAATCAATTGTGATATATCACATTAAAAGAAGAAAAGCTAAGAACCATATGATCCTGTCAATAGATGCAGAAAAAGCATCTGACAAAATACAGCATCCTTTCTTGATAAAAACCTTCAAGAAAGTCGGGATAGAAGGAACATACCTTAACATCATAAAAGCCATATATGAAAGACCCATTGCTAATATCATCCTCAATGGGAAAACACTGAGAGCTTTCCCCCTGAGATCAGGAACACGGCAGGGATGTCCACTCTCACCACTGTTGTTTAACATAGTTTTGGAAGTCCTAGTCCCAGCAGTCAGACAACAAAATTAAATAAAAGGCATCAAAATTGGCAAAGAAGTCAAACTTTCACTTTTCGCTGACATGATACTCTACATGGAAAACCTGCATGACTCCACCAGAAAACTGCTAGAACTGATACATGAATTCAGGAAAGTCACTGGATATAAAATCAGTGTACAGAAATTGGTAGCATTTTCCACAAAAAAAAAATGGGAAAAAAATTCCATGCTCATAGATCAGAACAAATATTGTTAAAATGTTGCTAGTACCCTAAGTAATCTACACGTTCAATGCAATCCCAATCAAAATAGCACCAGTATTCCTCACAGAGTTAGAACAAATAATCCTAAAATTTGTATGGAGCCACAAAAGACTCTGAATAGCCAAAGTAATGTTGAAAAAGAAAACCAAAGCTGGAGGCATCACAACTCCAGACCTTAACCTGTACTAATCATCAAGATACTATGGTATTGGCACAAAAAGAGACACATAGGCCAATGAAACAGAATAGAGAGCCCAGAAATGGACCCAAAAATATATGGCGAACTAATCTTCAACAAAGCAGGAAAGAGTATCCAATGGAAAAAAAAACAGTCTCTTTAGCAAATGGGATTGGGAAAACTGGACAGCAACATGCAGAAGAATGAACCTAGACCACTTTCTTACATCATACACAAAAATAAATTCAAAATGGATGAAAGACCTAAATGTGAGACAGGAAGTCATCAAAATTCTAGAGGAGAAAACAGGCAACAACCTCTCTGACCTCGGCCACAGCAACTTCTTACTTGACATGTCTCTGAAGGGAAGGGAATTAAAAGCAAAAATGAACTATTGAGACCCCATCAAAATAAAAAGCTTCTGCACAGCAAAGGAAAACAATCAACAAAACTAAAAGGGAACCAACAGAATGGGAGAAGATATTTGCAAATGACATATTGGATAAAAGGTTAATATCAAAAATCTACAAATAATTCAACAAACTCAACACCTAAAAACAATCCAGTGAAGAAATGGGCAGAAGATGTGAATAGACAGTTTTCCCAAAAAGAAGTTTTTTTCCAGATGGCAGAGATACATGAAAGATGCTCAACATCACTCATCATCAGGGAAATACAAGTCAAAACCACAGTGAGATATGGCCTCACACTTGTCAAAATGGCAAAAATGAACAACTCAGGAAACAACATATGTTGGTGAGGATGCAGAGGAAGGGGAACCCTCTTCCACTATTGGTTAGAATGCAAGCTGGTGCAGCCACTCTGGAAAACAATGTGGAGATCCTCAAAAAATTAAAAATAGAACTACTCTATGACCCAGAAATTGCACTACTAGGAATTTATCCAAAGGGATGCAGGAGTGCTGTTCAAAGGGGCACATGCACCCCGATGGTTATAGCAGCGCTATCAACAATAGCCAAATTATGCAAAGAGCCCAAGTGTCCATCAACTGATGAATGGATAAAGAATATGTGGTATACACACACACACACACACACACACACACACACACACACCTCGGAATGCTACTCAGTGATGACAAAGAATTCAGGGGTGCCTGGGTGGCTCAGTCGGTTGAGCGTCCAACTTTGGCTCAGGTCAAGATCTCACGGTCCGTGGGTTTGAGCCCCGTGTCAGACTCTGTGCTGACAGCTCAGAGCCTGGAGCCTACTTCAGATTCTGTGTCTCTCTCTCTCTCTGCCCCTCCCTTGCTTGTGCTCTGTCTCTCTCTGCTTCTCAAAAATAAATAAACATTAAAAAAATTAAAAAGAAAAAGAATTTAAATCTTGCCATTTCCAACAACATAGATAGAACTAGAGGGTATTAAGTCAGTTAGAGCAAGACAGATATCATATGTTTTCCTTCATATGTGGGATTTGAGAAACTTAACAGAAGACCATGGAGGAAGGGAAGGAAAAATAAGTTACAAACATAGAGGGAGGCAAAACATAAGAGACTTTCAAATACAGCAAACAAACTGAGGGTTGATGGCGTGGAGGTTTGGGCCATGGGGAAAATGAGTGATGGGCTTTGAGGAGGGCACTTATTGGGATGAGCACTGGGTAATAAATGTAAGTGATGAATCACTGGGTTCTACTCCTAAAGCCAAGACCATTGCATGTTAGCTAACTTCACAATAAATTGTTTAAAAACAACAACAACATGATACTACGAAATGTTATCAGTATTTGTTCTGTATGAAGATAAAATTGAGAGGTGAGTACTTCAATATTTGCTATAATAGCTATTTATTATAGCTATTATTTATTTATTATAGCTATTATTAGACAAATATCTTAGACAAGCTAATGTATTTAATTATTTTTCAGGGTATATGAATGGCAGTCTTAGGAGCTTTGTTTCACAAGGGCCAAGTCCCAAGAAAGCAGAACAGATGGGCAAAGACAGCATCAGTGGAGCGACATCATAAAATGTACAATATTGGATGTTAGAGAGACAAATAAGGTTAGTTAGAGACAGGTTTCATGTCATCAACTCAAAAGGTGAAGAAGCTTTCAAACAAACAAAAATGCGTAAATGATACCTTCTGTTCTTTTTTAATCCATCAGATCTTTAAATAACAAATCATAAGCAAATTGCCTAACATTGTTCTATATCTATACAACTCATTTAAAAAAAATTATTGGAAAATGTAACGGACAAAAGTGAAAAATAAATAAATGTACCGATCAAAGGATCATCAAGAAGCCAACACCTTTCTAAACACCATGCCAAGACCAAAGAGGCCTCTCTTGAGCTCCCTCAATTCCTACTTCCTACTTCCTATAAAGTTAGTCATTATCCTGAGTCTAATACTGTTTTTACATTTTACATAAATGGACTCACACCGTATATGTTGTTTTGTTTCTGGTTTCTTTGACTAATATGTGTGTGTGTGTGTGTGTGTGTGTGTGTGTGTGTGTGTGTCTGTGTGAGAGAGAGAGAGAGAGAGAGAGAGAGAATCACATTGTTGTGTGTAGTTGTAGTGTATTTGAAGTGTGGAAGCACATGCTTGAATGTAGTACGTTCATTTATTCATTTGCTCCTGATAAACATTTTTAGTCTTTCTAGTTCTATTTCCATTCTAAATAATTAGAATTTCCATTCTAAATAATGATTCTATATGCATTCTTCTTTATGACTCTTGGTGCGCATAAGCACACATTACTGTTGGGTTTATATCTCAGAGTGAAATTACTGGATCACATAATATTCAAATATTCAACTTTAGTACAAAAAGTCAAGCAGATTTTCAAAAGTAGTACCAATTTACTCTCATCAGCAATGTGTTTAGGTCTGGTTTTCTTTTCTTCTATTTGGAACTTAAAGAGAGTCTGGAATCTTTAGTTTGATATCTTCTATCAGATTTGAAACAGTTTTTGTTATTATAGCTCCAATTTTTTCCCCCTAATCTCCTAGTCATCTCCAAGACTTCAATTTCATGGATCTTGGATGCTCTCTATTGTGTATGTCTCTTGCACTATCTCCATTTTGCTTACCAGTTCCTTTTTTATTCTTTTCCTATTGTATTTTACTATAAGTATCAAGGAGAAACAAGGCTGTACCTTCAACACTTTACTTGGAAATCTTCTCAGCTAAATATCCAAATTCATCATTGACAAATTCTACTTTATATCTAACAATAGGACACAATTTAGCCAAGTTTTCTGCTACTTATAACAAGGATCACCTTTCCTCCAATGTTCAATAACATGTTCCTCATTTCTTTCTGTTACCAGAACTACCTCTCTCTTTTTTAAATTTTTTAATGTTTATTCATTTTTGAGAGAGACAGAACACAAGCGGGGGAGGGCAGAGACAGAGAGAAGGAGACACAGAATATGAAACACGCTCCAGGCTCTGAGATCCTGACGCAGGGCTCAAACTCAGGAATGGTGAGATCATGACCTGAGCCGAAGTCAGATGCTTAACCAAATTCCAAAGGCATTTCCTCTTTTTTAAGGTATTTATTACAGTATTAACTCTCTTCTGGTACCAAAATCTGTGTTAGTTTTCAAAGTTTACCATAAAAATAATTAAAATTGAATGGATTAAAACAGTAGGAATTTATTTTCTCACTGTTCTGGGGGTCATAAATCTGAAATCAAGAGGTTGACAGGGGCATACTTCCTCCAGAAACTCTAGGAGACACTCTTTCCCTGCCTCTTCCGGTTCCTAGTGGCTCCTGGTGTTCCTGGGCTTGTGGTAGCATAACTCCAATCTCTGCCTCTGTCTTCACATGGACTTCTTTGTGTGTCTGTGTCTTCCCTTCTTTTCTTAAAAAATATTAGTCTTTGGATTTAGGGCCTATCCTAATCAAGTATGACCTTAAATAATTACATCTGCAATGACCCTAATTTCAAATAAGTTCATATTTTGAGGTTGCAGGTGTTCATGAATTTTCAGTGGACATTATTCAATCCTCCACACTAATGTCTTTGAAAAGAAAAAGATAGTCTGCATTGTCTGAATAACCTAGTCTGCCAATCTTGGAAGGGAAAGTCTATGAAAAGTTTCTAAATCAAGTAACTTTAACTCATAATATTTCACTAGGGCCCCACATTTTGAGAGATCTTATATTTCTTGGATAAAACTGTTGTGATTAGACTGGCTGGGATTAAAGAAAACATGGATGAACTATTCTTGCCAAGTTTTATTATGAGGTTAACGCTTGGTTTGAAATGTGAATTTGGAAGATTCCTTTTTCAAAGTTATAGTTCAAATTTAATAGCATAGAAATTATCTACATCTTGAAGGTTTGCTAGCCATTATGGACTGAATGTTTGTATCATCCCCCTACCTTCAATGTGATAGTATTTGGAGATGGGGGCTTTGAGAGATAATTAGGTTTAGGTGAGATCATGAGGGTGGAGCCCCCATGATGAGATTACTGTCTTTATAAGAAAAAGAGAGGCCAAAACTTGCTCACTCTCTCTGCCAAGTGAGGATGGCCTCCATCTGCAAGCTAGGAAAAGGGTTCTCACTAGGGATGGAATCTATTGACACCTTAACTTTGGACTGGTGAATGCTTTTATATTTATAGATGTTATTAAAGACCAACAAAAGTAGTTTGCTTTCTGTAGATGAGTACACCTTCACTGTCTTACCTTATGGATACACAAACTCTGCAGCCCTATTATAGGGTGCTTGATCATCTCTTTATTCCACAGAAATTCATGTTGGTCAATTACATGGATGGTATTATGCTGATTGGACCTAGTAAGATGTTGGGAAGTGAATCTGACCAAAAATTAGGTTTCTGCCACTTTACTGAAATTTCTAGGGTTCCGGTGGTCTGGGACCTGTCACGATAGCCCTTTTGAAGAGAAGAACAGATTACTGCATTTAGTTCTCTTATCACAAGGATGATTTCTATTATGTGGGCCTCTTTGGATTTTGGAGGCAACATTTACCTCATCTGTGTGCTACTGATCCATTTACTGAGCAACTTGAAAAGCTGCTAGTTTTGGGCAGGATCCTACAACAGGTCTGGGTTGCCACACAAACTGTTCTTCAACTAAGATGTATAACCTAGCAGATCTGTTGGTGCTTGAAGCAAATTACCATGCTACCTCACTTATCCATCATGAACTGAGTCTTCTCTCACCAACAAAGCTGTAAGATTGAATATGCACAGTAACATTTCATCATCAGATGGAAACCACCACCAAATGGATTTGAGCAGGTCCTGAAAGTGTAAATTGCATGTCCATATTCTGTACTCCCCTCTCAACATGCGCCTATGGAATGGAGCATTCCCTCTGACCAATTAAGTAAGAAAAACATATTTGAGCCTGGTTTACAGATGGCTCTGTATAAAATGCTAACAACATTCCAAAGTAGACAGTTGTAATATTTTAGTCTCCCTCTGGATTGATCCTAAAGGACAGTGGTGAAGGATAATATGGTGTGGTTTCTTACTACTTTCCCTAGTTATCCACTAGTAAAATTATGAGTTACCATCTCTGCAACTGTGGTTTTGCTGATGTAGAAGTCATAATTTCAAGGGAAGAAAGCTCTATTACTCTATTAGCTTGGGAGGTTGATTTTGATTAGCAAGGGGAAATTGGGATACTACAACTCAAAGAGGGCAAGGAGGAGCGATTATGTCTGGAATGCATAGATTCCCCTAGGGCATTTCCTTATTATTCCTTTTCTTGTCGAATTCCTTCTTCAGTTTCCATATTCCTGAACTAGGTTTATATCTAAGTCTGTGACAAAAGGCTCTAGAAACAGGGTGGCTCTGTCCTCATGGGTTCCACCCATCCCCACAAGTTCTAATGTATCTTTGCTTCTGCACTTCATGTTCCTCTTCCCCTACTGACTGTCTCCCCTGTTGACTTCAGACTGCAATAAGAGACTGCATGATGTCAACTGCTTATAATAAATTCTTTATTATCTATGTTTATTTCCTAGAAGTTCTGTTTCTCTGGCTAAACCCTAACTGACTTGATCTAACATTTCTGTTCTGACTCCTCTCTCCTGGCCTGGTCCTGATTTTATTCATGTTCTCTAGGGTTTTAGCATTCATTGACCCTCTTCCCCTTCATACACTTTCCTTCATACACAGTCTTCATGGACAAGCTCATCTGTTCCCAATAACTCACTTATATCTCCTTTCCTTTTGAAGTGTACCTCTAGACCAAACTTCTCTCTTGAACTGAAGAGTGAGGTTTCTGCCAGCCTTCAGAGTATCTCTAATTGGATATTTCATAGGTATCCCAAACTTAACATTTCCAAAGAGTAGTTTATATTCTTGATCTTGGTTAGGACACTATATACCCAGTAACCTAAGTCATATATCAGTGTCTATTATAGCACATATCATAGAGCTTTGTAATAATTATACCCCTAGCTCCACTAGACTTGAAGATGCTGAAGAAAGACAGCAGTGTTATTCTTCTCACCCTAAGCACACAGTGCGAGGAGCATACATAGTGGGCACTTAATATATCTTTACGGAATGAATAAATGGTGGTGCCTCTGGGTGGCACAGTAGGTTAAGCTTTGACTCTTGATTTTGGCTCAAGTCATGATCTCACAGTTCATGGGTTTGAGCCCTGCATGGAGCTCTGTGCTGACTGTGCAGGGCCTGTTTGGGATTCTTTCTCTCCCTCTTTCTCTGCCCCTCCCCTGCTTATGCATGTGCATGCTCTCTCTCTCTCAAGATAAATAAACATTTAGAAAATGAGTGAATTAATGGATTCATAGAGAAGATAGAAAATTCAGAGAGATAATAAATAACAACACTGAAGAAGAATAGAACATAGCTATTCTAAATAATTTCTAATGTGAAGATCTAGGTGTATGGTATAATTTTCCAAAAATTGTAAATATGCAGTTTTCCTAAAATATTATTTAACCAGAAGGTTTCAGTGAAAATAAATACCAGTTTGAAATTATTAGAGTTTCTTTACTTTTTAGTATTCATTGAATTTTGTACATTAACTTCTTCAGGTATTTAATTTAAACTAATGACAGTATGTGAAGCTTTGAGATTTATAACAGTGAAAGTAAACTTTCATAAACCAAAATATGTTTTCATTTTTCTAATAGAAATTTTATAATTAAATACAGTTTATGCGAAGTAACCATAATACTCGTGGAAGAACATATTTATTTTTAGATTAAGAATAGCTACAAAATCTTCATTAACAAGAGAAGGTATAATTTGTATTTGCGTTATCAGAAAAACAACCACAGTTGTCAACTTATCTGCTAGAAAAATAATTAAATGCCTAAATGCAAGCAGAGTAAAATAATATAAGATTCTGCCTTCAATTTGCATTAATATAATCATATTCCATGGCTCACTTATCAAATTATTCCTCTCTAAAGAAGCTATTTCTTTACTGTCACACATTAATAACAAAACATAATCACTATACCTTCCAGAATTTTCTAGGCTCGAATTTTCAGAGAAAGTATGCAAGAAAAATAATTTTTGGAGGGCGCTGTTGATATACTGCTTAGACTTTTTTAGAGCTATTCACAGTACAACTTACATTTGATTTAGACAACTACTATTTATACATTTTTGTATTTAAAATTATTCACAAAACTAAATCAAAGTCAGAGTCTTTAATCCAAAGGTGATGGTTGTTTTTAGCAGAATTTAGACTACTTTTATTTGATTCTAGTCAACTCCATCCATCGATGGCTATACTAACAATTCTTTTTAGTCATACCTCCTCCTTTCTCTAGATTTATTTTCAGTCACCTTGATCCTGTCAGGCTTTGATGAGAGAGCTACACCCTTATCTCTTTGTCCAGACCTTCAAATTGTTCAGTTGAGAGGATTTACTGAGACACCTTAATTTATTGAGATGTTTCAATAAAGGTGTGATGGCTACACTGTTCATTGGGTCGTTATCTTGAGATTTTAATTGATCTTTTTGGCTAAACATCAGTCTCAGTTTTATCTTATACAGGTAGAGATGATATCAGCTATATCTTCTAACTCTACAAGTCTCTGAATTTCTAGATGCTCCATTCCCTGTCACTGCAGCTTGCACACTGACCAATTATTTTCTGAGCCCATCTCTTTATTGTACTTGCTTGTAAACTGTTGCCAATAGTGCCTGACACATGTGGTTAACATATTCCTTGCCTGCCATTTCACTGAAATCTGTGAGTTTATGAGGGTCATTAACTGCCTTCCAATTGAGAACAATTTCATCAAATGTTCTAGGACTGTATAACTTAAATAAATTGCCACCTGTTCAGTCTCTGATAACAGTTACCTTGTTACCTGTTACTGTCACCTGAATCCAATGCCACATATTTTAGGATTTTTATTATGGGAATATAATAAAAATTGCCACCTCACTTTCAGTGCCAAATTCTTTATTAGAGTAGGTTAAGTTAGGCTGCAGTGACAAACTACTCTCAAATCTGGTGACTTGCAGCAATAAAGTCTTATTTCTCATTCTCAATATATGTTCATTGTACGTCAGCAATGTCTCTGCTCAAGTAAAGTTCATTCTGACACCTAAGCCTCTACCTAGAACACTGTAGATCTTGTGGCAGACAGAAAGGAAAGAACATGGCAGATTTTGGCTCTTAAAGCTTCTGCTTGTGCATGACACAGGTTACATGTTTGGCATTCCATTTGCTTATAAAGCAAGTCATCCTATCAAGCCTGACATTGAGGCAAGTGAGTGATACTTCTTCCAGGGAGAGGCAAACAGGTATTTGTATACAGTAAAATCTACCACACATACCAAAACTACTTCTAAAGCCAAAATGTATTTTTATAATATGTATCCTCCACTCTGGCTTCTTTCCTTGATTGTCTCTTCTATTCTTCCAATCCCTGATTAAAATATAGGCCACAGACTCTTTCCTCTAACATTAATATGCATAATTCAAACTTTTATCATTTGACATTCTGGTTAATATTTAATGAAATTCATATTTTGCCACCCTGCTTGGTTAACATTTCCAAAGTCATCACTTATCTACTTATACTTTTGTTACCTCTAGAAACTAGATCAATGACAAAAAGTGAGCCACTAGATTTTACTTTCTTATTAACAGTGGTAT
Organism: Cryptoprocta ferox; assembly: GCA_028646485.1. Classification (NCBI taxonomy): domain Eukaryota; kingdom Metazoa; phylum Chordata; class Mammalia; order Carnivora; family Eupleridae; genus Cryptoprocta; species Cryptoprocta ferox. The sequence continues at coordinate 16,104,798 of CM053559.1, forward strand.
TCATGTATATCTATTTACTTATTTTATTATAACTTATTAAAAATAAAATATTGAACGGTGCCTGGGTGGCTCAGTCGGTTAAGCATCTGACTTTGGCTCAGGTCATGATCTCACAGTTTGTGAGTTCAAGCCCCACGTCAGGCTCTGTGCTGACAGCTCAGAGCCTGGAGCCTGCTTCAAATCTGTGACTCCCCCTCTCTCTGCCCCTCCCCTGCTCATGCTCTGTCTCTCAAGAAATAAACATAAAAAATTAAAATAAAATAAAATAAAATAAGGCAAGAAATCTTCCTCCTAATTCTTTGCTGAAAGTCCACCTACACTTATTGCTGCTAAGTTTCTGTGTTCACTTTTAAGTATTTTCCATGATTTTCGTGCAAATTTTAAAAAATATAGCCACATTCCTCACTACAATCTATAAAGTCAATGTCAGGGTCCTTCACAACCTTTCTCATCTCATTTTCTTTTCTTCTTTGATATGGATCAGCCACATTGGCTTTGGGTTTTTTTTTTTTTTTTAATCTCAAAACCATTGCTTTTGACAACTGGAACATTCTTCATCAATATCATCACCAGGTTACCTCCTTATTTAAGTTTCAGCTCAAATTTTACCTCCTCAGAGGGAACTTCCTTGTCTATTCTCACTAAAGTAACATTCTTTCCTCCAGTCCTGCATGACTTTCTCCCTTATTTTATATTTTAAAATATAAGTAAAATACTATATATATTTAAATATATATACTTAATTTTTATATAATTTAATATTTATATATGTAAGTAGGCTCCATGCAACATGGTGCTTGAATTCATATTCATATGTAATATGAATTCATACTTAGTATTATATATACACTTAATAATTTATATAATTTAATATTTGCCTTATATATGTGTGTGTATGTGTATATATATATATATATTTAAGTAGGCTCCATGCAACATGGGGCTTGAATTCATGACCCTAGGATCAACACCTGAGCTGAGATAGAGTTAGATGCTTGATGCTCAATCAACTGAAGCACCCAGGTGACCCTCTTATTATTATATTTTATTGGCTTATCACTATCTAAAATTATTTTGTTTCTGGTTTCTCTTTCCAACTTCCATGTAATCTTCTTTAGGACTAAACAGTGTTTTCATTCAAGGATTTCTCCCAGATTAGAAGACTGCCTGGGGCTGAGTAGGTACTTATGATAAGATTTACTGAATGAATGAATGAAACACCAGTTTTCCCAAACTTCATGACTTATCATCTTAATCACCATTTATCTTTTTTCTTTTCCACCTTGTTGGCCTTATTTCCTCTACCAAACATTGCATGTTGGAATTCCTCAGCTCCATGTCCTTTGTCTCTTTTGTTACCTTCTACTTCTCTCCCTAAGCAATCTCATTCAGTCATATGGTGTCATTTCCCATTAATAAACTGAGTCCTAAATATATTTGTGTAGTCTAGATCACTTTCCTGCCCTACAGAAATCTACTTGTATTTTACATAAATACTTATCCATCATTCTCTATTGTTTCTTATCTCAATAACTGGCATCAACCCCAAACAGCTGGTCAAAACTGAACCTGTTAAATTATCCTGGGCTGCTTCTCCTCACTTCCTCATATTCAATCAACCACCAAGTCCTTGTTGGTGCTACCTCTTAAATATCTCTGTAATCGGTTCTTCATCATCACATTTCCCACACTGGGCAAAGCTTCAATTACCTTACAAGGACTACTACAGTGGCCCTTGACCAGTCCCTCCCTTTCCATGCCTATCTCCTTTAATTCATTCTTTATAGACAAAGCAATCATTGAAAACTAAAGCAACTTTTTCCTTCCTTCCTCCCTTCCTCCCTCCCTCCCTTCCTTCCTTCCTTCCTTCCTTCCTTCCTTCCCGCATAACTTTCTAATGGTCTCAGCATAAAACCCTTGATGTACTGGCGCAGCAGATCTGATCCCTACCGTGCTCTCCGTCTTCAAGTTCCTACCACACCAGACCTCCTACAGTTCCTCAGGGTATTTCTAGTTTCAGACTGTCACACTTATAAGCACTATTTTGTACAGCGGCATTATCCGTTTTCAGCTTTTTGCTTATCCTTCAGGTTTGACGTTGCTTTTTCAGAGAAGCCTTTTCCTCGTTTTCCCAGTCCCAACACTACGATTTGATTAATTCTTTAAACTACACAGGGAATTGGAGAGGGTTCAGATTGTCCCCGGAGACCCCTAAAAGCCTGTCTCATGAAAAACAAAAAAACAAACAAAACAAAATAAAATAAAATAAAGAACATAACAGATAAATGAAAATTGTGTTAGAGTACTGGAAAAACTATGTGTAGGAACACGACCACTGAAAACATTTTAAAAATCAATTTCGGGTCCGAGGAGGATGTATAGTGGTACGGCAATGAACATTAAATCGAGGGCCAGGACCTGGGACCTAAAGATTACGTTGAAACGACTATTGACATCTTTAAGTCATTTACTAGCTTTTAACTTCTGCCCGTAAGGGACAATCTAAGGCAGGAAGCAGCTGCAGTCTTTTAAAACCGCAGTCGCTGACCTTAGCAGCAAGAGACTCGACCTGCCCTCCCAGCGCCTGACACCCAACAGCCACAGGCGCCGCACAGCTCCCTCAGCGCCGGTCACGACCGGCAGGCGCGCGCCGAGCACGCGCGCCCCCAGGGCCTCAACGCGCGGACCCGCTCGCAGGAGGCTACCAAAAAGACCCCGCCCACCCTATTTCTCAATGAGTGTCTTCCCGAGAAAGTGCCTGTTTAGTCCATCAAAGTGTTCTAGTGTCGACGCAAAAATTTACCGGTCAGAAGCATATATAGGACAGGACTGAGAATGTTGTGTTTGGGACCGGAACGTAAGGGTCTGGCTAGGTAAGGGCGGATGCGTGAGGTTCTTGATCAAAGCAGGCACTGTTAAGGACAGCCGCATCCGGGCGCTCTTGCCGCAAGCTGCGCTCCGCGCCAGGGGTCCTTAGGTAGGAGGTTCTTAGTGACTTTGGACGTCCGTGCATCCTAGGTGTAAGTACTGCTTACTGCTGGGCCCTGCAGGTTTGATCTTTTCTGCTCCTGTAGCCGAGGCCGCTGCCGCAGCCATGTTACGCCAGATCCTCGGTCAGGCCAAGAAGCATCCAAGCGTAAGTTCGTGACACCTTTTGCAGTGTTTTACTTGCCCATCCTGTGTCCAGCTGCGGTGCCTCAGTTCCTTGGGGACTGCCTCATTCACAATCATTAGCCGTTTCTCGGGGCTGGACCTTGGCTCACTTGTGATATTCTGTTAGTTCCCCCCAAGCCCTTGAGTTCTGACCTTCTGCGCCATGCGCAGAGGGTTTTGGGCTGGCAGGAGGAAGGTAAGGGGTACCTTCGAGGAAAATAAACTAGTGAATGTTGGAATAGTCTGGTGGTTGCACCTCTCTTGTAAGCTGGCGGGACCCGGGAATAGTGGCGCGCCGTGTGGGTTAGAGACCAGCAGGTCAGGTTTCCTGTTGTGCCATCTCTTAAGAATCTCGTCCTGCACTGCACCACCAGGCCTGTGGCGAATACGAAGGTCTGTAATCTTGGAATCCTCAGTTTGATTGACGGCTTGAGATTTTGGGGGAGTTTGGTAGCGCAGAGGTGATTCAGGGTTAAGTTCTTCTGTATCTTAACTTTTTCCCCAGCACATCAACGTGCTATGATCCTAAAACCCAGTCCCTCAGTCTTTATCTTAAACCCATTACCTAACTACGCATTAAGCATGGTAACATGTCTTCAGAGATTTATGCCTGTAACCGCTGTTTGTCATAGGTATGTTTCTGTTTTGTCTCTTTATTTCACAGAACTTATGTTTTTCGTAACACCTATATCAAGGCAGGCCAAGAAGTTGTTTTACAAGCCTCAAGATGAAGGAACTGGGAAATTTAATGAGAACGTGTATAAATATTATATATATATATGTTCCTGGAAATTTAAAAATTTGACTATATTTTTTTTCCACAGTAAGACAGAATCCTCTTCATGTCTTTTGGAAATTCCATTTCTTTTGAACACAGTTATAAGAAATCTTACCCAATATAAGGTCTACCTTTATTCAGATTTTGAAAGATCGAAAAATAGCCATTTGAGATCTGAGAATCATTGTGTAGGAATTGCTCTTGCCTTTCTTTTATCAGTATCTAGATATTTGAAGCTGGCTATTAATTCTTGTGTATTTTGTGTTTGGTTCTAGTTGATCCCTCTCTTTGTATTTATTGGAACTGGAGGCACTGGAGCAGCACTGTATGTCTTGCGCCTGGCATTGTTCAATCCAGATGTCAGGTAAGTGCTTAAAAATGTTTAGAACTTAGATGGTTTATGAAGCTGCTTTGGGAGTCAGTATTTAGGGAGGCAACATCAAGTAGTAGAAAGAGCCTGAGTTTTAAAGTCCTATATAGGGGGTGCCTGGGTGGCTCAGTCGGTTAAGCATCCGACTTCAGCTCAGGTCATGACCTCACAGTTCATGGGTTCGAGCCCCGTGTCAGGCTCTGTGCTGACAGCTCAGGGCCTGGAGCTGCTTCCGATTCTGTGTCTCCCTCTCTCTCTGCCCCTCCCCTGCACACGCTCTGTCTCTCAAAAATAAATAAATGTAAAAAAAAAAAAAAATTTAAAGTCCTATATAGGAAGTTCAAATCCTGTTGTCATTTTCTTTTCCTGGTTCATAAAATTATCTAAATTTCTTTGAGTCTCATTTTTCTCATCCATAGAGTAAAACTGCTAATTATTTGGAGTCTTGTGAGAATTGGGATAACTATTTTTATAAAATAATTAATCAGAGTTGCTGATACATGTGAATGTTTTTTTTTTTTTTGTCTGCTTTACCTGAATAAGGAATGTTTCTTTTTGAAGTTAGAGAGCCAACAGGCAACACAAAGGTTGATATATTGTTATTCTGTACTTTACTATACATCACTTCTTTAGTGAAAGCCAAGTTTTTTTAATTTTATGTTTTTATTTATTTTTGAGAGACTGCACGCACATCAGCAGAAGAGGGGACAGAGAGGGAGGGAGACAGAATGGGAACCACCAGGCTCCAGGTTCTGAGCTGTCAGTACAGAGCCTGATGCCACCCTTGAACCCATGAACTGCGAGATCACGACCTGAGCTGAAGTTAGCGCTTAACTGACTAAGCCATCTAGGCGTCCCAAAAGCCAAGTTTAAGGTTTCCCATGAGAGGGATAGGGACAAATAAACTTCCCAGGAGGTTCTCTGTTCTACTCTTTTTTCTAATTAATTACATGGGATTGCTAAATACAGAGCCTTTCTTTGTTTCAACTCGAAGGAAAACAACATCATACTTAATCTAATAGAAAATAAGATCTATTCAAAATATTAGCTCCTTAGGAAATACAAAACTTTTTTAAATAGTGTTTTATTACTATAGCAGTTTAATGTTTGTTTCTTTTAGTTGGGATAGGAAGAATAACCCAGAACCCTGGAACAAACTGGGTCCCAATGATCAGTACAAGGTAAGCTACAAAATTGTTTCAGAATTACTAGAAAGTATATACTTAATACATTTTCTCATGTAGTAGTTTTTTGAAATTGGATATACATGTAAAATTCCATAATAATGAACTTTGAGGAAGTGCCAGATTGTTGTTGTGAAATTAAAATGGCATATTTCCCTAGCAAATATTTTCTTCTAAGGATTTTTTATTCACAGACCTTAGACTCTGGCTGTGAAATTAAGATAATGTTTTCATTCTCCTGATTTGACTAAGGGAAAAAGAGGTGGTAGAGCTATCACATATCATTTTCTTAGATCTTGAGTAGTCTAGTGCAGTGTTTTCAAACTTCAGTGTACATAGGCCTCAGCTGGAGAGATGGTTAAAACACATACTGTTCCGCTCCACGCCCATAGATTCTTATTTAGTTGGCCTGTTGTGGAGACTAGGAATTTGCATTTCTCACAAAGTTTTCAGGTGATGCTGATGCTGCTGGTCCATGGACCACACTTTGAGTAGCACTATTCCAGTGGATGGTTTGGTTGGCTGTTCTTTCTTGTTGGTACGGTTGAAATATTTCAAGTGAAGGAAATTAGGAAGAAATGAAATCGGTTGAAACTTAAATTTTACCATGGATCTTTCATTAAACTTTTTAACATCTTTCCTGAAAAGTAGTTTGTGGAACTACTCTTTCACAGAATGAGTTCATTGACTGAGACCATTTATTTATTCTATTGAGATATTGGCATATAAAATTATGTAAGTTTAAAGTATACAAGGAGTTGGTTTGATAAATTTATATATTGTAATATGATTACTGTAGTAGCGTTAGCTAACACTTTAGTCCTGTCACATAATTACTGTTTTGTGTGTGTGCGTGTTGAGAACAATTAAGACCTAGTCTCTTAACAGCTTTGAAGTTTATAATACAATATTGTTGACTATAATTCCTGTGTTGTGTATTCGATCTCCAGGATTTATTTATTTACTAGTTGCAAGTTTGTACTCTTAAACAACGTCTCCCAACTCCCCCACCCCTAGCTCCTGGTAACCACTGTTGTACTGCTTTTACACGTTCAGCTTTTTTAGATTCCACATACAAGTGATACCATGCAGTATTTATCTGTCCCTGTGTGACTTATCTTACTTCGTATAATGCTTTTAAGGTCCATCCGTGTTGTCACAAATCTGAGACTATTTATTAATTCCCCAAATATAACCTGACTTATATATAAAAATTTTTCATACAAAGACTAATTCTGGAAATGTTAAAGCCAGGGCAGCTTTATTAGGGTATAATTCACATTCCATACAACTTAACTATTTAAAGTGTATATATAACTCATCACATGCACTTTCCAGCTACTTGGCTGCTTCATCAAAAGAAATAACAATATGCTTAAGCATTCTCAAGAAGGGGTCCTCTGACCAAGACCCTTTAGCAGATCTACATCCATGATGGAGACGGATGCTATGATTACTGATGAGAGCAACTTTTAAGATAATTACCGCCTTTTGCTGATTCCAAGCTTTCCACTCAATTGTCTGATCATAATTTGGCTCCCAATTCTCTAAATGGATCTCCCTATAAGAAACATAAAACTACTGTTCTATCGAAGCCAAAATGAGACATCTAACCTGTGTACTACGTTACTTCAAAAAAAATGATAAATGGTCATCCTGATTTATTTTTCATCTTTCCCAAGTTTGTTTAAGTACATTCTAGAGAAAATGATTCCACATCCAATAAACTTTAAAAAAGAAAAAAAAAACCAGTCTTTGGTCCTTCTACCAAATTGTGTATTAGAGTCTCTGGGTAGGTGTAGTTCAAAAGCTCTTCAGGTGATTCTGATAATGAAGGCAAATTACCAATGCCCTGGAACATGATAACACATGTCAGTATGAGGACATGTGAGTTGGAAATGGAATGTTGCTGCAACAAAAATCTAATTTGTTTGGCATGAATGGGATGAGTAGCTATGACACTGATTTCAAGACTGGAAAGATGAATCATTATATAATGGCAAAACATTTGATAAAGTATCACCTGCTGAAACTTAGAAGGTGGACCATGTGCCTAAAGAAGTTTGTGATAGGGGCGCCTGGGTGGCTCAGTCGGTTGAGCATCTGACTTCGGCTCAGGTCATGATCTCACGTTTCGTGGGTTCAAGCCCCGCGTCGGGCTCTGTGGTGACAGCTCAGAGCCTGGAGCCTGCTTTGAATTCTGTGTCTCATTCTCTCTCTGCCCCTCCTCCACTTGTGCTCTGTCTCTCTCTGTCTTTCAAAAGTAAATAAATGTAAAAAATAATTTAAAAAAAAGTTTTTGATAGAAGATTTTGGAAAACAGGATGTTAGTAGACTGTTACTGGCTCTTTGCCAAGAGATGAACTTGTAGAAAAATTGGGCGATTTGCAATCAGAAATAAAAGGGAACCAAGTCCAGAAAATAAGCCCAGAGTGAATGAAGCCTGCTACTGCTTCTAAATACAAACAGTGAAGTAAACTAGATTATTTTATCATTCACTATACTCACCTAGGAAAATTGGGATTTTAGGATTTTTTTGGGGGTGTTTTTTTGGTTTTTTTTTTGTTGTTGTTTGTTTTTTTTGGCCTATTAACATCAGGTTTAGTCTCATGACTCTGGAAAAGCATGAGGGGACATGATATCTCCCATCTCTGAACCAGTGGGTGATTCTCCCACTGTTCTTTGTCATCTGTCCTGAGACCAAAATGGACAATTAAGGATTATTAATTCAGCCCAGGTTTGCAATGAAGAGAACATGAAGCAGTCAGTTTACAAATGGCATATAATGTGAGTGAAACATAACCTTTGTTGTTGTAAACCATTAGGTTTGGGGGGTTATTTGTTGCCCCTTTGCAAATCTAGCCAAATGTAGACAAACGAGAGGACTAAAATAGGATTTAAGCATTAAAGACCCAGCAATATTTCTCAATTGATTAAATGTCCCAAAGCCATGATCAGAATATGTTGTGCCTTCCCAACTATTGTTCCAGAGACCATCAAGGTAGCCACCATTAAATTGGGAAAAGGAATGGGGCATGGAAGCTGAAAAATAAAATAGGTTTGAAAATTATTTCATTACTTCAACAGAGAATTTTGATGCTGGCACATGGAACCGAATAGAAGCAAATAACATCAGAAGCCTGCTTAGTTCTGAGAAAATTGGCAAAGATATTATGACCTTTCCACTCTGCATGAGTATAGGGGCTTGATCCTGCTTCTCATTCATTGGAGAGTCCTATAACTTGATCTTCAGTTGCCTCTTTTATAAAGTAAGAATGAGTAAGGCCATGATAGTTAAACATAAAGCATTGTGCCCAGTGTCTGGCATCCATTAGAAGAGTCCAAACAGTGTTTGTTTTCTTGATACATAGCTTTACAGTTTTTATAGATAGCTTCTCTAATTTTGTCAACAGTGTTAAGGATAGCACACAATTAGTTTCTTTTAAAAATCTCTAGATTCAGTTGCTTCATTGCTTTGTCGGAACAAAGATTATCGCTCTATGGGTTATTTGTACTTACTTGTCTGTGCAACTTTCTGTTTATCTCCAGGGTAAGCTTTACAACCTGAGAATTTAATTTTTTAAAAAAACTTTAGTAAAATAAGAAACTTTTCAGTTAGAGATAAAGAAGTTAGGGTATGTTTGGAAAAATAAAGAAAAGAGTTTGAAGAAATAGATAAAAATTTATGGCTGCTTAAAAGCCCTGAAGAAAATGTTGATGATTCTGCAGTTGTAGTTGTTTCGGAGTTAAATAATGTAGTCTTCAAGTAATTATAACACAATGTCTTCAGTGTTCTCTGGCATAGGAATGAATAAACTATTTAAGAACTTTCGTACCAGAAGTGGTCAGATGGTCAGATTTTGATGCAATTGGCTTAAGAAATTAAGGGAGCATACTAATACTGTTCTTCTGAGGTAGGGTGAATATTTTTACCTTGCCAAAATCCTTATTAAAGAACTGGAATTTCAGTGTCTTTTTTTTGGATGACCTTTATATTGTTAAATATCTGTAATAAAAAATTCATGTCTGTAATTGTTACTGTAGAAAGCTGAATAAAAGTAATTCTAAAGCTTCTGTACCATCTCTGTGTATTTGATGGATTATCTAAAATATCTTTCTTCTTTTCCAAGTTCTACTCAGTGAATGTAGATTACAGCAAACTGAAGAAAGAAGGTCCAGACTTCTAAGTGAAATGTTTCACTATAAAGCTGCTTAGAATGAAGGTCTTCCAGAAGCCATCCGCACAATTTTCCACTTATCCAGGAAATATTTCCCCTCTGAATGCACGAAATCATGTTGATGTATTGTGTTGGGGTTTACACTGACTAATAAATATCTGAAACTTGATATGTGTCACTATTTAATGATGAAAATCTGCTTTGAACTTTATAACTAGAGTATAGGAAATAACTTAGAATTGAAGGAATTTCTTGAATTTCCATCTGTTTATAATTTGCACTTGATCTTAGCCAAAAGGCCGAGAAGCGATACCATCTGTTTATAATTTGAAAATAAGACCTGCTCAGAACCCTTCACTTTTTGTATAGGCCTTTGGTAACTTCACTAGAGTATATGTAACAACTGAAAGTAGAAATTATGCAAAGACAGATTGGGAAGAGTATTCAAGTGTCTTTGGCATTGGCAAAGTGGGGACCTCTGGATTTCTGCTCCTGACAGATGTCGAAGTATGTGCCGTTGTAAATAATTAAATAATTTTTACCATGGCAATCTTTATGCTGAAGATTTTCAAGGTTATCAGAAATTGTAGTTGGATCTGAGCTAGTGGCCTTTTATGCTTTTACTGATATGACATAGTCACACAACAGACTGCTTCGTCAGTTCCTTACCTTAGTGAAGTCACCAAGCAAAGTTGGATTTAAATACTGATGTCTTGGGTTAGCATTTATGTATATTTGATGAGTTGCAGTTTTCAGAATTTGCAAATGCTTCCCAGTAGACCCTAGAAAAAAAAGGGAACTAAGCAAAAATTACTAAATTTCACTTTGAAGTTTATTAACTCAGTCTGATCAGGTTTTACCCTTATCACTTTACTAAAAATGCTTCTGTTAAGGTGATCCAGTGGCCTCATGTTTCTTAATTCAAAAGTCTATCAGTACTCAATTTGACCTAACAGTTAACTGCTGACATAACTCCTTGAAACATTCTCATACTGTAGTTTCTAGAACAATATACTTTGTTTTCCTTTTACATCGATGGCTTTTCTACTCGGTTTCTTAGTGGTGCACTTTCATCTTTGTGACGTTTAATATTGGAATGCTCCAGAGGAAAAACGCTTAGGACCTTTTCACTATCTGTAAACTTCATTTTCAAATGATGCTGTGGATGTCCAAGGTAATTTTTCAGACCCAATGTTTTTCCATATATATGTGTTACATATGCCTACACATATTCTATATGGTTATATCTGTGTTCACTCAACCTCTCCATGTGGATGTCTAATAGGCATCTTAAATTTAACATGTCAGTTCTGAATTTGTTAACCTTTCAGACTCCCCATCTACAGTCTTCACTCTAACTCTTTAATCATATCAGTTTATAGGAACACCATCCTTATAGTTCAGGCCAAAATCCTTGGAGTCTTAACTTTTTTGAATACCCTAATATATCATTAAGTCATGTTCTACCTTCAAAATATACCCACAATCTCACTATTTTCAACACAGTTCCTCCCTTACCACCCTGATCCGAAGCTATGGTCAGCTAATTTCAATTACTAAAATAACATCTCAATGAATTTTCCTGTCTGTAGTTCTCAACACAGCAGCTTAAGTGATCTTTAATATATGTCAGAATATGACAATCCTTTGCTCAATGCCCACCAACATTTTCCCATTTAATTCAAAAGCTAGATATTTCAACCTTCTGACTCCTTTCTATTGTTCTCTACTTTGCTCACGCACCTCCACCAAGTGGATTTCCTTGGTCTTCCCATTCTTGGCACAGGGATCTGACCACCTCTGGTTTAGAATTATCTTCCCCAAATATTGGCATGGCTTGGTCTCTCACTTTTTCTGGTCTGTCTCCAGTGTTACAATGAAGCCTTCCCTGTCCGAAATTTTGCACCCTGGTTCACCCTCATCACTTTGTATCTCTTCCCATATCTATAACCATCTTACATATGTAATTAGCTTACTTTGAGATCTCTCCCCTCACTGAAATTTAAGGTCCATCAGGACAAGTATTTTTGTCCATTTTGTTATATCCAGAACACCTATATTGGTACTTAACACCTAGTTGGTGTTCAGTAAATACTTGGTAAATGGTAAAGACAGGGTCAGTTCATTAAGCATCCAGAACAGAGTATCTAGTCTTAAGTGGGCACAAGTGACTCTTGATGGATGCAGAGAATCCGAATTAGAGATGGCGAAACACCTTTTAACAAAATCACTCTGAGCTATCCTCCCTCATCACTGCACCCCAGTTGATAATTTTTTTCCCAGTTGATAATATTTAATAGGTTTTTAAATTTTCCAACTAGAGCATTATGCTTGTACTAAAACAGCATCTCCTATTCTGGAATTTGAAGGTTATTTTCTTTCACAACACTGCAACCAAGATATCAAGATGAATGTGAATGAAAAAAGGAAAAGAAGTACAGGCACAAATAAAACCAGATAGATCCTTTTTTTATTAAAAAAAAAAGAAAAGTTCTTGAGTCCCCGATACTATAGTCATCATTGCCAAAACTATCCATTTTTTCTTTCCAATTATAAAAGTGCAGTTAATTCACAGAAAATACATATCTAAGGCTTGTTTTTATTGTGGTGTAGACAATATGTTAGGTGCTATTTGTAACTGCTTTTTCAAAAATGTTCAAATGTTGCATTCAGGAACCTCATTATTTTGACAAATAACAGTTACTGTTAATTAAAACAGACCGTATATAGTAATTTGAAGTTTAAATTTCAAATCAAATAATGAAAAACATATACATATAAATTATATGTACATTTACTACACTTCAACATTTCCATTGTAAGTTTATCCCTTTCCTCTGGGGTGGTTGGTAGAATTCATTTTTTGGAGGAAATCTCTACTTCCCTTGGTTATGTAAAACAATGAAAAAAACAAGAGAGGCTTTTAAGAGGGCATTTTATAACAGAATGGAACTAATGCAATAACATTATTCAGCTAGGCACCACACTAAGCTCCTTACATGTATTCATTTGTTACTAATTACAACATTGTATAACAGACATTACTCCTCCCCCGGCCTTTTTTTTTTTTTTTTTTTTTTTGACAAATAAGGAAACCAAGGCATAAAAATATGCCCAAGGTCAAACATGGTGGAGCCAGGATTTGAATCCAAGGAATTTGATTTCAGAATTCATTCTCAGAGCCCTCTAGAACTGTCCCTTAGGGTTGTCTTTAGAATTAGATAAGATACTATATGTAAGAGGCTTAGTGGATTTCCTAGCAGAATAAGCATTGGTTAAGTTATCAGCTATTGTAATTATAAACCCTGGAGTTTATTTTTTCCTTTCCTTCTATTAGAAATTTTAATCAGAAAACTTATTAAAAGCCATGTTATATAAAACTTAAATACTATTTAGTAAAAGCTTATTCAACTACCAACACTCTGATCAAATGATGCTTTATTGTCAGTATCTTCGGTTTCAACATGTGGACGAGGTGGACTACCTTTTATACCAGAGCTCTAAGACTTAAGTCGTGTGATACATGTTTCTCACTAAGTTTGCTAAAGCAGTGCCTACCCACATAGCGTGCCACAGTAATGTTCCACCCTCTCTGGTTTGCATTGTGACTCAGTGAATTAAAATCTTGACATGCAGGTCATCTCTTCTAGGTTGAAAGTGATACTGAATTACTTCATGCCCGATACTGAAAGAATTCTTTCATGCTATATGAATGGCAAATAGCATCTGGAAAAAATCCTTAAGCCCTGCTAGTGTGTGTGTGTGTGTGTGTGTGTGTGTGTGTGTTTTAAATCTTAAAAGACAATAGCTTATGTACTTTATACTAATGGTTTCCTGTTTGTTCCTAACAAGAAAGGAGCTAATGCTACATAAGATTTTTAGACTCCATATTAATTCATCCTAAGTGAAGATACTTTGCAAACTTAATTTGTTTTAAACTTTCAAAGAGTAATTTATCCTTCCCATTTATCTAGTGTATTTAAACATCTTAAATTGCAAAGCAACTTTGTTAGAATTCTGTAAATTGCTTTAATCCTATAATTCTTATAAGGCTTTTATCTGATGTTCCCTCATGATTACTTGTAGCAGTGGTGAGCTGGTAAATGTTTAACAACCAGCCTTCTGGGACAAAGAATCCTGATTTTTAGCAGTTTTTGCCGGTTTCTATTATTGGCAGATTAATGCCTTCCCCCTCAAAGCAATCCACGTCCTAATACCTGGAACCTGAGAATGTGTTAAATTAAATGGCAAAGGAGAAGTAAGGTTGCAAATGAAATTGATATTGCTAATCAACTGACCTTAAAATAGGGAAGTTATCCTGGATTATCCAGGGCTCTGTATAGTCAGAAGAGTCCTTAAGAGTGGAAGAGGGAGGCTGAAGAAGAAAGTCACAGGGAGGTGTGACTACAAAATAACAAAGAAATACAGTGTTCCTGGCTTTTTAAAGATGGAGAAAGGGGCCATGAGCCAAGGAATGTAGGAGGCCTCTAGCATCTGGGAAATCTGAAAAAAATGGATTATCTTAGAGCATCCAGAAAGAAATTCAGCCCAATGACAGACTATTAACCTATATAACTAAAATATTAAATTTGTGTTGTTTTAAACCCCTGAATTCATGGCAATTTGTTCTAACAACAATAGAAAAATAAAACACCCACCGTGGCAGGGTTCAAGGCACCATGTTGGTGTCATTGATCACAGGTTGGGAAAAGATAAGAACATTCAGCTCTTAGGAACTGATGCAAACTGGTTCCTGCACACCACTGAGTGGATTCAAATAAAAGTTTTGTTCATTTTCTTCTTATATTTTATGGTAGAATAATAAACTAGATAAAAAAGTGACATAAAAATCTCATAATATCATTAAGCCATTTCATAGTACTTACTTTTTCTCTGGCTTTTTGGCAGCTGGAAGGTAGCTGGAAGGTGGGCAGTGGGCAGTTAGGGAAGGGAAAGGATATGGAGCAAGGTTATCACATTGGATAACTCCTGAGACGCCTTTTTCATATGGACTATGGTACAAGTGACATCCCATGGAGTTGAGCAAAATTAAGTCTCGAAAATGGCTTTAGATTTTTACACAAATATGAAAACTGCTGCTCTTTGATCAAGTTTTTTTTTATTTTTGAGGGTTTTTTTAATTAAAAATTTCGAGTCATGTAGGAAAAAGAGTATGGAATTTGGAGTCATATATAACTTAAGTTTAGTTCCTGTGTAGCCAAAAGACCAAAAAGAAATGCAAGAGAGCAAAACACTAACAGAAATGAAGAATGCCTTTGATGGGCTCTATATAGACTGGATATGGTTGAGAAGAAAAATCTCTGAGCAAAGGAATATGTCAATAGAATCCTTAAAAACTGAAAAACAAAGTGAACAAAGATGGAAAAAATTGACAATATCCAAGGACTCTGGGACAACTATAAAAGGTATAACATACATATAATGGAAATACAAGAAGGAGAAGAAGCAAAGGGACAGGAATATTTGAAACAATAATGATTCACAGTTTGCTAAAATTAAGGTCAGAAAGCAGACCACAGATCTGGGAATTTCGAGAACACCAAGCAGATAAATTCCAAAAACAAAACAAAATAACAAAAAAAAAAACCCTACCTATTTTTTTCAAACTATAGAAAATCAACTTTAAAGAAAAAAATCCTGAAGGAGAAACAAATATGCTACGAAAGAGAAAAGGGATATATATGGAATGCTCAGTTAAAACCACAAATAGCAGAAAAAGAGTAGAAGATAAAAATGGGAACAAAGAAGAAGGGCAACAAACAGAAAACAATGACAAATATGTAATGTGTTATTCCAAATATATCAATAATCACCTTGAATGACAATGATCTAAATGTACCAATTAAAGAGATTGCCAGAGTGGATCAAAAAACAACCTCCAGCTATGTGTGGTCTATAGAAAGGCATATAGATTAAAAGTAAATGGATGGATAAAAGTACACCATGCTAACACTAATCAAAAAGAGTGCAGGAGTAGCTATAATCAGACAGAGTAGATACCAAAGCAAAGAAGGTTTTCAGGGATAAAGAGGGGTGTTACATAATGATAAAGGGGTCAAATCTACAAGATGGCATAATAATCCTTCAAGTGTAAGCACCTAACAATAGAATGTCAAACTATGTGAGGCAAAAAGTGATAGAACTTCAAGGAGAAGGAGAAATAGATGAATCATCATGGTTAGAGACTTCAACACCCCTCTATCAGATATGGACAGGTCCAGCAGGCAGAAAATCAATAAGGATATAGTTGAACTCAACAATATCATCAATCAATGGGATATAATTGACATCTGCATACTACTTCATCCAGCAACAGCAGAATACACATACTTTTTCAAGCTTACACAGAACATTCAACAAGACAGACCACATTTTGTAACATAAAGCACACCTTAACAAATTTGAAAGAATAGAAATCATGCAATGTCTGCACTCAGACCACAGCGAAATTAAACTAGAAATCAGTAACAGAAAAACAACTGGAAAATCCCCAAATGAATGGAGAATAAACAATACACTTCTTCTATTTTTTAAAGTTTATTTCTTTATTTTGAGAGAGAAAGAACATAAATGAAGGAGGGTCAGAGAGGGAGAGAGGGAGAGAATCCCAAGCAGGCTCCACACTGCCAGTGCAGAGAATGACATGGGGCTTGATCTCAACTGTGAGATCATGATTTGAGCCAAGATCATAAGCCAGTCATTAACTGACTGAGCCACGCAGGTGCCCCTAAACAATACACTTCTAAATAACATATGGGTCAAAGAAGAAGTCTCAACAGAAATGTAAAAATATTTTCAACGAATGAGAATGAAAATACAGTGTATCAACATTTGTGGTATGCCGTGAAAATAATATTAAGGGAAATTTATAGTACTGAATGTACATACTAGAAAAGAAGAAAGATCTTAGTCAATAATCTAAATTTCCACCTTAGGAAACTAGAAAAAGAAGAGAAAATTAAATCCAAAGTAAACAGTGGAAAAGGAATAATAATTTGAACAGAAATCAGTGATAATGAAAACAGGAAAGCAATGAAACCAAAAGTTGTTTCTTTGAAAAGATCAATAAAATTGAGAAGCCTCTAGCCAAGGTAGCTGGAAAAAGAGAGAGAGAGAGAGAGAGAGAGATAAGACACAAATTACTAACATCAGAAATGAAAGAGGGACCATTATGACCTATCTCAGAAACTTTAAAAGGATAATAAAAGAAAACTATGAACAATCCATGAATTTGATAATTTAGAAGAAATAGACCAATTACTTGAGCAACACAACTTGTCAAATCTCATATGGGAAGAAATAGACAATCTCATTAGGCCTATATCTATAAAAGAAACTGAGTCAGTAATGAATAACCATCAAAAGCAGAAAGCACCAGACCTAAATGTTTAATGGTGGTGGATTTAACCATTTAGGGAAGAATTATACCAATTCTCTACACTCTCTTTCAGAGGATAAAAACAGAGGGAATACTTTCTGACTCTTTCTGTCAGACCAGAATTACCCTAATAGCAAAACTAGAAAAAAGACATTAGAAGATACCTATAAATCAATACTTCTCATGAACTTAGGTACAAAAATCTTCAAAAAATATTAGCACAATGAATGCAACAATGTATACAATAATTATACCAAGTGGGATTTATCCTGAGTATGCAAGTCTGGAGCACATTTGAAAATCAGTTAATATAATCCACACAATCACATCAAGAGGCTAAAAAAGAAAAATTGCAGGGGTGCCTGGGTAGCTCAGTTGGTTAAGTGTCCGACTTCAGCTCAGGTCATGATCTCAAGGTTCGTGGGTTCAAGCCCTGCATCAAGCTTTGTGCTGACAGCTCAGAGCCTGGAACTTGCTTCAGATTCTGTGTCCTCTCTCTCTGACCCTCCCCTGCTCACATTCTGGTTCTCTCTCAAAAATAAATAAACATTAAAAAAAAGAAAAGTTGCATAACTATATCAATAGAGGCAGAAAAAGTATTTGACAAAACCTGATGATAAAAACTTCATGATAAACTCTAAGTATCGAGGCTATAGGGAAGTTCTGTCAACTTGATAAAATTTGCCTGCAAAAACCCTATAGCTAACATCACACTTAATAATGAGAAAACTTTCCTGTTAAGATCAGGAACAAGGCAAGGATGGCTCCTTACCACTCCTTCTTACCACTCCTAGGACATCACACTGGAAGTCCTAGGTAAAGCAATAAGACAGGGTACCTGGGTGTTTCAGTCAATTAAGTGTCCAACTTGGTTTCAGCTCAGGTCATGATCTCATGGTTTGTGAGTTCTAGCCTCACTTTGGTCTCTGCACTGTTACTGCAGAGCCTGCTTGAGATTCTGTCTCCTCTCTCTTCCCTTCCCTTTCTTTCATGCTGGTTCTCTGTCTTAAACTTTAAAGCAATAAGACAATAAAAGGAAAGGAAAGTGTAACAATTGGGAAGGAAGAAATAAATACATTGTCTTTGTTCACAGATGACACGATCACCTGTGTAGGAAATCTGAAACAATTGACCAAAAAAGTTTGGAGCTAGTAAGTGACTATAGCAAGGTTGAAGGATACAAGGTTAATATACAGAAATCAGTCATTTAGGGTATGTGGCTTGCTCAGTCAGAAGAACATGGGACTCTTGATTTTAGGGTTGTAAATTTGAGTCCCACACTGGGTGCAGAGATTACTAAAATAAATAAATAAATAAATAAATAAATAAATAAATAAATAAACTTAAAGCATTAAAGAAGTCCATCATTTTCCTGTATACCAGCAATAAGAAAATGGAATTCAAAATTAAAAACATAATACCATTTATATCAGCATCCAAAATAAGAGAAATACTTAGTTATAAATCTAACAAAATATATAAAAAATTTATATGAAAAAATGTATAAACCCTGATGAAAGAAATAAAATAACTAGATAAATGAAGAGATGTTCCATGTTCATGGGTAGGAAAACTCAATAATTTCAAGATGCCAGTTGTTCCCAACTTGATCTATAGATTCAATATAGATCAAATTCTTGGTAGGTTATTTTGTCGATATCAACAAAAGGATTCTAAATTTTATATGGAGAAGCAAAAGATTCAGAGTGGCCAACACAATATTGAAGGAGAATAAAGTTGGAAGACTGACCATACCCAACTTCAAGACTTACTACAAAGCTACAGTAATCAAGGCCATGTTGGTACTTGCAAAAGAATAGACAAGTAGATTAATGGAACAGTATAGAGAGCCCAGAAAAAATGGTTCAGCTTTGGAAAACAGTTCGGTGGATTTCTTATAAAACTAAACATGATTCTTAGTATTTACCCAAAGAAGTTGAAAATCTGTGCCCTACACAAAAACTGAACATGAATCTTTATGACAGCCTTATTCATAATTGCCAAAACTTGGAAGCAACCAAAATAGCCATTAGTAAGTGAATGGATAAATAAACTATTACATCTAGGCAGTTGAATATTTTTCAGCACTAGAAAGAAAGGAGATGTCAAACCATGAAATGACAGGAAGAGCCTTAAATACATATTATTAAATGGGAGACGCCAATATGAAAAGGCTACATATATACTCTATGATTCTGACTGTGTGACATTCTGGAAAAAGCAAAACTATGGAGACAGTAAAAAGTTCAGTGGTTGCCAGGAGTTGGGAGTGGTGGCAGTGGTAAGGAAGGGATGAATCAGTGGGACACAGAGGATTCTTAAGGCACTGAAATACTCTGGCTGATCCTGTACTGATAGATACTTGTCATTATACATTTGTCCAATCTCACAGAATGAACAATACCAGGAGCGAACCATAATGTAAACTGTGGATTTTGGATGCTTGGGATGAGTCAGTGTAGGTTTACCAGTGTTACAAATTGTAGCACTCTGGTTAGGGATGTTGATAGTGGAGGATTTTACGCATGTGTAGGGACAGAGGGTATTTGGGAAATCTCTGTACCTTCACCTTAATTTTACTGTGAACCTAAAGCTACTCTCTTAGAGACAGAGAGAGAGAGAGAGAGAGAGAGAGAGAGAGAAAAGAAGGTTTAAAAAAAAATCCAGAATGTGACTTCCAGCCTAGATTCTTTCCCCCTTGGACCTCCCATAATACATGGCCATGGATTTATTTATGATGGCTACCAAAACTATGTATAAATCTACTTCCACATTTCACACATTGTGAATGCAACACTGAAGTTTTCTGTGTATCCATGAGAACTGCATCTGTGCTGCTTTTGCTCATCATTATATCCCCAAGGCCTGACTGTGTCCCTACTTAATAGGCCCACAAGTATTCATTGATTGAGTATATAGAACATAATGTGATTGCATAGGCTTTTGATTTATAGACATTTTTTCAGTGACTGTATAACAATTTGTAGATGGTAGTTGAATTTTGAATGAATGTTTAGAAGCAAAAGCTCAAGTGCTTATAGGTTATTATAATGAAAATAAAATGCATTAAAGTGTGTTTTTTTATAAGCCTGAAGGGATCACATATAAAACAGCAATGAAATAGTGGTTGAAAAAAACCTAATTACTGACAGTTGTTTACTATGTAGACACCTTATATGACATTTCTAGATGGAAGGTATTAATTTGAATTACTCTAGAAAAATAATGTATGTAGGCATTTGTAGTTTATCATTATAATATGGTGATATGCCCCCCTTTTTACTAGAATCCCACAGTGCCTAACAGTCATGAATAAATTTATAGACTTGTTTTTCATATTGAAGCAAAATGACTATGAGCATTAAATGTCCTCTTCTTTTAGTTTCTTTACTCCAGGCAAATAAAACAAAAGACCTAGTAGATAATGAGAGTAAATTACTCCATGGAGGAACAGAACTAGATGCCTATTATTAATTTTCAGGTCCATAAACAAGCAAAAAAGTCATATTACTGGTCAATATTGGTAAAAAATAATTTTACTTTTAGTTTTGAACTGGACTTTCAAATAAGTGTGATTTTTGAATTCAAGTAAGTGTTGCCAGGAGAAGAAATGAGTATGATAGTTGCTGGCATATAAACATGTAGACTTGATTATAGATCATAAACAATTGCAAGAAATACAGTGCTATTTATTTATTAGAATGCAGTGAGAATTAGTTCACTGGAAAAAAACAGAAAGACATTTTAGCTAATTTATATTGCTTCTTAAGAGCACAAACCTAATGAAATATTGCATTAGGAAAGAATTGCTTAGAAAGCAAAGCACATGGAGAAACATTGAATAATCAGACTGCTAGGGATAAAAAATAAAGCTTCAGGAATTAGGGGGATTAATTTTGCTTTTGCTTCTGTAATGGATAGTGAGGGGAGAGCAGGAAGCTCGTGTTTGAATGTGCAAGGCTATTTGCTTGGGTTATCTCACTTATTATCCTCAAATCAATCCTATTGGGTGCATTATTTTATTTATTTTCATATAGGAGAAATGAAGTTCAGAGAGACTGGTTGAATAAGTGATTTTAAAGTCACACGACTAGCTTATAGGAGCAGGTATTTGAATCCAAATCTACATAGCTCCAAGATCTATTTTCTTTCTACTATCCCATACTTCTTCTCTGGTAAATTCTTTCTCCTTGTCCAACTATGCCTGTCAGGGCAGCACATAAAAAGTGTTGGTAATTTTGAGTACTAAGGCCATTTTTGCAAAATGATCTGACTTTACAAAACTGCAAACATGGTGGGAGTGGCTTAATCTTTCCTTTACTGTAACTTGCTCTTTTCATTGTCTTTGGGCTATTTTTATTCCTGTTTTCACAGATGAAGAAATGAGTATTGCAGTTATTAAGTGAATTACATACGGTTACATAGACAGAAATTGCTGAAATGGGATTTGAAACTAGGCAGGGTAACTCCAAAGCGCACATGCTTCACCACTGTGCTAAAATGCCAGGCCTCATGGAGAAGAAAATATAATCCTTCCTCCCTGCATCAGGTTTCCTTATCTTCTGGTAATTTATACAGTTTGTAGAAAAGTGGCTGGGGATAAGGGGATGTGTGGGATGGGAGTGCAGAGGGAAGGGAACTCAAATGCAAGTAATTACTCTGGCGATATGGTTTATGGTTTACACCTGCTCTTGGTATATGTAATGGGAGGCAGACAGTGATAAATAGGGATATAAGGTATAAGGTTTATAGCATAAGGTGTGTGAGCTGATAGTAAGAGATGAGACTGAAAATGTGTGTTGAGGACAGATTAAAAAAGGAAGAAAAGATTGAATTTTGTATGGTAGTTGAAGAGGAGTATTTGATAGACACAATCAGGATAGAGATTACCTTTAAGAGATTAATCTGGTGTATTTTGTATATGATGAATTGGAGAGACAAGACCTTTTTTTAATGTTTATTTATTTGTGTGTGTGTGTGTGTGTGTGTGTGTGTGTGTGAGAGAGAGAGAGAGAGAGAGAGAGAGAGAGGAGGGGCAGAGAGGGAGAGAGGGAGACACAGAATCTGAAGCAGCCTCCAGGCTCTGAGCTGTCAGCACAGAGCCCAGTGTGGGGCTCTAAGTTGTGAACCATGAGATCATGACCTGAGCAGAAGTCGGAGGCTTAACTGACTTAGGTATCCAGGCATCCTGAGAGCTTTGAATTAGAAAGTACATCTGAAAGGCTGTTTGAAAAATAATATACATTACATGTATTCATTAAGTAAATATTGTTAAAACAGGTAAATCTCCCTGTCTTATTTGGGCTACAATAACAAAATACCATAGACTAGTGGCTTAAACAACAGAAATTTATTTTCTCGTGGTTCTGAAGGCTGGAAGTCCAAGATTAAGGTACCTACATGGCTCAGTTTCTGGTGAGAACACTCTTCTTAGCTTGTAGCCTTCTCTCTATGTCATCACATAATGGAGAGAGAGAGAGAGAGAGAGAGAGAGAGAGAGAGAGAGAGTGCAAACTCTCAGGTGCCTATTTTTATGAGGGCATTAATGTCATCATGAGGGTATTACCCTTATGACTTCATCTATCCCTACTTACCTCCCCAAAGCCCCATTTCAAATGGCATTACATTGGTGTTTGGGGCTTCAACATTTGAGGGAACATAAGCATTCAGTCCATAACACTCCAAATCTTCATGTCTTAGTACAATAGAATTTAGTGAAGTCCAACACAGGCATTCCTTGGCAGGAAGATTTCAATATGGTTCATATTCTGGGATCTTTCTGTGTGTGATTCTACCCTTTTATAGCACCTTGGAGTCTTCTGCATTTATTTGGCAATAGGTAAAGAGAATAGAAGGTCGTACATGGGAAGTTTTATAGGACACGCCTGCAAGTGGTTCATGTCACTTGTCACACTCCTTATACAATAGCTCCTTCACATATCAATAGCTAACTGCAAGGAGACAGACTGGACAATGTACTTTAGCTGCATTAGTCAAGATAGGTTAGGTTTTGCTATTGTAAAAAGCAACACCAAAAGCCTCATTAACTTCACTAACAAAAATTTATTCTTCCCCCATGAACCATTTTCAAAACAGGTCAGTGAGGGGGCTCTGCTTTTCAAAATCACTCTGTACCCTAAGCTTTTGAGGACCTTATTTCCTAGGCTACTCTTTTGATCACTAAGAATTTGACTCATTTCTCTTCTCTCAAGTAAAGTGGCTACCTCCTAATTTGCATCTAGACATGGAATTAACCTCAAAGTTAAGATTGATTCCTGGGTGATACATAATAGTTTCTATATCAGGGACTAATGTGTAGTAATTTCTAAATTAAGTCAGGATATAGCTCCTCTTGATTCAGAGATTTGAGAACTATAAGACAAACTATATATCCCACATATTCAATATATAGTGGTAGAATAGGGACAAGATATTCACAATAAACATTCCCATTTAGAAAGAGGAAGAGTGGGCCAAAAGTCTCTGGCCTATTAATATTCCAAAATCCCTCTATGTTACAAGGATCCCCAACCCTAAGGGTAAAGAATGCTCCTTGATTGGGTCATTTCTATTTTCTAGGAGGTGCTGCCCAGTCCATTGTTCTCTATGTCTCTCAAGTTTTGCTTTTTGAAGATTCTTCCTTTCCATTATTCCTCTCAGTTTTATCTAAGTGAACATTGTAGAGTATGTCCTCCTTAGAGGCTAAGTAGCTTTTATTCAACCTGTTTCCAGTCCAAGAAAGTTTGGAAGCAAAGGGTCATTCTAAGTCTTAAACTGTCATAGATATTTATAGTATAGTATTGTGATTTTTTTAAAGGTTTATTTATTTATTTATTTTGAGAGAGAGAGGGAGGGAGCATGAGCAGGGACGGGACAAAGAGAGAGGGAGAGAGAGAATCCCAAGTAGACTCCATGCTGTATCACAAATCGTGAGATCATGACCTGAGCCAAAATCAAGAGGCAGACATTTCACTAACTGACTGAATGACCCAGACACCCCATAGACATGATTTTTTTTAAAGAAAAAGGTTCTTGTACTTAATAGGCATTTAATATTGTTCATTACTTTTATGTGCCAGTGATACATCCATAGTTCTTTTCTAGACATACATAGTTACTAACTTTTCTTTTTTATCCCCATTTGCTCTCTCTGTCTCTATTACTCTCACTCTCATCATTTTCCCCTGGTATCTCACCTTAATTGGAGTACCTTGGATTTACCAGACTGCAGTGGCAGAACACACCCTTGTTTTACTTTCTCTGGGTCATTTCAACCAATTAAACACATAATGAGTACCAACTCAATTTATTCACAAACTTTATGTTTGCTCTCTGTTAGAAGGCTGTTTTACTTGGTCTTTTTTGCTCAAAGGTCTTCTCTGTTTTATCTTTAACCATTTGGGTTTGAGGATTTACCTCTTCTAACCCTACAAGTCCCCAAATTCAGGCATTCTTTCTAAACTTTATATTCCTGCTTGTTACTAGCCAGTTCTTTTCATGACCTTCTCATTTTCCCATAATACCTCATGGAATGTAGACAACGCCAATTAAAACATGCTACTAAACTTCTCTTTCTAACCTTTTTCCTTATGGCTACAAGTTCATTAAGTGTATAATCTTCCACTTAAGTTATTCAGTTGTCAGGTCTATCAAATACTTTGGCATGGCATAGTATTGGCAAATCATATTTTCACCTTCCGAAAAGAGTTTCCTCAGAGTTTCCTGTTGTCTGAACACAATGCTACATTTGTTAGGTTTTGTTGTTTTGGCAGTAGCTGACTGGTAAGTACTAATATATGCATTTTTTTTTCAGGATAGGACATATATAGAATAAAAAACTCCCAAGTCTCAGTGACTTGCTAAACTAAAATTTATTTTCCTTTCATTCTAAATTCCTGGTATGGGTTGGATGAGAGGTTCTGTTCATAAAGGACACTATGGAATCAAGGGTAGTAGAGGTTTAATCCAAAAACCACTTTCTTGCAAAATCATAGGGTGACTAAACCATTCTGATTTTTCTAGATCTTTCCCAGATATAGTATTGAAAACCCTGCTTCCCATGAATGTTCATTAGTCCCAGTAAAACCAGAACTGAGACTGTTCCCAATCTTAAATCTGGAAGTCCTATGTCCCAGGACCCCCCTCAGTTTTGGGCAAATAGAGATGGTTGGTCACCCCATGTAATCCCTGAAGCAGTGGGAAGGAAATGTTGCTCTTAATGCACAAGCCCAGTAATGACACCTGTTACTTCTTCCCATTGGCCAGTGCAAGCCAGATGTCATTGCCTAAAATCAAAGTGGGCAGAGGAGAACAACCTACCACATGTATGTAAAGCAGAAATATTTAGCAAACAGCACAAAGAACTATCACACTAGCTTTGTGCTCAGGAAGAAGACAAAAGAGTTTGATAAGCAGCTGGTGAGACCACAGCATATAAAAGAAATTGTGGTGGCTTAAGATGCTAAAATTTATGAAAAGTTGCACAAATAAAAGCAATATAAAAATGGTAAAATAGGTATTTATTTTATTTAAAAAAATTAATGTTTTTTATTTTATTTTTGAGAGAGAGAGAGACAGAGATAGAGCATGAGCGGGGGCGGGGCAGAAAGAGAGGGAGACAGAGGATTCGAAGCAGGCTCTATGCTGCCAGCAGAGAGCCTGAAGCAGGGCTTGAATCCATGAACCTTGAAGTCATGACCTGAGCCAAAGTCGGACGCTTAACCTACTCTGCCACCCAGGCACCCCAAAACCAGGTGTTTATAAAGTGATCAAGAAAATAAATCATATCTGAAGGAAAACAGGATCTGCTTTTGAACTATAAATTTGAACTTGGTTTTAGTTAGTATATGTACATGTACATATGATGGTGGAGATAATACATGTTGAATTTTGTGATTGGTTACACTCTGAGGGTGAAATCTTGGAGAATATACAGGCAATGAATGCACATCAGCCACTTGTAGAAATTGCTGTTTCTGAGCTCAGCAAATGTGAAAATGAACTTTAAGGATTTCCAAGTCTATTAGCTACTGCAGCATAAGTTCAGAATAGTAGTCAATCATTCCTTCATGTATTAATTTATTCAGCAAATATTTATTGAGAGAAAACCACAGAGACAGGGACTAGGAATATAGACATAGAGCTCCCTTCTTCTTACTGGGGGAGATAGGTGAACAGGTAACTATGTTATAGATTGTGATAAGTAGTGTGAGGAAATGAACAAGATGATAAGATGGAGAACAAAGAGAGAGGGCAAAGAAGAGGTAGGAAATATTTTGAATAAAGTTTTAAGGGAAATTCTCTGTGAGCATATCATATAGCTGAAACCTGAAGGGTAGGCGTGAGATGGCCAAGGGACAAGCTGGTGGAATAGCTTTATAGTCACAAGTGTTAGCAAGTACCAAGTCACTGAGCCTTGAAAGAAGAGCCACATGAAACCTACATAGCTAGAGTGTAGTCTTTGGAAAACTGATACAAAAAGATGTGAGAGGGGAGGTGGGAGCCAGGCTAGAGTAAGGGGACTGGACTTTATTCTGACAGTAGAAAGATTTTTATTCAGTAAGTGATGTGACCTGTTTTTGTTTGTTTTACAAAGAACAGTCTGATTGCTGTTTGGAGAATGGGTGGAGGGGGGTGAGAATAAAGGCAAGAAAACTAATTAGGAGCCACTTTCAACAATTGTTAAGTTAAAATTACTTTTGGATTAGAGTGGTGGTAGCGGGGATGGAGAGAAGAGGATGGAACTTAGATCTAATGTGGAACTAGCAGCAACAGACTTAATGGATGTAAGATGAGAAAGAGAAGGATTAAGAATGATTCTTTAGTTTTTGGCTTGAGCAGCTTAATGAGTAGATGTACCCTTTACCAACCTATGGATAACTTAGAAAGAAACAAGTTCTATGGTAAAAATCAAGATTCATGCTATGTGTTAGATATCCAGGTGGGTGTATCATGTAAGCACTTGGATATGTGGGTCTGGAGACCTAGAGAGAAGGCATTTATGAGACATCAGCATATCGATGGTATTTAAAGGTAAGGTAGTGGTTAAGAATGTGTAGGGAATAGCATATAGATACAGAAGGGAAAAAGGTCCTGGACAGATCTGGAAGAATTTCAACATTTAGAGATTTTGTAGAGAGGGAGGCACAGAAAAAGAGAATGAAAAGATGCAAATCAGAGAGATATTGTGTAGTGTAATGGACACCAAGTAGGGAGAATTTTTCAAGGGTGGTGCTGGTGGACAATTGTGCTATTGCTGAAAAGTTCAATAAGAAAAGGACAGAAAATAGCAACCACATTTGGCAACATGCAGATTGCCACATGAGCAGTCTCCATGGAATAGGTTGAAGAATGAGTGAGAAATGAAGAAATGGAGCCAGTGAGTATAGATAAAGATCTCCAGGCATACACTAATCATATTAAATATAAATAGCTGTATCATAATTAAGTGGCAACTTAATATACTAAATGGAAAATTTACCAGTTCATAATTATATTACTTATCTCTAGATGTAAATTAATTAACAGAGGATGATAGTAAGCATAGAACCTTACAAAGGGGAGACCAAAGTCCAGTAATCAAGTGGTTAATTCAACACGCTCAGAGAGTAACAGTGAACCCAGAGAGAAGAACTGTTTTCATTATCACAGAGCTGACTTCATGGAGAGCAAGGAGAATTCTTCAGATTTTATTATTGTCTGAACAAAAATTTCCTCAATACTATTTCTCTTCATTTTGCTTTCTTACCTACCGGACAGTCTTCTCACTAATAATTCATTGTCCCCAAATAACTTGATACCAGAGAGAAGGGAAAGAGAAATAGAGAGGAGCTTTGATGGAAGACTACAGATGAAAGGATTTCTTTTAGAGATAAGAGGTTTTTCTTTTTTCCTAAGCGTCAAGTGGAGAAGATAGTATGTAATCAGACACAGCAAAATATGTAGCAAGTAACCAACTTACTTCTCTACAGTGGTGTACTAGTCAGCTCAGGCTGCCCTAAGAGAGTCCTACAGACTGGGTGGTTTAAACAGAGACATTTATTTTCTCACAGTTCTGGAGGTTGGAAACCCATGATCAAGCTGCTGGCAAATTCAGTTTCTGCTAAGATCTCTTTTCCTGGCTTGCTGATGGCTACCTTCTCCCTCACATGACTTTCCTTCTGTGTGTGATGTCTCTTCCTCTTCTTATAAGGGCACGGGTCCTGTTAGATTAGGACTCCACCCATATGATCTCATTTAACCTTTTTTTTTTTATATTGAGAAAAATTTTATTTTATTTT
>CM053559.1:16133638-16162011 GCA_028646485.1 Cryptoprocta ferox
CGAGTTTTTCCTCCCTTAGAGATGGTTCTAGGTGCGTTTTCCGTCTCTCTTTCTCTTCCCCTGGTCTCTCCGGGGCACAGCGCGCTCTCCCTGTGTTGGGCTCGGGGGCTCCTTCCCCTGCACCACCGGGACCGCCCGTCCCCTAATTTCCCAGATCACAGTCACTCACTCAGGCATCTTTGAGGTTGTCTTCTTTCTGACGTCTGTCTCTTCTTTCCCCCACTTGCAAATCCAAGTTTTATCCCTTCAGTCCTTCTCAGTTCAATCCATACGGGCGTGCGCGGATTACAGAGCTCCCTGCTCGTCCGCCATCTTGTCCTCCCTCCTGATCTCATTTAACCTTAATTACCTCCCTAAAGACCCAATCTCCAAATACAGTTACTTTGGGGGTTCAGGTTTCAACATATGAGTTTTGTGGGAGGACATGATTCAGTCCATAACAGTTGGTTTTACTCTTTTTAATAAAAGAGGGTGCATTCCTTTTGACATTTTTAAGTAATGTGTACTCATTTGTTATAGTTTGATTATGTTCTCGGACAAGATGTGACAGGCTGGGAGTGGGACTTTGTATAAATGCCAGGAATTAAACAGGATTGCAAAATGGAGTAGTAGATATAAACAAGTGTGTTTGGGAGAGTGAGGACAGAGATGAGGAACAGACAATGTTGTTTTTGTTTTTGTGTTTTAATTCTCCAGTTAGTTAACATACATAGTCTTGGCTTCACGAGTAGAACCCAGTGACTCATCACTTACATATAACACCAGTTCTCATCCCAACAAGTGCCCTCCTTAATGCCCATCATCCATTTTCCCCACCCCCATCAACCCTCAGTTCTCTATATTTTAGAGTCTCTTATGGTTTGCCTCCCTCTTTGTTTTTATCTTAAGAACTATTGCTAATGAGGGCTTCCTCAAAACGGTTGGCCATTGAATTTAAACTAATACTTTCCTAACTTTCTCCATGTCATGGCAGGAATATGAAATATAAACAACAATTTTTGTAACATTTGGGGTTATCTATATGGGTCTTAGTGGAAAAGTTTTGCATTGCTTATTTTATTTTTTAGTAATATATAGTATAGTAAGAATGAGGAATAGCAAATAATATGGAAGATATAATTATTGAATTTGTATATAAATCTAAATAAAATCTTTTAAAACTTTTAATGAAAAACTTGAGTTTTCTGAGCATATCATTTTTAATAGAATGTTTTCCACCTTAGAATGGCCATATGCAATTACTGATCAAATTTTTATGTTATGATCTATTTAAATTCTTAATAGTTATTGATGAGAAACATTATTCACATAAGTGTATTAAAAATTAAAACAAATTCCTTAGAATAATTTAATTTTATAGGAATTGGAATTAGTATTTTAAATGTTTAAATGTTAAATGTAGTACTTCTTTGACATAGTGAAGCAAGATTACAGATCCAAACTTTTTCAGACTGTGTTAATTTTATTTGCTTATTTTTTGAAATGTTTATTTTATTTTATTTTTTTTGAGAGATAGACAGCATGAGCAAAGGAGGGGCAGAGAGAGAGGGAGACACAGAATCTGAAACAGGTTCCAGGCTTGGAGCTGTCAGCACAGAGCCCGACCAAAACTCGAACCCACCAACCGTGGGATCATGACCTGAGCCAACATCAGATGCTTAACTGACGGAGCCAACCAGGTGCCCCCAGACTAAGTGTTCAAATGTATATGCATTATTAGAGGAATCATCCTATAGCTAACTTTGTGGCCACTGAAAGGCCAGATTAACCAAGAGTATTATTTATGTTGATGGATTTGGGGATATAGTCTTCACCTGTGACTGCTGGATCTGCTGCCTGACTTAACCCCAGTATTCTGGAAAATGGGCTGTATAACCTTGATGCCTGAAACACAAACTCCTTTAACAGCTTCTTGGTTCATTTGCTGGGAAAGAGCAGTGGCTGAGGATGTCTAGGTGATAGAACACATCCTTATTCATGCTCATCATTGTATGATAGAATAAGACACACCAAAGATACTTGAACATTTTTTGAGGGCAGCACTTGGGCTGCCCCCTGAGAAGCCCCAGAGGAGTTTGCTTTGTGCCAGAAGGTACCAGGTGGGGCTATGGGAGATCCAGGCCCAACTGTGCCTCTTTAAGGTTAAAGAGAGTATCATTTGAGCACTTGAGAGTGCTCAAGTTTTGGAAAGAAGCAGGTAAAATCAGAAGAGGGATGATAGTCTTAAGGAACTAGGGGAAATTATAATAAGGAAAAAGAGTAGGTTCATTTATTCATAACTTAAATTCTAAAAACTCTTTTCTTTTCGAAAACTCTTTGTATCCTTTTTTCCTCTTTTTTGTCTAACATATAAAACCCCAAATGCCGTATTTATTTAGACCTATGGATCATCCAGCTCTATGTATGTATGTATACTGGAACCAAGAAATATTTTATGGGAGAATATATTTCTCTTCCAGAAAGTAATAAACCACATTGCTAACTTTTCTTTTTTTTATATTTATTTATTTTGAGGGGGGAGAGGGGGGAGGGGGAGAGAGAGGGAAAGAAAGAATTTCAAACATTGTGGAGCCTGACATGGGGTTTGATCTCATGAACCATGAGATCATGACCTGAGCCAAAATCAAGAATCAGACGCTTAACTGATGGGGCCACCTAGGCATCCCAAATTTGCTAATTTTTCTTAACACTCTGTTGTTAAAAAGTCATCTGTGCATTTGTGTCAATTTTCTTGAATATATTGCAACACTTTTCTAGTAATAGCCTGAATTTTTTTCAAACAGCTTTATTGTGATATGATTCACATACCTTACAACACACCCCTTTACAGTGTACAATTCAAGGTTTTTCATATGTTTACATATATGTACAATATCACCACGCTCAATTTAAGAACATTTTCCTCACTTCAAAAAGATCTTGGAGAAAAACTGTTTTTCACCATTCATTATGATGTCAGCTGTGGCATTTACTGGTCATATATAGCCTTTATTATGTTAAGGTATGTTCCCTTTAAACCTACTTTGTTGACAGAACTCATTCTTCAACCTATTCCATAGAGACTGCTCATGTGTCAATCTGCATGTTGAATGGATGTTGGACTTGGTACTTGGTACTTTATCAAATGCTTTTTCTGCATCTATTGAAATGATCAGATGATTTTTATCTTTTCTCTTATTGATGTGATCTATCTCATTGATTGATTTGCGAATATTGAACCACTCTTGAATCCCAGGAATAAATTCCATTTGATCATCATAAATGACTTTTTTAATGTATTGTTGGATTTGGTTTGGTAATATTTTGTTGAAGATTTTTGCATCTATACTCATCAGACATTTTGGCCTGCAGTTGTCTTTTTTTTTTTTTTGTAGTGTCTAGATTTATCTGGTTTTGTTATCAGGGTAATGCTGGCCTCATCGAATGAATTTGGAAGTTTTACTTCCTCTTCTATCTTTTGGACTAGTTTTGAGAAGAAGTGGTGTTAACTTTTCTTTAAATGTTTGGTAGAATTCATTTGTGAAGCCGTCTGGTCCTCGACTTTTGTTTGTTGAGAATTTTTTGATTACTGATTCAATTTCATTGCCAGTATTCTCTTTGTTCAAATTTTATGTTTCTTCCTGATTTAGTTTTGGGAGATTATAAATTTCTAAGAACGTATCCATTTCTTCTGGGTTGTCCAATTTGTTGGCATATGATATTTCGTAATATTCTTTTATAATTCTGTATATTTCGGTGGTCCTAGTTATTATTTCTCCTCTTTGATTTCTAACTTTGTTTATTTGAATTCTGTCTGTGTGTCTCTCTCTTTTACAACATTTTTTGGGTGAGTCTGGCTAAAGATTTATCATTTTTGTTGATTTTCCCAAAGTACCAGCTCCTGGTTTCATTGATGTATTTCATTTTTTAAAAAATTTCTATTTCATTTTTTTCTACTTTCTCTTTATTATTTCCTTCCTTCTACTGGTTTGGGGTTTTGTTTGTTCTTTTCCCAGATTCTCTAGGTGTAATGTTATGTTGTTTATTTGAGACTTTTCTTGCTTCTTGAAGTAGGCTTGTATAGCTTTCAACTTCCCTCTTAGAACAGCTTTTGCTGTATTCCAAGTATTTTGGACCATTGTGTTTTCATTTTCATTTATCTCCATGTATTTTTTGATTTCTTCTTTGATATCTTGGACCCATTCATTGTTTAGTAGCATGTTATTTAACCTCCATATATTTGTGGGTTTTTTCCACAAATGTCAGACCAGGCATTTGCCAGAGATGCAGTAGCACCCAAGGCAGGAAAATGCAAGGATGGGGCATGTGTTGCCAGCAAGTTTCATCCTGGCTGGAGGGAACCTCCAGCTGCCAGGGAACCAAGGCAAGCCAGGTCAGAGGGGATAGATCAGCAGAAGCATGTTTTGCACAAGTCTGCTGTGGGAGGGGACCTGAAACTGGGGCCTGGCTAGAGCAGGTGTGTCTGCAGGAGACAGCAGAGGAAGATGTGCTGTTAACAAGTTAGGTAACAAGTATTGACCGCGCTAGGTAACAAGTATTGACCGCGCACTGGTTCCTGCAGGTGTCCATGTGTCTAGGCTGGGGGATGGGGCAGGGAAATGCATTTGTCAGTTCCTTTGTTTCTAGAGAAGTCTTCCAATGGTCCCTGATCCTCCAGCACACACTCTTAGATTAGTAAACAAATCTCACTCCTATATACCCTTGGCATTTTTCAAACTGCTGCTTTTATGCTCTATCTGCATTGAGTTGTTTGTTGTGCTGCCTCTTCAAGGGTGGGGACTCACCTTCCTCTCATCCTCCCAGGAGCCTACTGATTTTTAAAATTCTATGTTTGGGGTGCCTGGGTGGCTCAGCCGGTTGAGCGACCAGCTTTGGCTCAGGTCATGGTCTGGCGGTTTGTGGGTTCGAGCCCCGTGTCAGGCTCTGTGCTGACAGCTAGCTCAGAGCCTGGAGCCTGTTTTCGGATTCTGTGTCTCCCTCTCTCTCTGACCCTCCCCTGCTCACGCTGTCTCTCTCTCTCTCAAAAATAAATAAAAAGTAAAAAAAAATTTTTTTAATTCTATGTTTTAAGCCCCAGTTATTGTAAGTATTCATAAAATTTGATCCTTCTGGTTTTCAAAACCAAATGTTATGGTGTTTTGTTTTCCCCACATAGTCTCCCTGGTTTGAGATTTTGTTCTTTTCTCTCTCTGCACCTGCAGTGTCTCTCCCTCCTGTGAACAGTCCTGTAGGTCCATTTAGCTCCTGACTGCATCTCTGGTTTTCCTACACTCTTCATTGTGGCCTCTTCTCTACATTAAGCTGTAGAGAGTTTTTTCTTCCACTTTTCAGGTTGATTTCTGGCTTATTTATACCAATGTGATTGTTATCTAGTTGTATCTGTGGGATGAAGTGAATTAGGATCCTCCCACATCACCATCTCCCCTGGAAAACCTGATTGCTACTAAATTTATTACTACAGTGTAATCAAGTCTATATTATAGAAAATTGGTACCAGAAGTAGGGGCTGTCATAATACAGAAGTCTAAAATATGTGGCATTGTCTTGGGCATTTGAAGATAATCTTCAAAAAATGGTTATTGGAGGGGTGCCTGGGTGGCTCATTCAGTTGAGCATCCGACTTTGGCTCAGGTCATGATCTCATGGTTCATGACTTTGAGCCCCACATTGGGCTCCCTGCTGTCAGCACAGAGCCCACTTCAGATCCTCTATCCAACGCTCTCCCCCTTTACTCCTCTCCCACTCTCTCTTTCTCAAAAATAAATAAGCATTTAAATAATGGTTATTGGAGACTGGAAGGATAGAAAAAAACCCACATATTGCTAGGGTAAAACTCTTGGGGAAAATGTTGTATGAAATGACTTAGAAGGAAAATCATGAACCAGATGAATTTGTTATTCTTATGGAAGAGGTTTTAAGGAAAGTATTATAAACATAAGTGAGCTTCTTTTGATTGCATTTGACAAGGGGTTACAAGACAGAAACAAGCTCAGAAAAGAATTGGTCTGCTTATAAGCAGGGATTAAAGGGAATGGGATGAAACTATAAATTCAGAAACGTAGGACTGGACAGAGAGACTGCTTCACAATCCCAACTAATAGACAAAGAGAGTGCTTCACAATCCCAACTAATAAATAAAAAATGAAAAGGCTATTAAAATTCAGCTATATATTAAGGATCAAACTTTAATATCTACTGATGATATTCATTGCTAAAACTTATGAATGGCTTTAGGAAGCATTTAGTAAATACTCTAAATTGAGCAAAACATTCTTAGCAAAAGATTAAAGTGGTTAACTTCTTGATAGGTTCATAGAATACATAATTGTATTGAAGGTGGGTGTGGCATAATGGGAAGAAAGCAAAACAAAGGAAACAAATAGCAAATTAAAGACGTATGTCTAGAAATGAATTATGGCTGTGGCTATTGGCACATTGAAATGACTAGAATCAAACAGATAAAACATTGTTGTGTTTTTAAGAAAGTGGTACTGATAAACCATTATCCTGGAGTACAAAAAGTTTATGACTATTTGAGGCTTTACATATTTCATCTATGGGCAGGAGAAAGCTCTTCAAAATTCATGAATGGTATATATCTTGGAGCCCACTTTTTATGTGGCCAAAGAAACTAAGAGGAGAGAGAAATATCCCAGAGAATGGGCTGGGGACTCTGAAGAAAAATGGGAAGGATGTTACTTTCAGTAACTGACATAAATGGAAATAAACGCTTAATCAAAAATAATTTCTCACCTTGTTTAAGAGGGTCCTCACAATTCTGCCCTGCATATTTCAAAATTGCTAAGGACCAATGTCTTCTACAGTGTGTCTCCCATTTCTTTTTACTTTGTGAATGTATTTATTTTAATCATCCTACTCTATTTCACTGTTGTATATTTGGCTTGTGGGAATGATAACTTGCATTTTTAGTTCATAGGACTCTGGATCAGGAGAAACTACATCCAAGATTTTATATTAATCTCAGATGCAGAGATTTTTGTACATTATCCAGAGATTTTGACCTCTGAGATTGATGTCATAACTTTTGAATTGACTCCATGGAGAGGTGATGAGTATATTTTACCTGTGGAAAAACAATGAACAGGATATTTGGTGTGGTGTGGGCATATTATTATGTTGGTTATTATTGCTATTAACCAAATTATTCTAGTTCTTTCCTTCTTTTGGGTATATGGTAGGATTGTTTTTCTTGTACCTTTGAACCTTGGTAGGACTCTCTGTCTTGCTTTGACCAATACAATGTAAGCAATAATGCCATTTCTGGGTAAAATTTTAGAGCTTTTATGTGACTTGCTACTCTCCTTTCTTTTTGGCTTAGAGCATAGGGATAGAGCTTTTTTCTCCCTGGGGCCATGGGTGATGACAACCAGAGCTGACACCCTTCCCCTCACCAACTCTGCCACCACCAGTGGAACTGTGGTGATATTTTGATACGGATATATATATATATATATATATATATATATATATATACATCTTTATTATGTGTATTTTGTTCTAATCTTTATTACAAGCTTAATTGCTCTTCCAAAAAGATCTAGACTCTAGTGGGTAATTAATGCACAATTAAAATAACATTGCATTGAACTTGTGGGCTGTAACTGCTGTGGTATTTATTAACCATCCTTACATCATCAATTAATGTAAGCAGTCCTGACATTAGTTGAATTTGACATAAGCTAGAGACCTGAAACCTAAGACCCATCCTGAGAATTGGAAATATTTTGCTACCCAACTTTAGAGTTAAGTGAATCAAGAGCAACTGGTACTAGCTCTCCAAAAGCTAATTCCATATGAGATGAGACTGAGGATATGTTATAAAATAATGTTAACTGAAAAAGAGAACGAGTAGCCTATGAAATACTGGCTTTGTTTTTTTAAAAATTATTTAAACATTTAATGAGATTTGAATACAGATGTATACAGATCACATAATTAATTTACATTAAGTTCTTTAGCATTTTATTGAACTAATATTCATATCTGATGCTTTATATAGAATAAAAATTCCACTATACTTATTATGTAAATTAGTCCCAAAATAATTTGGTTGTTACCTTCAGCTATAAACAGATATGACACATTCAAGCTGATTTGGGAAATTATTTAATCAGTGAGAGACAAAATGTGTGTAAATGAAAATGAAATGTCATATTGTACAAATCAGTTTCAAGCTGAATATAATTTCTACATAAAATTTGAGCTTCCCATAAATGTTAACAATGCAAAGCTAAAGTTGCATCTTTACATTTGTATCATTGTATGATAACAGTTTTCAAGGATATGTTAATGTGAGTTACAGAAAATGAATCTCCACTTGTAAAACTTTACTAGAATGAAACTGAGAAGAAAAACCCGACATGTTTATATATATTACTTCAATTAGGTTTACTGCATATTTATATTTTATATATGGAGTTTGTATTTCAATTACATATGCAACAAAAAACTAATATTTATATGTTTATCATCATGTGCAGACCTGTGCTAAGTGCTATCTATCTACACATACACATATACACATTTGTATATATATATGTATGTATTTTATCTTTACAATTAGTCTATGAGATAGGCACTATCATTATCATACCAGTTTTATAGTAAGGAAATAGACACATAGAAAGGTTAAATTCCCTGCCTAAAATTAAACTGCTAATAAGTGGTGAAGCTGGAATTAATACCTGTTTTTCTGACTATAAGATTCATATTTTTATGCTATAATACTCCTTCTTCCTCCCACAATATTCTCATATTAACTTAAGTACAGTCTGGAGAACTTTATGACTAATAAAGGAAATACAAAAAAAGGAAAAACTTCAGATGGATTCTACTCTTTCAAATGGAAATTTCATATGATTTTTTCTCAGTATACATTTAAATAACTCAACAGATGATTTAACAAGATTTCTTGACTTAATTTTTCCCTAAGAACATTGAAACAACCAGAACGTGTGTGTTTTTATTTTTTATTTTTAAACAATTTTTCATGTTTATTTATTATTGAGACTGAGAGAAACACAGCATGAGTAGGGGAGGGGTAGAGAGAGGAGGGAGACACAGAATCAGAAGCAGGCTCCAGGCTCTGAGCTGCCAGCACAGAGCCCGACACAGGGCTTGAACCTATGAACTGCAAGATCATGACCTGAGCCAAAGTCGCTTCACCGACTGAGCCATCCAGACATCCCTTGTGTGTGTGTTTTTAATCTGATTTGAAAAAGAGGTAACTTGAGTTGACTTAGTAGCAGTTTAT
This sequence comes from Cryptoprocta ferox, assembly GCA_028646485.1. NCBI lineage: Eukaryota > Metazoa > Chordata > Mammalia > Carnivora > Eupleridae > Cryptoprocta > Cryptoprocta ferox. Next base: position 16,142,913 of record CM053559.1, read on the forward strand.
TTATTTATGGAAAAACTGCTATGGTCCATTTCATTACATAAAATTGCCAATGAAATTGAAGGGGTTTGGTTATCTGTGCTTCTAATGGATGAAACCATTTCCTGTGGTAAATCAGTGTTTGTCTAGGGAGTGGGTAGATCTGCATATCCTCATTTCTATGTGTCATTCCCTTTGGAGAAGAGATTCTTTTTCTATGGATATCATGGAAGGGAACTGTGCCTCCTAAGTGGCTTGCTTCAGCAGCAGATGACAGGCAATCTATACCTGAAGACAGGAAGAGTCAATTCATTGGACAAACATTTATTGAGCATCATCTGTGGATCAAACACTGTGGGAGGTGCTAGAATACAGCAGTAAATGTAATATAAAAGTCTCTGTGCCCTAATTCTAGCAGAGGAAGGCAGATAATAAATGAGTAAAATATATTGTCTATCAGAAGTTGGTAAGTGCCCTGGAGAGGGGAATTAGAAATGTGTTGGGTGGACTTACAATTATGTTTATTTAGAAATAACTTCAAACTTAACAGAAAAAAAGATGTAGGAATAGTGCAAAAAAACTTCTGTTTTCAAGAACCATTTTAGAGTAAGTTGCTGTTACTCCTGACTCCTTTACAACAAACAAGGACTTTCTCCTATATCATCATAATATAGCCATCAAAATCAAGAAATTAGCACTGATTCTTCACTGCTCATGCAGTTTCATCAGTTGTCCCAATAATGTTCTTTATACAAAAAGGCCCTATTCAGGATCGCATATTTCATTTAGCTGTTGTGTCTTTTTAGGATCCTAAATCAAAAATAGTTCTTCATTGTTGGGGGAAAATACTTTAGCTGTGTGTGTGTGTGTGTGTGTGTGTGTGTGTGTGTGTCATTTAAAACAATTATGTTGTACACTTTAAATGTCTTATAATTTATTTGTCAATTATACCTCAATAAAGCTGGGGAAAAAAACTCCAGGTTTTTAAATATTTCTTTGACTTTCAACCTTAATACTTTAAAGAATTAGTTGCTAAACATTTTGTAGAATATTCTAGTATATGGGTTTGTCTGATGATTCCTCCTGGTTAGATGCCAATTATACATTTTTGGTAAGAATGCCAAATAAGTCAAATTGTATTCTTATTGCATATAATCAAGTGAGAAGTTGTTTCAATTTGTCTCATAATTGTTAACGTTAACTTTGATCACTTCATTAAGAAGACGTCTGTCAGGCTTCTCCACTGCAAAGTTATTCTTTTTCCCTTTGTAATTAAAAAGAATTTTATGGGGAAGTATTTTGAGAGTATGTAAATATCTCATTCCATATTGACTTTCGTTCACTAGTTTTAGCATCTGTTGATGTTTCTTCATTGATTATTACCATCATAGGCCATGACTTTAACTATATTTATTAGTCCTCATTCTACTATAGAGAAAATGTTTCTCTTCTCTGCATTTATCTGTTATGTGGAAAATTTAGATCAGGATGAACTCATGGATTTTATTTTATTCAGCAGGTTATATAATTTTTGGCATTACTATTTAATTTGATACTCAAATTTTCCCCGCTTTGGCCAGTGGAGGCCCTTTTAAGCTACACCTGTGTCATTTTGGCAAAGCCCCATCTTTGAGTGCTTCCTTTCTCTTTGACATAAAAAGTTGCATCAGGCCTATCCTGTAATTTCTTTACTAAGCCTTGGAATCAGCCACTTTGGAGGATCCCTGGATCTATTAAGTGGAGAATGATATTGGATATTCAGAAACCAAGATCTGTTAGTTATATTTGTTGCTATATATTTGTTGGTAATGGGGTATTGCTGCGACCAAATCTTTTTAGTGCTCAGAGTTGGGTTTATATGTATGAATATATACATATATACATATACATGCATCTACATATTTATTTCTATATTTATATATTCTGAAACCATGAGTTAATACTAACCTCCAGCTCCAATCCAGTGAATCCACAGGGTTCATTCTAGTTTTCTCCCTTTCCATATTTGTATTCCCTTCTCTCCCAGTGAGAAACATGGCTGCCATGACCTTTAATATTATGTATTAGATGAATATTTTCTGAATAGAACCAATCTCCTGTTACTGCTATCAGGCTCCTTCTTTCACAAGGCTAAACTTTTCAGTCTCCACCACTTTATCCTGTTGAGGTTTCAACATCCTGTTCCAAGTTTCCTCTCTCAGTGTTCCCTGCACAGATGACCTCCTCAACTCATGGACTGCTGCACAATGCATGGATCTGTTGCCTCTCTCATCCCAACTCTGCATAGATGACTACCTTTCTGGGTTTTGTAAAAAAAATATTTAGGAAGGCAGGAAGAATATAGGGTTGTAATTTTCAATGAACTGGTCAGGAAACATCTTGCTAAGATTGGATGTGAGGGATGGTCTGAAGTTGGTGAGAAAGTGGATCATGTGGATATTTGGAGAAGAGTATTCTAGGCAGAGGGACTAACTTGTGCAGGGGTCCTGAGGCACAAAGGTGCCCTGTGAGTTAAAAGCAGGAAGGCCGCCATCATTGGTGCTCAGTGAACAGGGAGAAAGAGTAGGGAGGTCAGAGAGATGTCAATAAGACAGACTCTATAAGGCCTTGTAGACCATTGTACAGTCTTGGCTTTTCTCTAAGTGAGCAAGGGGGCCATAGGAGGATATTGAGCAGTGAAGTGATGTAATTTGACTTTTGCTTTAAAGGATGATTCTAGTTCCTGTGATAAGATTAGACTTTGTGTGTGTGTGTGTGTGTGTGTGGTGGTTGGGGGTGGGGAAGAGAGAAGTTGAAAGCAAGCATAACAGCTAAAATACCATTGGGATCTTTAGAAGAAAAATTAGACTAAGTGTGGTAACTGTGGAGGTGGTGAGAGGTGATTGGATTCTAGATATATTTTGAAGCTAGAGTTGATGAGATGTGCTGCCCAAATAGACATAGAGTATAAGAATAAAAGGTAGATAGGTAACAAATACTTAGAAAATACTGAAACGTAAACTTAAGGTGGTCAGGAATTTGTGTTTGTTTTTGTTTTTGTTTTCTTTTTGGTCAATTTTGTTCACTGTTGTGCCCCCAATTCCTGGAACAATGCCTGGCACATAACAGATATTGAACAAGTGGTTGTTGAATTGTTGAAGAAAAAAAAAATAAGTAAAGAGGAAACCTAGTTTAGAGGCGTCTGGGTGGCTCAGTTGGTGAGCATCTGATTCTTGATTTTGACTCAGGTCATGATCCCAGGGTTGTGGGATTGAGCCCCACGTTGAGCTCTGTGCTGACAGCATGGAGCCTACTTGGGATTCTCTCTCTCCCTCTTTCTGCCCTTTCTCCCACTCAGACTGTTCTCTCTCTCTCTCTCTCCCTCTCTCTCCCTCTTTCTCTCTCTCTCTCTCTCTCAAAAATAAGAATAAATTAATAAAAATTAAAAAAAAAGAGAAAACCTAGTCTTGATGCTTCTTCGGGAATTAACATCTTCTTTAATGGCGGCCTAGAAATTACCACTGAAAAATTTTGGGAAAATTAAATGTTCTCTTTCACTGAAAATACCTTCTTAAAATGAATATTAGGAAAATTGAAGGGTACTGATTGTGTTCAGTATATTCTACATTAGGACATCAGCAGTCATCCACCACGATATGATGGATTCTTATGGGCATGGGGTGAATGGCAAGAAATTTGCCTGCACGTAATGAGGAAGCACCAAGTTTGAATAGGATATTTTTGAAAGAGTAAAATATGAGCAGATGTGATTATTCTTATTATAGCAGACTCTCTCTCTCTCTCTGAATTAGACAAAGTAGCATATTTGTAACAAGTACACTGAAAAATATATACAACCTGAGACCTTTCTCATTATTCCACACTGATACAAACTTTCTAGAATGAAATTGAGCATGCATATCAGAAACCTTAAACATGTTTGCGAAGGTGGACACCACGATTCCAACATTGTAACTCTCTCACTGTTGTTATGTACATGGATTGACCTGTTTCAGAAGCCTGCTTACATAGAAAGTCACATTTAGTTGAAAACCTCACATAATTCACATACATTTCTCAAGACTCCACATACTCAAAGTAGTAGAACATCTGGTGGCTCACTTTTGAAGTCGCCTCCACATAAATTGTTGAAAAATTTAGTGGGCTTAATTTGCCAAAAAAGATCGTCTTCCCTAGGGATTCTTGAGGCAGAGAAACAGCAAGAGGATGTGACTAACCATATGATTTTTTCTTGGCACTGTAACATCCTTTCCATCCATGCTAATACCACCCAAATCCTTGACTACGATGATGCCACTGACATCACTGTGATGACCTGCGTGCACCACAATAGTTCTTTTCAGAGATCCTACTCTCTCAGTCTTATAGTCTGGCATGAGTGACTCACAGTTTGCACACATGGGTGAAGCTTTTATGATTATAAAATATTACACATGTGTATGGGCTAATACAAAAAACAACTGCCAACTAACATTTCAGACCACTTCTTTTCTTTTTTTAATTTTAAATGTTATTTAAATCCAACTTAATTAACATATAGTGTGATAATGATTTCAAGAGTAGAATTTAGTGATTCATCACATACATAGAACACCCAGTGCTCATCCCAACAAGTGCCCCCCTTAATGCCCATCATCCATTTAGCCCATCCTTTCACCAAACACCCCTCCAGCAATGCTGAGTTTGTTCTCTGTATTTAAGAGTCTCTTATGGTTTGCCTCCCTCTCTCTTTTTATCTTATTTTCCCTTCCCTTCTCCATTTCTTTTCTTTCTTCCTCTATTATTGAGATCTTAGTATAATTCTTCTTTTCTTAATATTTACCTATTATATTTAATATGTTATTTTCCCATAGTTTTGGAGTTTTTTTTTTTTAAATTTTTAATAGTTGCAAAATATACCATTGTAAGAGTTACCAAAATTGATTTAAGTAATCCCTGATTGTTGGACATTTAGATTGTTTTGTCCCTTCTTCCTTTTGAAGTGTTCCTATGCCAGGATTTCAGTTGAGCAGATGAGGGGATTAAAGATTTGGACACTTGACAGTCATGAGGTTGGGGGATAAATTGTGGTGTAAAAGAATCCATTGCATGCATAGTTATTATTATTAGCTTCATTATAGCACTAACTTTATTTATTTTTTATAGCCCTAACTTTAAAACCAGGTTCTTACTTAGGCCTGAGGGTAGGGGGAATCACAGAACAATGGCACCAGTTACATGTCATGATTCTTTTTTTTTAAGGTCATATTTACATGATGTTTAAATAATCCATCAAGTAATTCAATTCAGTAAAAATATGACTTTATTGTTTCATGTTCTGCCGTGTTACTAATGGCTGCTAGAGGGCAGCAGAAGCCAGGAACTAGCAAGAAAAGCACTAGCTTGAAAAGACTGAAGAGCCCCTGCCCAGGCCTGGGGAACCATCTGTTCAGGGTTGAGACAGAAGATTGGGTTCAAAGAGTCTGCAATAAAGGTTTTTTTTTTTTTCAAAGTAACTTGAGAGGCTAACAAAATAAAGGAATAACAAGACTACTAAAAGGGTTAGGTGCTTAAGAGGCATTTAACCTTAAACCTTTTGGAGGAGTGAAACTAACAAATGAAGACTAGGAAGAATCACCCAGTTTAAGCCAAAAGCCATGGGTTACCAGGTTATCCATTTGAAGAAGAGGGTAGAGTTAAAGCTGTGTCAAATTTGAAGTGCAAATATCAGGGAAACAAGATGTCTGTACAAGAACTGAGGATGTCAGATGTCCATGACAATGTGACATTATCTGAGCAAATCCTCCGTTTGAAGAGGACACATACTAAGGCCACAAGTGTGTTAGGGCATAGCAACCTAGGAGGTTTGGAAACTATAGGAAGAGGGAAACTTGAGTAAAACAGTTTGTAAGTTCTGGTAGTAGAAAAAACACTGAGCAGGAGTAGAGAGAGCTGGATTTAAGGTCTACCACAAACTAGTTGTATGTCTGTGAGGATGTCACTTGGTTTTCTTGGGCTTCTGATTTCTCATGGAGAAAATGGAGGGTTGGACTGGATGAATGGCAAGATACATAAAATATCTGAAATCCTAGGACTGGATTGGTTGATGGTTAATTTAATTAAAACCATCACCCAATTACACTGTGTAGATAGAGTAAGAAAATAGTACAGTCCATCAATTCTTTTTTGATCTCTACAAATTGTTCTACTGTAGCTAGCCAAGGAGTGTTGCAATCCCACTATTTCTTATTTGTACTTACATGAAGAACAGAAGCCAGATTATTTGATGTTTCATACTGTGTAGTCATGTAAAAGGAAGAAGAAAGAGCAAGGTTTCTTAGGAGTTGTTGATCCTGGTGTGTGTCTTTGTGAAATCTTTAAAGGATTTGTGAAAGAATGCACAGAAACTCATAATTGCTGTTTAGACTCTTTAGTTGTTGACATTTTGAGTCCTAGAGTTAGGAAGACTTTAAAGAAACTTTAGGGTATTTTAGATTTTTCCAATCAGAGTTCATATTTTTGAATTCTAAAGTACTAGATAATGATAAACACATTGTCAAAATGTTCATCATTCCTTTCCCCTAATTATCACTGTATGATTATAAGCAATTTTTTTTGCTTTGAAATTTCTTTTAAATTTGTAATCCTCATGTTAAAATGGGAGTTATTGGGGTGCCTGGGTGGTTCAGTTAGTTAAGCCTCTGACTCTTGATTTTGGCTCAGGGCATGATCTCGCAGTTTGTGAGGTAGAGCCCCACGTTGGGTTCTGCACTGACAACATGGAGACTGGGATTCTCTGTCTCCTTCTCTCTCAGAGCCTCCCCTGCTCTCTCTCTCTCTCAAAATAAATACATTCATTAAAAACATAAAATGGGAGTTATTGCTGTTTGAATTTTATAATTTTATGGAGAAATTCAGTGAGTAGATAACTATAAGAAGGCTGCTTATAGTTATTAGCTTACAAGCATTTTTTTTTGAAAACCTACTCTCCTGTGCATAGACATAAAATGTCAAATGTAGACATTTTAAAATTTCAACAACTTTAAAGCTGGTTGTAAATAGAATCTGATATGCTTTTTCATGTAATTTTATAGAAAAAAATATTATTAAAATGATGCATAGTTAAATTGATTTTTAAAGTGGGAAGACATCATAGACATTGTGTGGTATGAGTGGCCCTTGACCTTTTTATTGCCAAGGTCTCTTTTAATTATTTTTTTTCTACAGTGATTCAACATTTTGACTTATTTTGTCTATTTTTCTTCACCAAAAGCACTCCTAAAATGATAATTAGGTTTTTCATTTCAAACTAATCTGAAATACATACAACTGCTGATCTTTTTAGCATGAATTTAACAATGACAATGACACCATTCTGAGATGATGAATTTCAACCAGATAAAAAAAAATCCTAGTATTTAGTGCAGACTGTGAGCAAATGCATTGATTCTCTTTTTTCAAATATAATTAGCATACAGTGTAGTATTAGTCAAGTGTACAATGTAATAATTCAACAATTCTATACATTACTCATTGCTCACCACAATAAGTGTAGTCAGCCTCTGTTACCAAACATTATTACCATCATATTGACTATGTTCCCTATGCTGTACTTTTCATCTCTGTGAATTTATTTCCTTTATAACTAGAAGTTTGTACCTCTTAATCCCCTTTATCTATTTCACCCATCCTTCTACTCACCTCCCATTTGGCAACCACCAATTTATTCTCTATAGCAAATGCATTAATTATATTATAGTTTTGAAATATTGAAAGTAGCTCCTATGGACCTTGGGAAACTACGACTTTTCCCTACCTTTCTCAGTTTGCAGATAAGTAGCTCAATCAATTGTTTAAAATCCCACTGATACAAGTCCACTGCTCTATCTACGAATAATAGGTGTTCCCTCTTCTTTAGGATTAATCATTACAATTTATGGTAATGAATGAAGTTAAGTTCATACTTTTCACAAAAAGTGAATCTAGAAATTTGGGTCATTTAGTTTTTGACTGTTTGTTTTATTTTGTTTTAGATGACATTTAAACTGAAGAAATGTCAGGTATGAAAGTATCCTCAGCAGATTCAAAGTACTAAATTATGGATATTTCCTGGAAAAGAAGCTCCCAGGTAGTATCCCTTACTGTTGTTTTCTTTTTCGAATCCTTTAAGAATAAGAGTTGAGAGATTATTTTTGTTTTAGCAGCATGTCAATGGGAATGTCATTTTATTACTTAAGCTTTATTAGACATTAACTTAGTTGCAAAATAGAAAAACTTTAATTTCTGACTCCACTGAAACAAAATAGTAACATTTGTGTGTGTGTGAGTGTGTGTGTGTGCACATGCTAGCATGCACACATGTATTTGTAGATTACACAAAGTGTCTCCCCAACTGTGCCCCCAAACATGTTACACATGTATAGTTTTTAGAGGTGAGGAGGAGGATTATTTTAAATACTCCAGAAATACCAAAGTATAGGTTACCTACTCCTACTTTTGGAACTAGTTGTAGCTCCACTTCTTTCCCTGTATACACATAGCCAAAACTATCTTTTGCCATTCTTTACTATGATGCCTGAAAGTTCTATATCAACCCCCCTGCCTTTCTTTTTGTAATCAAAATATCCAAATAAGTCATCTTGGAGGGTTAACATGATGATTTATTATCAGTGTAACTAAGTCCTCATGAACTATTTTGTTAACTAGGTGAACTAGCAGAAAGTAGGGATGAGAAATAGGCAAAATCAAACTTGGAAGTACGGTGACATGAAAGACAGTGGAACTTAGAATGCTCAAGTGATAGGCAGTGACAATCAGAGTTATTCTGGAAGCACCAGAAGCCTGGAGTTGGATTGATTTTGTCTTACCCATAACTTTGTTTGGATTAGTTCTATACATAGTTTTTGTGTTCTGAGGAAAGCCAAGCCTTTAAGAACATACTTGAAAATGAAATATTTTTGTGCATGTTTCTAGGACTGATCTAGAATTGGAATCCTCACTGCTGGGCCTTGCTTTTAGTATTGCAGTCATCACTAGAGTAAAATGAAAAAATTTAATTTTATGTTTTTTTAAGTATTAACAGTTAAAAAATGCTTTAATTTTATGCCTGAAAGAAGTCCATGGATTTGTATTTTATGTTTCCACACAAAGAATATTTTGAGGAAGGCATCTTTAAAAAGAAAACCAAATAATTTTACAAAAAAAAAAAACCACTTGGAACTCTTCAATGACAACTAGTAAAAAATTACTTAGAACTCTTTGGGAATAGAACATTGCAGGATTTTATAGAATTCTATAACTCATACTCATGTAGTTGGTTAGTGGAAAAATCTACCAAGAGACAAGTTTCCTGCTCCCCTTCAGATGCTCAGTTTATAAGACAGGAACTCCTGAAAAACTGAAAATAAACCTACACTGAAAATGTTTTAGTTTCTCTGTAAATAATAATAGGTACCACATTTTTTGTCAAAGTCTTGTCACGAACCAGACATTTATATCATCAGCTGCAATCTTTACAGCCATCCTATAAGGTGGTGATAGCTAACACTGAGGTTAGGAGTATGAGTTCTGAGTGACATGGAATAGTGCCTGGTATCTATATGAATTCAGATTCCACCCATGTTACTTAATGGCTGAGTGGTGGTTTCTTATCTTTAAGATCTAGTTAAGTAGCACTTATCTTACAATGTTGCTATAGGTGAGAAAGGGGCCTGGCTCTATCTGTTAGGCTTTGGTATAGCTAGAAGCTAGCTTGAGAATGGCAGCTAGTTTGTGATGTTTTCCTGCTGAACATGAAAATTTCATAGAACTTTAGTGGGAGATTAGGCCATTCTGCGGTTGTAATGAACCCAGAGAAGACTATAATCATGTCTGAACAAAGACAAGAAGCAAGAAAACTGATCACAAAAATGATCAAGTGTTCCTTATCCCGACTAAAATGAATGACTGTAACATCTTTTTTTTTAATGTTTATTTATTTTTGAGAGACAGAGAGACAGAGTGTGAGCAGGGGAGGGGCAAAGAGAGAAGGAGACACAGAATCTGAAGCAGGCTCCAGGCTCCAAGCTGTCAGCACAGAGCCTAACGCGGGGCTCCAACACACGAACTGCGAGATCATGACCCGAGCCGAAGTTGGCCACTTAACCAACTGAGCCACCCAGGCACCCCAACTGTAACATCTTTAACAATTACAGATCTAGCCTTACTGTGTTCTTCCTGCCTTCCACATAAGAACTATTAAGATACCAATCATAGAATTACCTTTACTTTCTGACAGTATCAAATACAGAGCAATGTTGTGTTTCTTCTAACTCTCCTCAAAGCACCTAATAGAAGCCTGAACCTTAGTCCCTTCTAACACCCATTTGCTGAGATGCCCCACAGTTAGTTGTCCACAATGTGTGGTCTCTCTCCTTATAACAAGTCAGTAAACCCAACCTCATTTGACCAAAGGTGTGCTTCTCACAGTCCTTGGCTAGAGGGCATTAACATGAGCAGTGAATGAGTTAATCCATATTAAGCACTTAGAACAATGCCCTGTACTGGGTATGTGCTCAATGGCTATTATCTATATAGTGTTTTATGATTTTGTAGAAGATGACATGGAAACTCAGAGAGGACCCACAGCTGGGGGTGGTAGTGCTGAAATCGCAGTCTAGTTTTACTATGTTCCAGAGCCCACGTCTTCACTACATTGCCCTGCAATCACTTTGACCCGTCCTCAGAGGTTTCCCATCCCTTGTGTCAGGAGGTGACTTTACTGGCCCCTGGGATTCTAGTTTTGTCTTAATCTACATTTGAATAAAAACTCTTTTCCTTTAAAAGGTCTTAAAAATCAACTGCTAATCCTTTTCATTTATGAAGAGGCTTGTTAGGTGAAAGACCTTCAGATATTCTTTCTTTTACTACAAGTTTAGTTTTTTGATCATGGAAAAATTCTCTTTTATCCTTCGAAGTCTCATTGACTGAAAAGGCTATGGTAAAGAATGTTAACTTAAATCTTCGCAAGAGAAGGGAAAAAAGTCTCAAGATGGGAGCTCAAGTGTAGGCCTTTGTAAAACCATACAGCCAGCTGCTACAGGGATAAAGAAATATCAGGGAATCCTCAAGGGAAGACAATGCTGACAGCAAGAGGGATTGATAATAACATTAGACCATGGATGTTAAGTGTCTTTTGCATTCACTTATTTTCTAGTTTATCCCATGGGGATATGTGTGTGCTCTGGGGGTGGAGGGGTGGGGTGGAGTGAGGTATGCATTTGCTTTAGGCAAGAACTTCTAATTGAGGTTTTCCCAAAATGTATTTCTGAGAGTGCTGGTGTTCCTGCAGATATTAAAATATGTTCTGTGAAAGACAGTTTAAGGGTCAAGTTTTTGAATTGTTCCAACTGTGTCTACTTCTTGTAGATTCATAACCCATGTTAGCAGCAGTTAAAAGCTCTTAAAAATACAGTAAAATCCCTGTTTAACTTTGTAAGTCAGGCATTTCCCAAATTCATTTGAATTTAGTATGTTTTTCCTTAGAACATATTAACATCATCATCATCATCATCATCATCACCATCATCATCATAGCTAACATTTATCAAGTGTTTACCATACACCAGATACTATTCTACGTACTTTTCATATATTAATTCACTCATTGCTTCAACAACTTTATTATCGTTAAGGAGACTGAGGCATAAAGCAGTTAGCCTATTCCAGGTGACACAAGTAGTAAATCAGTGTAGAATATTCTTTTAACTGATTAATGTTTTAGGAGGAAAAGTGGGAAGTACTCTTTTGACTGAAGGAGGTAACAAAGAGAAAATAGCCTGATTTATTTCAGTATTCAATCAACATTTATAGAGAAACTAGTATGAACAAATGTTGTTCAAAGTACTAGAGATAACAGCATTAAGGTAGACAAGATTCCCATTTTTATGGAGCTTACATTGTAGTTGGGGATAAATAGATAATAACAAATAAGCACAGAAGTAAACAAACAAACAAACCAAAAAACAGGTAGTGATAAAGCTATGTGGTGTGACAGAGTGTGGATTAGGAGTAGCTTAATTTTTCTTGAAAATTAATTTCAGTGTCTTATCAAATAACTGAATGTGACTCCACAGCAGAATAATCAGCTTAATCATAACCTTTTAAAAGTAGGCCTACTGATTCATTGATAAGCTGTGTTTTTCCCTATTGGAAAGGTCATCAATTTGGCTTTTATATTTTTAGAGCATTTTTTCCCAAAATGGGATCAATGAAGTACTAGTTCCTGGGAATTTTAATAGTTGTATATGTGTGAAAATATTTTTCTGGTCAAAGAAGTTACACAAGTTTCTTTACTACACCAAGTACCCAGAGTTTCCAATATACCAATATATATTATATAAGATTATGGGGTACAGTATTCTAATTTGGCCATGGAAGCTTCACTTGTGGGAACTGCTCATGGGAGTAGCATTTTGTAGAATCCACTTTGGAATGCATTGCCTTCTCTCTCTTTTTACTGCATGGTACATTGTGATAGTTAACTCACTTAAAAAAGGTTTTAGTCTTTTGCATTGGTTTAGAATAATTCCTTATTAAATTCTCCTTTGTTAGAATTCTGAAAAGCCAGATTTCAGATCTAAGAGAAATAATGTTGCAGTGAAAATTACTATTCTTTAATATTCTGACACTTGTTAATTCTGTTTGCTTGCATTTGGGTTAGTGGGTAGAAGGTTGGAGGGGAAATTAGATAATGTGACTTTTTCCCCTTGGCTCCTTGCCTTATTGTGTTGAGTCACTCTTTCTTAATAAACCCTGTGTACCTCTTGGGATCCAGTGGCACTATGTGTTATGTGCTCTTTCTTGATCACTAAGTAAAAGAAACTCTACACTTTTCTGGCTCTGTCATCTCACATGAACAGAACAAAAAGAGAAATAAAGTTTTACCTGAATGTACAATGAAAGGTAAGTTTCTCTCTCACCCATATTCCCACTTCCCAACAACAAATATTGTTACTATTTCCTTGTATATTCTTCTGGATGTATTATATATACATATGCATATACAACGTATCAAATAGATATGTAATATTTGCATTCACTACACATCTAAAGACTCCCTTTCTGAACACAGATGTAACAAGTGTAATAGCACACTGTTTTAACCTCCCACCTCATTCACTTTGCAATTCCTTTTGGGAACTTTTTCATATCATTTCCTAGAGATCTGCATCTTTAACAAAAGGAAAAAAAGAAACAAACACGATTTCAGAGCATTCCACTGTATAGACTGTTATGTTTATCTAGCTATATTCCATTGTATAGATTACTATAATTGATTCAACTTGTCTCCATTTCATAGACATTTTGATTATTTTAAAATCATTGTCTAAAACAAAATAATCCCTTAATATTAGTCTTGTGACTGGGTGAATTTTGCCTTGATACTATTATTTTAACAACCTTATTTTTTTTAAATTCTGGTTTCCTTTTTTTTCCCTTCAGTTTATTTATTTATTTATTTATTTTGAGGGAAGGGGAGGGACAGAGAGAGAGAGAGACAGAGAAAATTCCAAGCAGGCTTCATGCTGTTCATGCAGAGCACAATGTGGGACCCAAACTCATTAAGTGTGAGATCATGACCTGAACTGAGATCAAGAATCAGACCAACCAGTGCTTAACTGGCTGAGCCACCCAGGTGCCAACAACCTTATGGTTTCTAAATGGTTTCCAGAACACTGAAATTTTTAAACTTATGCTTAAAACAGTAGGCTTATAAAAATATGTTGTCCTTTATTAATATTCTTTCTAATTTAATCCTTGCTGATATTGAAAATGTTCATATTTATTATATCCTAATGTTAACTACATATTTTCATCCAGAAATTATTTTTTAAAAGCCTTTAAATTCTTTACTTTTGAATTTTAGAGCCAGGACCCTTCTGCATGGATTATTGTTCTGAGGTACAGTACCACTGCATATTTGGTTGACTTCTTTCTATATAAACAAGTCACGCATAATATAAATGAGCTTAGATTGGATCAGATACAATGAGGGTTGAAGAGTGATGGTTGATGCAAACGAGAGGGGTGATTAGTATTGTTCTTGCTACATGATGAATTACACCATATCACGCATTAAAACAATGGATTGTCCTTCAGGATATCAAAGACTTTTTAGCAACAACATGATGGGAAATATATAGTCCTTTATCATTTTGCAAAAGTGAGAGTTACAATAACAATTTTGAGAATTCTTTTCAAGTTTCAAAGAATATTGTCATTGTGCCAGCACTGATGAGAATGTATGCACGTTGTCCTTGGTAATGGGCACAGTGTATTTTATTGTTCTTTTACTCTGCAGTACTGACACGTAAGCTGTTTTGATCTCTGGGTACTTTAGCTTAAAGTGGACCAGGAACTTTTCTACCCTTGGGGGTGTTAGTAGGATTCTAATGATTCTGTTTGATCTACCATGTTAAACACAAATGAAATAAATCAGGAGAAATACACATAGAGAGTATATCAAAGAGTTATTTCTACTTCTGGGCATAAGGCAGTTGCTAAGCAACCTATGTCAGACTTCATGGTCATCTGTTAGGCAGGACACAAAGTCAATGCTCACTCAAGACACATAAGATCATAAATGAAAAAAAAACTATTTTGTTGGATTCAAGAAAAAGCTGCTTGGATGAACAAATAATGGTTGCAAGATATGAAACATCTATTTGCAGATGTACTTAAGGGAGCAATGAAACTGACAAAACAAACAAACAAACAAACAGAACAAAACAAATCTGCATTCAATCCAAGCAGGCTGGGAGGACAGAGAAAATAAACTAAACTTTGTATGAATTGTTCCCACTTCTCAGTATCTACTTTCAGAACACCGTGGTTATCTGTGGGATATAATAGCCTTAACAAGCTCTGCTGCAGACCTTCCACCCGGGGAGTCCACAATGAACCTTTGGAATTTGGAGTTTTATTGATAATAATAAGATCACTTCCAATCTTTCACATTTTTCTTCAATACCATATTTTAAAATATGAAGTCTCTAACTTAGAAAAGAGTTTTATCAAGAAAGAGGGGTATGAGGCTTCGAGCTGAGTTTAACAAAGCTATCCAAGGCACACAGTGTGGAGGAATTATGGGTTTTGCTTTGTAGAACCTATATATTCAGTATCTAAAAATGACAGATGATTTTTCTTCCTTATTTTTCTCTGGATAAATATTTTTCTTCTGATATTAGATTATTGCTTGGCTGATGAAAACCTTTCATTGTGTTCTGTTTCACTGAGTCATGCTCAACTGCAGTGTCTCTATAGTACAATTTACTAGTCTCTTGGCCTTAGACAATATTTTTTAACTCATTTGAGGCCCCAGTTTCTTAAATGTAAACGTAAATCATCAATAATCATCTCATGAAATTATGAGAATCATATGAATAATATAAAATAATATATAAAATGCCTAGTGGATAGTATGTTTTCCCTTTGTAGTAATTTTTACTACTTATGGAATAGACTACTAGAACATAGTATTCTAAGTAAGATTATTGCATTTTTGTCCACTACAGGCATAAATATTTTTTAAATGAGAAAGTACATTAATTCATGTTTTCTATTGAGTTTTTTAGGTATTAATTATAATTTAAATAATTATTACACTCTAGTTTAAAAAATATTACATATGGGGTGCCGGTTGGCTCAGTTGGTTAAGCCTCTGACTTCAGTTTATGGTTCGTGAGTTTGAGCCCCACACCAAGCTCTGTGCTGACAGCTCAGAGCCTGGAACCTGCTTCAGATTCTGTGTCTTCCTCTCTCTCTGCACCTCCCCTTCTCATGCTCTCTCTCTCTCTTTCTCTCAAAAATAAACATTAAAAAAAATTACGGCTGTGTTTGAAGTACAAATGGCAGCCATTTTAGTTTGTTCTGCAGTAAGTATAAGTACTTAAGGTCTGTCAGTAAATTAATGTTTTTCCCCCGTAACATAATTATAATACCTTCAGCATATTCATGATATGAAAAACCTACTACCCATAGATCTAACCTCTGTCACAGACTCATAGATTCTCCTTGAAAGCAGAGGCCAGCTTTTTCTTTTCAGAGAGGAATTTTTGCATTTAATTTTGGGAGTCTTAAAGATCTGTTAACATTTTTCACAATGATGCGTTCAGTTAAACTGTAAAGTCAGTTGTAATGATGATGAAGCAAAAGATACAGAATCCATTCTTAAGAAGTCACAGCTCATCTTTTTAGGACTAGTTGAGTCCAGACATTCTCTCTGTGGCAGTGGAAAATTTGTTACTTCATTCAGTAACTGTTTTTTGCATGCCTACTATGTGCTAGGCATGTGTGTTAGATGCTGGGAATTTAATGGTGAACAAATTTGAAGCAAGCGCTACCTTCCTGAAGCAATGAGGGAAACAATAAAGCAGAAAGTGACTTGAAGGAAATGAACAGGTGGTAGGGATCGAGAATGTTGCTTCTGGGTTGGGTGAGCTGAGATTATACTGGGAGGGAGGGTGACCAGGAAAGATTGCTGAACACATGTCATTGGGACTGAAAGCATGCAGAACAATGCTGACCCCTTGGACCTCAGTATTTAGTGTGGGTGGTTCCACCACAGCTTATGTACCTGTCAGTGACCTTTCTTTGTCTCCAAGACTTCTGAGCTTGAATAATACAGTGTGGTCTTCCATCTCCTTTTCCTTTATGAAGGCATTCAGCTTTTATCTTTGTTTTCTGAGACAGCTGTTTCATTTTACTGATGGATGCAATGTCATCCTTTAGCAAGCCAGAGCTTCTTTCATTATGAGGACTGTTTTCTTCTACACATTTTTATTTCAACCTATGTCTTTTCATATAAATGATGAGCTCTTTAAAAGTAAAGAAAAATAATCTGTTTAGCACAGATTAGGGAGGAGCTGTAATCTACAAATTAGAGTGGGGTTGTTCTACTTTGCAGGTTTGTTTTTCTGTATCTTGATTACCAGTTTCTCATAAATAATTAAGCATTGCCTAAATAGGGATTTAAAAGGTCATTTATGTAGTACTAATTATGCATTTTCATAGAATTTTAACTGTACATATTTAGAGAGAAGACTCTGATTTCACAGCAGTAATAAAAGCGTCTTTGTATTGGTGGGAGCAGTGTTTTCAATTTGGTTACCTTTCAAAACACCCATGAGTTGTAACAGTAAGAGTATATTAATCTACACAATTTAAACATTAATAAACTAGTGATCATGTTTATACATTTATATGATTAAAGCCTAAAGTACCCAATTTCTATTTTAATACACAATATCTACATGTCTATTTGGATGATTGGGAATTTTAAAAATTTATAATTAGCATCTAACAGCTGCTAGAAAGGTATTATGAGAAAAGAGGGCAAACAATATGAAGCATAAAATGGAATGCCACATTATAATAACATCTGTAACCCATGTTTTATCTGCATTGTGTAAAGTGCTCTATAGGCGAGTGGCTTCTAAAACTTACCTAAGAGGCATACAAATGTGAATCAGTGTACATAAAAAGCATTTTTTTATTGCTTACCTTTAATTAAAAACAATGGAAAACTGAGCTGTTTTACAGTAAAATTTTCGATTTGTAAAGATTAGAAATAATTGTAAAAAATAAATTAAGAATTTCAGGTACGTTGAAGAATAAGGAAATCATTTTTTAGACGGTATATGGTTTTTTTCTAAATCATAAATATGTTGTCTTCATAAATACCCAGATATCCCTTTTCAGACTCTAGCTGCATATATACCATACCCATAAATGCAATAACAGACATTTGGAAACAAACATGAAAATATTTCCTTAAAAATTTTTTTGGTGTTTTTATTTATTTTTGAGAGAGAAAGCAGGAGCTGGGAAATGGGAGAGGGAGAGGGAGACAAGAACCAAAGTGGGCTTGCCCTGACAGCAGAGAGCCTGATGTGGGGCTCAAACTCACAAGCTGTAAGATCGTGACCTGAGCTGAAGTCTGACGCTCAGCCCACTGAGCCACCCACACACTCTGAAAAGACTTCATTTAATTTACAGAATGGTATTTTCAAGAATCTTTTAAACACTTAGAGGAATTTTTTTTTGTAGTGCAACTGGCATTTTGACTATGGATATTAAGACTTGGAATTACAGCAATTAAAAAAAAATTATTCTTGTGGGGGGACAGAGAGCAAGGGGACAGAGGATCCGAAGGGGGCTCTGCACTGACAGTAGTGAGCCTGATGTGGGACTTGAACTCACGAACCATGAGATTGACCTGAGCTGAAGTCAGACACTCAACCAACTGAGCCATCCAGGTGCCCCACAGCAATAATTTAATTACATTTGATTAAAGTGCTGTGTTTATCTTCCTATATCCTGATAGGATCAGGAAATACTGATGTGTTCAACTTGACCTTAGTGATCCAAATCAATTACTCCAGCTATATTTCTTTGTAGTCATTTCATTAATGGCCTTACTGAGGTACCCCCATTTTCTGAGAATAGATCCAGCTTTACTCAAATGACTCACTATGTCTCTGCTTAATGAACTCATGAAAAAAAATCCTGCTCTCTTCTAAACAATATTCAGACTGAGGACAAAACTGTTCCCATTGTAGCTTGGCCGTCATTTCTCCGCAAGGGTGTATCAGTTGTAGTAAACGTAATACGCTGAGTGAGTGCATGGGAGATCTGTCTTGGATATCTCCTCTTTTCTTGTCATAATTCTTCTGGGTCTGAACTCTGGTCTGTAAAATCAGGCTCCAAGTCCAAAGTGGAAGAAATGTAAAGAATATTTGCTTTACCCTTTCATTCTCCTCAGTTTCAAACTAATTAACAATAGGAGAATACTATATGTTTACACTTCTGTTTATTTTTCCTTTTCCAAAACCTCTTTTTTTTCTTTTATAGTTTGTCAAGTTGGTTTCCATATAACACCCAGTGCTTCCTCACAAGTGCCCTCCTCCATGTCCTTTACCCCCTTCCCTTTCCCCCTACCCCTTTAGCCCTCAGTTTGTTTTCAGTATTCAAGCGTCTCTCATGATTTGCCTCCCTCCCTCTCCCTAACTCTTTTTCCCCCCTTCCCCTCCCCATGGTCCTCTGTTAAGTTTCTCCTGTTAGATTTATGAGTGAAAACATATGGTATCTGTCCTTCTCTGCCTGA
>CM053559.1:16162111-16218941 GCA_028646485.1 Cryptoprocta ferox
GATGATGAGTGAAGCTGAGCATTGTTTCATGTCTTTTGGCCATCTGGATGTCTTCTTTACACTTCTCCTGTTTTTGAAGTCAAAGGAGAAGTTAGTAGGGTATAATTAATCAAGTATTTTATTTAAATATGTATTTCTTAGTGTGCATTTCTGTGTTTCCTCTGTCAACTCAAAGAGGACGTATTTATATATACACTGTGCTTGTACAGAATTTTCTGTCTTTCTTCATATATACATTTTCCCACCTTATGGCAGTTGTCAGCTACAGTCCAGATGCCTTGAGTTGAATAGCACTTGAGAGCGTTCCTGGGTAAATGAGCATTTAATCGCTTTTGACACCCTTTTTATTTTCAAGGGAACAGACAGGGGCAGAAGGAGTGTGGGGGATTTTGCTTTCCCACAGTTGCCACTTACATTCATGGAAGTTTGAGTAATAGCTATTATTGAAAAAAAAATTGCTTTGGCCTCTTGGATATTTAAAAAAGTCTCAGCAAAAATAGTAATTAAAAAAATCTCAGCCAAAATAGGGAGTGAAAATGGAAGAGTATTTGATTAATAAAATTTAAGGTAATATATCACTAACACTATTAATCTGTATTCTTTAAGAGTTTCTTTATGAATATACCAGGGAACATAAATATGTTTCTATTTTCATTCTTCAAGGAAATCATGTTAAAACCTTGTTCTTTCTGAGCATTATGTGTTTTAAGTGTTTTTGTGTGTGTTTTAAAACATATTTGAATACCAGTTTAATTTTTGATTCTTAACAGAATATTCTCTATGGTTCAAAATGCCAAAAAAAAGCTTAAAATTTATTTTTAATGTAAAAATACATAATTTAAGCATGTAATTTTTAAGTGCTTAGTGATTTAGTGGGAATATTAATACTATAAACCTTCATTTTTCTTCTCAAGAAGATTATGATCTAATTCTGAGAATGAGATACATATGCTTTTCTTTTTTAATGTTTATTTATTTTTGAGAGAGAAACAAAGTGTGAGTGGGGGAGGGCAGAGAGAGGGAGACACAGAATCTGAAGCAGGCCTCAGACTTGAGCTGTCCACACATAGCCCAATGTGGGGCTCGAGTCCACAAATCATGAGATCATGACCTGAGCTGAAGTCAGTTGCCCAACTGACTGAGCCACCAGGATGGGTGTCCCATGGTATATATGCTTTTAAAAAGCACTCATGGAAATTTATATAGTATATATTTTTAAGTGCTTATTTATTTCTTTTGTTGGGGGAGAGGCAGAGAGGGAGGGAGAGAGAGAATACCAAGCAGGCTGTACACTGTCAATGCAGAGCCTGATGAGGGGCTTTGTCTCACGAAGTGTGAGATCATGACCTGAGCCAAAATCAAGAGTCAAGGCTCAAATGACTGAGCCACGCGGGTTCCCTACATGTAACTTTTAAATGTATGTAAGAGACTCTTATGTCTCTGGAACTCATTCCTGCCATTTGAACCAAACTTTTTTTTTCCTTAGGAAAATTACTTTATTATTCTTGTAATAAAAGATTAAGGCAATTAAAAAAACTACAGAAATTAATTAAAATGATCTTTAATCTAAGTACACCCAAATCACCATCATATTAAAAAAATAGAATCCCATTATCTTACTATATATGTTTGAAAATAGAGGCTAGCTTTGAAATGTTTGTCATGAAGCAGGATCATATTGTATGTGATATTTTAAGAATAAAATATATTAAATTTAGAGGTAGCAATGAAAATGAGGTGAAGAGAAAGGAATTGATGAAACTCAAATATTTTGAATTATTATTTTTTAAAAATCCTTTTAAGATTAAATAAGAGGATTATGAAAGTCACTAAGAGTTTGGATCCTTTTTTAAAACTACGTCTTTGAGGTGCCTGGGTCGCTTAGTTGGTTAAGTGTCTGACTTCAGCTCAGGTCATGAGCTCACAGCTTGAGAGTTCAAGCCCTCTGTCGGGGTCTGTGCTGACAGCTCGGAGCCTGAAGCCTGATTCGGATTCTATGTCTCCTTCTCTCTTTGCCCCTCCTCAGGTCACACTCTGTCCCTCTCTCTTTCTCTCAAAAATAAATAAACATTAAAAAATAAATAAGCTACATCTTCAATTTAAGATAAGGTTGATTGACTCTTAGTGTGATAAGGCATTTGTGTTTTTGTGTTTCCTTTTACTTTTCTTCTTTAATCTCCTGATACTTGTTAGTAACATTCTTTTCATACTGTCAAGGTTTATAACATTTACATTCTATTCTATAAACAGAATCTGCACAATTTTCTTTGTATTCCATTTATATGGAGACAGTATTCATCATACGTCATTTTTGTATTGTTTTGCCAGTCCTGAGTTCTTTATTTTCATTTATCCTGTAAAAGTAGTTTTAAATTTTGATGTTTCTGCAAAGCAGTTTTGAAGAAAAGCCCATGGGTGGTCTCCAAATTCTTTCATGTTTTAGAATGACTGTGTGTGGGTTTTATATTTGACTAATATCATGGCTTTATGTTGGTTCACTACCTTTCCTATAGAAATCTGTGGACAATATTGCCATGCTTATGCACTAATTGTTATGTGTAGAAATCTAAGTCCAGCCAGACTTTTTTATAGGTGACTTTTTTTCCCCTAGAGATCTGCCTGAAGAATTATTTCTGTAATACTTGAAATTCAATAATTTAACTAAGAAATGTCTTAATATTTAGCATTTTGCATTAAATTTTTCTCAAATATGATAGGCTTAAATGAAAATGAAGACCTAACATACCACTCATGAGATTCAACAAAAGCATTACTGAGAGAAGTTTATAGCAATAAATGACTATATTAGAAAGATCTTAAACAACCTAACTTATAACATAAGGAACTAGAAAAAGGAGAATAAACTAAGTCCAAAGTTAGAAGAAGAAAGGAAATAATAAAGATTAGAGCAGAAATAAACAAAGAATAGAAAACCAAAAAAATCAACAAATCTGTTATTTTTTGAAAAGATAAAACTGTCAACCTTTACCCATATTTAGTAAGAAAAAGAACACTCAAATGAATAAAATCAGAGGTGATTCATTGTTGCTTCTATGAGAGACAGTAATTTTCTTCAACATATTATAATTGATGGCTGCAAATTTCTGTGTCTTCCATGGTGAAGGACTGTAGGGAGGACGCTGGGAAGAAAGTTGAGTTGAATTCTCTGTAGGCCGTGTTAGAATATTTGTGCTCCATTCTCACTTCTGAGGTTTTGTTAAACATCCCACAATAGGATCCCCTGAAACTAATTACAATACATGTCCTGTTCTTACTGAGGAAACAGGGAAATGGATCTGCCCTATTCCTCATCCCTCATGTGTAGCCCTGGAGCCTTTGCCTCCATTAGAGACACTCAGTGTTTTAGCTTTATTGTACATTTCCTGAACTTTACGTGTTTCTTCCCTGTAGCTCTTTCCACTTCTCCCCATCAAAATATCACTCAGTTCATTTCCCCCAGATATGAGGGTATTCAGGGAAGTCTGACTGGTTTCTGAGGGAGAGGGCTGGGTCAGGGAGTAAGTGCCTCACTATAAAATACCTCACACTCTGCTCCATAGTCTCATCTTTTCTCCCCGTTTTGGTGCCACTTTTTAGCTTCATGGTATTGAATTGCATAGTTGATGCTGAATTTTTCCTGGGTTTCACTGGATTGGATGTTGGGAGAAGAAATTATGTGTAGCAGTTTTATTCCAGCATCTTAACTCAGAGGTCCCCAAAGCATTTTATTAACCAGGAAAATATTTCTATTCATTGTGCAGATAAGGAAATTTTCAAATAGAAGATTAGGGAGGACACATTATCATGTGAACAAGCACTTAATTACATTAGAGATGCAAATTTTTTTTTGAGATTATACTTTTGTAAACAAGATGATCTTGTTATAATGGAGGATTTGTGATAACTGCAATATAAAGGAGCCTCAGAGGAAAAATTAGGAAAACTGAGTATGGGAACTATTTATTGCCCGAGTTATTGGTATGCATAAAATCCAATGAATACCAAAGACTGTGTGCAAAATCATAACACATACTATAACATTGTCCCATTTGCTTCTTTTAAATAGCTAGATAACTTTTCTTGTAAGTGAACTGAAGAAATGTTGTTCAGACTGACATACTTCTGAATGTTTTAAATCTCTAACAATCAAAAACACACTTGGCAGAGAACTAATTTCACACCTCAGGCATTAAAACCCAGAGTCTGTATTCATTGTTTATTTTACATAATGTAAAACAGCATGAAGCAAGATATATTATACAATGGATGAATGGGAATTTTAGAAAACAGGGAATCATTTTACATCTACACCTGGCAGATGACATTTTATATATTGGAAGTTGTCCTGATATATCAAACATGATGTTTTTTTTCAGTCAACTGAATTTTTTGTCACTGGCATACATTAAAGAATAAAAGATTTCTGTTCTTTTTGTTCGATTATATTTTTATGGAACATAATGGTAATTGTATGGATTATTGTGATGTCAAAGTTGATATCTTACAAACCAACCTTGGTTTTAAATATGGGATATATAGGGATGCCTGGGTGGCTCAGTTGGTTAAGTGTCTGACTTCAGCTCAGGTCATGATCTCACGGTTTGTGGGTTCCAGCCCCATGTTGGGCTCTGCGAAGACAGCTCAGAGTCTGGAGCCTACTTTGGATTCTATGTCTCCTTCTCCCTCCGCCCTCCCCTGCTCACATTCTGTCTCTCTCTCTCAAAAATAAATAAGTAAGTAAATAAATAAACATTAAAAAATCACCTTTTAAATGTGGAATATATAAAAGTTAGAGATAATAATAAAATCTAGATAAATAAAATTATAATATGCTTACCAGTAAATAGCTGAGCCAATTTGAAATAATCCTTCAGAAATAGAATGATTTATTTCTTTTTGTAAAACTTTTGAGTCATTAGTGAATATATTAATAATTTCTAGTTTAATTGCTAGAGCCATATAGCCATATATTTGTGTAATTTCTCTAGTTTAGAGGTGTTTACATTACTTCAGGTACAGTTTTTGTTAAATTAGTGCTCAGCGAAATAGATAGTTTTGTAGTATGCCACTTTTTGTCTATTGGGAACAAAACTTCCATGTTGTTATGTAAAGCCTAAACCATATAGTATAGAATCCTAATTGTCAACTAACAGTAGGTAACATTTTGCTTTAATTTAGAAATTTGGTGCTAGGGTTCACTGCAATTGACCACCCGCTAGTGGTGGTCACCACCCAGGGGCATGCTATATTTATTTGATAGACTCAAGTGGTTGAAGTCTGTTCAGCATGGAGTCATGGCTTCTGCTCAGTTTTTGAATCCCTAACTTATATTCATCCAGATAGCAAGTTGTTATAAGAAAGTTAAATATGGATAGAAGGGAGAGAATGGATGCTGAGTAGCCAAAGGAGTACATTGGCTGTCCTTGGCTTGCTCTTAGATCCACTCCTGCCCTTCCATGCCTTACTATGTGTACCAGGAAGCTGGATGCTTGCAAATTTCAATTTCCAGACTCTTTTTGCCAAGTAGCTTCCAGTTAGATTTGACTCATGGAAGACATCCGTGGTAGACATGGGAAGAACGGAGTAGCCTCTGCTTCTGGTGGCATTCCACCACCTATACAACTATATGGTGTAGTGTCCTTTGGTAGTTCTACCAATGGTAGAGGTGGCTCTTGTGGTTTCAGAAGTATCAGTAGTGAGGCCTGGTGGAACTACTGTTCCCAGTGACTTTATGTGGTTCAGACAGGGTGTCAGAGGTGTCAGTGGCAGCAGCATTCCCAGCAGTGCTAGCAGTCATTATGCTCTGGGTTCTGTTAATCCCCTCTCCTCCATTTTGTTTTTCCAGCCAAAGGGATGGTAGCAGCTTCTCTGTTCCTGCTTCTTTTTCTTTTAAGTTTATTTATTTATTTTGAGAGAGAGAGAGAAGCAGAGAGAGAGGGGGAGAGAGGATCTCAAACAGGCTCTGCACTGCCAGCACAGAGCCTGATGAGGGGCTCAATCTCATGAATCGTGAGATCATGACCTGAGCCAACCAAGGGTTGGACACTTGACCAACTGAACCAGCCAGATACCTCTGTGCTTCCCATTCTGTTTTTCCTCACCTTACCCAAACCTTTTTGATCCTTCAGTCTTTCAATCATTTTTTATGGCTCCTTGCAGAAAATACTCTGTGTTTAAACTACTTAACACACTTTCTGTTTTCCTGATGAGACTTTTCTGTACTGTCATGATCTTTCTGGCATTACCTGAGACTATTCTAAACTGGACCATCTTCAGGCTAGAGTGGGCACTCTCATTCTATCTGTGCAGCTGAGAATCTGCCTTGGATTCCAGTGACAAGAATCAGGAGTGCCCTATGGCTTTGTGCATCAGGATGATGTGATGGTGAATATTATTTCTCTACATGTATTAACATTCCTTTGGGTTTGCATATTTTAATACAACCCATTCTTAAAAGAAAAGCACATAATGTGTATAAAACTTTTTCTACATTTATCACAGTATCATTAGATCCCCCATAATAGCTTTTCACACATTGGATTAGAGTTGCCTTTATTTTTTTAGGCTTTTTTCCACTAGACTGTGAGCTCTAGTCTAGTCAGGAGGGAAGACATCCTGTCTATCTTGTTTACTGTTGTATCACTAGTTCCCAGACAGTACCAAGGACTTAGTGGCTTCTCATTAGATGTTTGAATGAATGAGTGAATAGCTTATTCTGCATATGTGTGTGTGTGTGTGTGTGTGTGTGTGTGTCGGTGTGTGTCGGTGTGTGTTTGGGTATAGTATTTTGGGGAGGTGAGGGGCTACACTGTGGAGCCTAAAGCCTTCAGATCTCTCACACTATTATACTTGATACCTCAATTCCTCTTGTTATTCTGTCAGTTTATGCTGCTTTACTGTCTACTTGAACTAGTTTTTACCATCTTACTTTGTGTTTTCTGTTTACCTTTCTTAAATTCTTTTTTTTTGTTTTCTACCATTTGTAAGAATGATAAAGTTTCATTTATCCTTTTCTCCTCTTTTTCTGTTTTGAACCTCTGAACTATTTTGGAACTATTGATTGCATTTCTAATCTTTCCAAATATATTGCTTAGAAAGCCTAGAGCTTTGCCATTTTGACATAAAAGTTATAGTTATATTCAATTTGCTAATATTAATTGAGGAACTCTCTAGATTTTACATTTCTAAAAATATCATTATTTACATAGCACTAAAAAAATCTTATTGTGAAAATTTCAAACATATACATGTTTCTGATACCAGTATAATGAATTCTTTTGTTCCTGATACCAGTTTTAACAGTGACTATAATTATAATAAATGGTCAGCCTGGTTTCATTTACTAATACTCTCTACCTCATATTTCTTTTGAAATCATTTCAGTATTTGTTTCTAAATTGTAAAGACTCTTAAAAATATAATCACTGTGCCATAATCACTTCTAAAACTTTACTTAATATAATCAAATATCAAGTGTTCAAGTATTCCTCCTGATGGTCTCATAATTCTTATTTATTTATTTATTTTTAAAAGTTTATTTATTTATTTTGAGACAGGGAGAGCATGAGCAGAGGAGGGGCAGAGAGAGAAGGAGAGAGAATCCCAAGCAGGCACCACATTGTCAGTGCAGAGCCTGATGTAGGCTTCCATCTCATCAACCATGAGATCATGACCCGAGCTGAAATCGTAAGTCGGAGGCTTAACCAACTGAGCCACCCAGACAATCCCATAATTCTTTCTAGTTCAAATATGGATCCTAACGAGGGTCCGTAATGACAAGCAATTGAAGATTCATGTGAAATCTATTTTAGTTTTTTCCTCTCATTTCTTCTTTTTCTTTTTTCATTTCAATTTATTCTGCAAATTTTCCTCCAGTGTGGATTTTGCTGGCTACAGTTCTGCAGTTGTTTTCTTTAACAGGTTTCTCTTTCTCCCTATTTTATATAAATCAGTAGTTAGATTTAGAGGCTTGACCAGATGCAGTTTGCTTTCCTTTTCTTTTGTTCCTCTTTTTTCTTTTCATTTCTTCTTCTCCCCCGCCTTTTTTCTTATTATTTTTTTGTTTGTTT
Source organism: Cryptoprocta ferox (assembly GCA_028646485.1). Lineage (NCBI taxonomy): Eukaryota > Metazoa > Chordata > Mammalia > Carnivora > Eupleridae > Cryptoprocta > Cryptoprocta ferox. The sequence goes on from CM053559.1 coordinate 16,170,181, forward strand.
TTTTGGTTTGCAAGAAAATTTCTTAAAGAGTAGAAGGCACAGGATATCTGGTTGTCTCCCTTTTGTTGATGTTAGGAGCTGCTGATGATAACTGCCTGGGTGTTATTTTGTAGGAGTTACAAAATGATGTCTTAAGTCTCCCTTTAAAATTTATTACTTGGAATATTTCTATAAAGTGAAACTTAAAATCAACTACTTAATTACCTTGAAATATCCTGAGTTCATGCAAGAAAGTCAGGATTTATCAGTTTTCAAAATAATGACTTTGGTTCCCTAATACCAAAGTGTGCAATGATTTTTTTAAATGCACTTTATTTTTATTGTAGAGAGTGAGAGAGAGAGCATGAGCAGGGAAGAGGGCAGAGGGAGAGAAAGAGAGAATCTTAAGCAGGCTTCACCCTCAACACAGAGCCTAATGGGGGGATCGATGTGGGGCTTGATCCTAGTACCCTGGGATTATGCCCTGAGGTGAAATCAAGAGTTGAACACTCAACTGACTGAGCCACCCAGGTGCCCCATGCAATGATTTTCTTTTTAAAGTTTCATTATGTATTCATGAATTTTGGTATTTTTGTTTTTTCAATCCATTGCAGTTATTGTTTTTACTCATTCCCAATTTGTCCCCATATTTGGCTAGAAAAAAACTTTTTCAAATTGGCTCTCAAATCCTTTGTATCTATCATCAGCAGTCTGATTTTCTTTGGTTTTTGGTTTGATAAAATGTTCTAGAATCATCTTGTACATTTCCTGTTCCATTTTGGAATTCTTCACTTCTCTAAGGGGTCTTTGTTCTTTTAGTGGAATATGGTATTTAGAAAACACCATGTATTAAGTGAGTTATTGCCTTTTCAGAAAACAAAGCTAAGAAGTGTGTATGTATTAAAAAATGAAGATAATATATATCCTGATTTCACGCTACTAATTTCAATTCAAATTCAAGAACAAGAATCTTTACTTAACCTCTTTAATCCTACATTTGATTCTTTTTATATCAGTATAATTACTCATTTGCTTTTTTTTTTAACAATACATTTAGAATAAGAATACCAACACTATGTCCGATGGTATGATTACTTAGAACAGTTTAAGACCTTTTTTTTGCAGCTCTTTTTGTATATTGCAGTTTAATGTATATTTCACTGGACCTGTAAGACCAAATGACCATTTTAAAATCACTTGAAATAATGCCATGTGTGATTATGCTCTAACTTGTTATACTGTTTGGCTTTTAAATTTCTTTTTTCTTTTGTTTATTTTGGGATTGGTTTTTTAAAAAGTTTATTTTATATTTATATGAAATATTTAATCATTCTCAATATTAAATACACAAAGTAAGATATATGCTGAAAAGCTAGCTTTATCCTTATATGCTTTTGCTTTTTTCTTCCTTATAGGTAACTCTATTATTCAGGTTTCTTCAGAGGTCTATCTATCTATCTGTCTCTCGAGATTTATTAGGAGGAATTGGCTGATGTGATTTTGGAGGCTGAGAAGTCCCACTGTCTGCAAGCTGGTGACCCAGGAAAGCCAGTGGTATAATTTAGTCTGAGAGTGAAGGCCTGGGTGGTATAAATCCCAGTCCGAGGGCAGGAGAAGATAAGATGAAGCATTCACCTGTCTAATGCAGTCCTTCTCAGTCTCTCTTGTTTAAGGGAGGGCTTTGGCCTCACCTGTGCTTCTCGGATTTCACGATGTTGTTATGTCTATGGACAGTTGCTAGTTGGCTTTCTTATAAGAAAGAGTGAAGTCCAGTGAGAGATCATGAAAGCTTAGCCTTTGAGGGTGGTGATGATACCACAAAGCAGTGAATGATTAGAGAGAGATGTAGAAGCCAAGATTGGTAGGACTTGGAGATGTATTGGATATTGAATATTGGCAACAAGGAAGAGGGTGGTTTTAAGAAGTCTTACAGGTTTTTGTCATGAACAATCACTGACTCAAACAAAAGTGACAGGGGGTCCAGTTTGAGTTCCAGTTTTGGACATTCTATGTTTCAAGGACATTTTAGATCTCACAGTGGAAATGTTGATTATTAGTTAGATATACCATACTTATGCATTTATACGCATTTAGTATCTCTTTTGAGACTGTGAACCCTTTGAGGCTAGAAAACATGTTCTATCACTTAAAGTTCTTATACTGGCTCCAGTTAGGCAAAAAGGAGTTTATTGAAAAGATATATTGAGTATCTTCTGGGTTTAATGGAAGGCTGGAATACTAGGCATGGGAAAATATTTCTAGGAACAAAGCTCCAAATCTTACACTGGAACTGGTCCGAAGAGGAAACCATGGAAAAGCACCAGTCTACATCTGTCCTCCTGCCTCTTTGATGCCAGCAACTCAGCTTCTATTACCAATACTGCATCTGCAGGCAATGCAGATGTGTCAGTCAGATATAGTTATATTTGATTGCCAGAACCTAGGTCATAAGATGATTCTCTATCTGCAAGAATAGCTGCAGATGTGAGTTTCTAACATTTTCAGCTGCTGTGTGGTAAGAAGCATTTGCTTTTCTATCAAGATAATCAAGTGGAAACCTTGTATGCAAACTAGAAAGAGGTTCATATTTTGGAGGGATAACACAAATGGAAGATTTCCCCATACATATATCTTATTCACCTTTGTGTACTTAACACCTCATATAGCAGTAGTATACATGAAATAATAAATAATTGATTTTGAATTGAAATTGTTTTAACAATGACTTGGAGTAATTCAGATATAAATTTCCTTCATTTTGATAATTTAGACAGTCTTTTATTACTAGATAATTATGCATCATTTTAATTTGTTTTTGTAAACTAGCCTCACTGTGAAATCCCATAGTTACCTTTATAATTTCTTTTTCTTTTTTAGAAAATATGTATTTTACAAACAACAACAGTGGCCTTACATTTCTTATTTGAGGGATATAGGGCACATTTCAGTGCCCAAAATGTTTTAGACATTTTATTTAAGGAAAACATTTTTTCCCATTTCTCTTTTCCCACCTGTGTCTTATAATGCTAAACAAATAAATAATATTTGACATTTCCTATTGTTCCATGGTGTGTTTTTGCCCTAGAACTTATTTCACATTCCATCAGTCCCATTCAGATTGATGGAGTGCAATCATTTAGCCCTTCTCTTGCCTTCTTGTGTTTTGTTTTGGGCCTTCTAAGTTTTATTTTTCCCTTCAAAAATTTGAAAAAATATTCTTGAAAAATCCTGCATTGTCTTCATAAACTATAATAGATGAGTGACAAAGATTCTAGCTGAATCTTATTTAATGGTAGTGATGATTAATGCTATTAACTTGAGAAGAGTAATCTTACTAGATCATTTCTCCCCCAGATATGCAAATCAGAGAATTTTATTTGTTTATTCTCATTTTACCTCTAATGTTTTAGTGTGAAAAGAAATCTTTTTGCTTTTCTTCCCCACATTTAATGTTGCAGTTTTCCTTGATACTAGCATGTTGACTTTTTTTTTCTTACGATAACAAGAAGTGTTAGAATAGGCATGCTGTGTTATAATGCTAATTACCTGTCCATTTAATCCAGACTCTCGTGGTGGTTTGTACTGTGTCAGTTATTCTGAAACCATAGTGTTAGAATGCTCCTCTCTGTGTGATTTTAGGTTAGCATTAGCCAAAAGAGGACTTTATGCAAGATTTGGAAAGCAGAAATCAAACAGTAACCATATCCCCAAGCAAGCTTGTGTGTTTAGATGCAGTTGCCTACAGATGCAAAGGTGCCAGCAGGTGCTGGCAGGTTCCAGCTGGTCCTTGCTCTGCATCCAGCTTTTTTTTTTTTTTTTCTGATTGCTGACCTTAACTGATCCATGGTGGCTCCAGGCCCACTTCCATACTCTCCATAGTGGGCTCACAGAAGTGGTAGCTGCCCAGGAGCACATGTAGACCTCTCCATGACCCTTCCTTTCATAGCCCATTTCAGTGGTTAGATGTGCTTGGTCTCTCAGATTGCCGGTCACTCTTATTCTGATCCTACAGCTTCCTACTTGCCTAGCCCTTTCTCTAATTGCATGCGACGATACTTATAATAAATCTCTTGGGTTGTAGCTCACGTGGGTCTGTTTCCTGATTGAACCCTGACTGATTCAATTGTTCATGCTGAAACCTGTTCTGAAACTTTTTCTTTGCTTTTCATCCTTTGTCATGAATTACTATGGGTGTGTGTGTGTGTGTGTGTGTGTGTGTGTATGTGTGTGCATGTGTGTGTGTGTGTGTATACAGGCATATTTAAGACTTGTCTCTTGACCTAAATAAATTTGATTTCATTATTGGCAAGAGGTCTAAATTATTTTTTCTAGTGTTATTCAGTGTTCTCATTCTAGTGAATACTGAGAGTAACTAAAGATATAATCATAGCTTACTCTGCTATTTTTAAAGTTAATTATGCTTAAGACCATGTACAAGGTCATGTGAGGGTATAATACCAGAGTAGAGAGTGATCAGATGATATCATTTGAATGAAATGAACTATATTTTTGTACTGAACTCTTTTTGGAGGTGTAGCTAGATCCGTTAACTTGAACCCTTAACAAATGTAAGCATTGTATCCATATATGGGTTGGATTAAGTAGTCTACTTTATGCTTTTTTAGATGGCAGGTGATATTTTGAGGTGTAGTTTTGTTTCACATTTACTTTTAATGGAAGTTGAAATGTATATCATCTATTTCAGAGTGTAAATATGGACAGTGTGTCAAATTAAACTCTGTATTAAGTGTATGGAATGCTTAAGCTAACAGGGGAAAAATAAATGTAGACATCAATCATAGCTTAATAAACTGGATTTTCTCATTTGATTTTTAAAACAAACCTATGCTAGATTTAATATTTTTTTAAAATTATCATCAGAGTTCAAGGGATTAACAAACTGAAGTACACAGGGGATAAGTAATTTATATAAGGTCACAGAAGAGTAAGTGGCATAAATGGGTTCTGGATCAAGGCTGTTGAACTTGAGTCCTCATGTTCCAACAACTACACAGTACTTCATCTTAGCTCCCTTCGTTATCAACATGATAAGAAGAGGATGGCCCTTGAAGTTGGAAAAGCGTGGGATAAAGTATTAACTCCACAACTTATTGTTTGTGCTTGATTAGAGCAATTAAACTCATTTGTCCACAAATTATTAAGTTGAAAAACTGACATGATTATTCATCCCAGTGCAGTTTTGAGAGTGTTAATAAATTGTAAAACACATTATAATTGATAGTCATTAGTTTATTCTCTAGATATATGTGAACTTTCTATATGTTATCCTTAGTAATAGAAGAGACACTAAAAACAAAACAAAATAAAACAAAAACAGACCTGTTTTGTCACTGGGGAGTTGAGTGCATTAGCCCACTATTTCCAGATGGAAGAGAGATTGCTTAATTTAGAAATAAAAAAGTTAAAGTAATCAAAAATAAGTAAATATATATAAATAGTGTTGTGAAATACTGATATTTATAGGAGTAAATATTAGACACCTTCTAAATATCTGACATGGACTAGTATTAACTTTGTTACATATTCTTTTAAAAAAATGTTTATTTATTTTTTTGGGTGGGGAGGGGCAGAGGGAGAGGGAGACACAGAATCCCAAGCAGGCTCCAGGCTCTGTGCTGTCAATGCAGAGCCCGACTCAGGGCTCAAACTTATGAACAGTGAGATCATGACCTGAACCAAAGTTGAATGCTTAACCAATTGAGCCACCCTGGCACCCCAACATATGTATTATGTTACATATTCTTAATGGAATGTAATTTAGCTATTAAAATGTTTATGAAGACTTTATAATAACATGATAAAGTGTTTAAATATTAGTGAAAAGTAAGATAGAGACTACTACATATAAAAATACATTAAAAACTGGAAGGAAATACTTTAAAATATCATATCAATAATGGTGGGCCCACAAGTGAATATTTTCTTTGTTTTATTTTCCTGTGGTTTCTAAATTTTCTGTTATCTTAAAAATAAAGTATAAGCTTTATTTGAAAAGTTGTGAACCGCTGTTGAGAATAGTACTCTGCTGTTTATTCATTGCTGTGAATCCCACAGTAAAATGATAGATAAGCTAATAAATTGCTTTTTATTTCATTGGCAAAGCCAAAGAGGTACACGAGCAAACTTCTTTTCTTAAATGGCTGGCGTACATTTTCTTCCTTCTTTTTCTTTTTACACAATTATTTCTGGGTGTAAAGGTGTTGGCACCAATACAGCATTTCATTTTCTGCAGAGGAGTGCATGCAATATTTATATATTATATATCATTACTTTGAAATCAGTTTATGATAAAGGGAGCCAGAACTCTTCCACAGGGCTGCTTCTTTCTGTTTAAAGAGGCATCTTTTCATTGGAGTGTAGTAATGGCCATAGTACTTTAGCAAATAGCTATAAAACATGAAAACGTCCTCCTTTCTTGTATTAATCCATCAGGAAGCTTTCAGGGATTCTTCTTGTCTAAAATATTCATAGGCAGCAAAATGTCCTGAATGCCCTACAGAATTTGTGCAGAGCCAGGCAGATGATTGATAGTGAAGTTCTGTTCTGAGTCACTCACAGTATGTAATTCTATTTGTCTTGCCAAATACGGAGAGCAGGCAACTCATAAAAGGTAAAGGTAACAGACACCGTATTTTCTTACATTTAAAAAAGAACTTGGTGTCTCCACTTCACTGTACTCCACTGAGTATAGCAAATTTTTATTAAATAAAATAAGAGGCAGGTGAGCTATTTTGTGGAGAGTGGTGTAAAGTTTTATTAAGCAGATGTCATTTATTATATTCCACATTTCTCTTTGGATAAATATTTGCCTGCATGGGTGTATCTTAAGTAAATGGTGTTCAAATGTTGTCTAATTAAAGAAAAAACTATTAGGTGCCTAGTATAAGCAACATACACAGTAGATATTCAGTGCATCCCATAATGAATAAAAGTCACTTTCATTCTTCCAGTACTTTTGACATTAGTGTTTTAAAGATATTATTCAGTTTTCCATTTAATGCATGTTAAAACTGAAATTCTGCCCAGGTTAATCTCATGAAGTCAGGTAATGCAATAGATAAGCAATAGGTGATATTGCAATTGCTAGCTGAATTTAGCACTTTGAACCACTCTTATTTCCCAAGGGCATGAGTGTATCATTTGCACTTGTATTCAAGTCTGAATTTTGGCTGAGTCAGGACCTTGGAATCAGGTCTGGAGAACTTGCTTTGAGTTTACATGCTTTAGTATATAAACTATCATTGTTCATGTCAGATATTGTACTGCACTATATCTGAAATGAATTGTAATGTACAAGAAAGATAGAATAAATTAATCACTGTTGTATATTTTATTTTTTCTGTAGTGAAAAGATATCAGAAATACAGAAATACAGTATCACTGTGAAGAAATTCTCGATATACGAGATCATGAAGTCAATTGGGACTTTATACCTGGTATTTCAGTCAATAGTTGTTTATAAAGGTGCATAAACTGATAAACTATTAATCAGTTAAAGAGCAGGTACCATATTCAACATTATTCAACTTTCGAATTACATGTATCAGTTTGTACATAATAGGAAATCAATAAATGTTACATTAAGCAAAACCCCCAAAGAGTCTTAGAGTCTAGGAAATAATCATTTATGCAGAAATTGCCAGCTGGTGATTTTTAATAAGAGATTCACTGGATCTTGAAATTTGAGTATCACTTTGACTGGTTTGCTTTACATTTCTCATTGAGCTCTCTTCCTATAATATTTCCTGCTTTGGTGTATTCTTTGCCTTTATTCTTGTCATACAAAATATGGCTACCTTGCAGTCTTTGAAACAGACAATAAGTTTGCCTGAAAATTTGACCATTAGGCAATGAAAATATATAGACACAGTTAACAGAAGATGTATACACTTGTTTAACCTATCATGAAAATGTCTTATTGTTGATTATAATTTGTTGAAATTTTTGCAAACTTCCCACTGAGGTGGTGAAAAGTTGCATTTCAAATTGAACGAAACTAAGTAGAAACTGAGATTTTTGTAAGTCTTTTAGTAGTTTTTCTAAAAAAAAGGATAAAGCATGTAAAGGAGCAAGAACAGATTAGGTTACTTTAAAAAATCTTCAACCTATATTTTGGTATTTTGTTAAATGTGATTTTTGGGGTAATTTATGAATTTCAGAAAGCATTATGCCTGTCCAAATTTTTTATTTATGGTTAATAGTTTGTGGTATATATATTATGGAAATATTTTTAACTTTTTTGGTATATGTTTATGTATAGATTTCCCTTTAGTCTGATCTAATATTCTTTAGTTCCTTGATTTTTGAGTACCTAAGAGGAGTTTCCAAAGCAGGAAAAACAGCAGGTCAGGAGGTTTGGAGAGTTCATTCATTTATTCAGAAATGTTTATTGACTTTCTACTCTGCTGGGCATGGAATACAAAAACAAATAAGAGAGAGATAGTCCTTCCACTTTGGCCTGGATTCTAGTGGAGAAAGCAGATAATAACTGCACATTTTGGTAAATACCTTAATGGAAATAAGTGGTGGGCTCTCATAGATGGTAATGGAGAAAGCAGGGGGATATTGTGTGTGTGTGTGCTACTTTAGACAGGTGGTCAGGGAAACCTCTTTGGGGTAGTGACATTCAGATGAGTCCTAATGGGTAAAATGGAGCCAGCCATCTATGCAAAGGGCCAGATGGAGAATATTACTGGCAAGAGTAAATGGAAAGGCCCTAGGATGGAACTGAGCTTTCTTACTTTAAAAGAACAGAAGGAAGATCAGAGAGGCTAACTCACAGTGAGCAAGAGTGTGAGCTGAGGTTGATTGGCTTGATTGTGAAGGACTTTGTGGCTACGTTAGAGTTTATATTTCATTCCAAGGACAGGGTAAAGTCACTGAAAGCTTTTAAGCATAAAAGGGACATTATCTGATTTAAATTTTATAAAAATTACATTATTTTGTAGAGGGATTATGTTTCAGGGATTGGGTGGGGACTATAAATGGAAAGAAGATAAATTAGGAGGCTACTGCAGTAATCCAGGAAAAGAATAGCAGTAACTGAGAATAAAATGATGGCAGTGGGGTTGGAGAGTAGTGGACTGATTTGGGATTTTTTTGGAGATAAAATTGACAGGTCTTGATAACAGATTTTGGAGAATGATGGGAATTGTGATATAAAAAATGCAGTAAAATTGTGTTATATTGAAATATGTGCTGACTTGTCTAGATTTAATTTGAAAATATGGAAGAAGATTGCAAAGAGTTTGCCTCTAAATGTTTGACCTTCTACTTTTAAGTAGACATGAATTTATTTGGTGAACTCTATTTGATCAGATAAAGAAAGCAGTAAAGTTAGTGGTTTTAAGAACTGGTTAGGAACCAGACCACGTGCATTGAATCCCGGTGCAGTCACTTGTTGGTTATGTGACCTCGGTAAAATTATTTTTTCTATCCCTCCATTTTCTCATTTGCAACTGTACCTATCCAGAAAGTTGTGACTAATAAATGAGGCAATTCACCAAGCGTATGTGGTATACTGTGGCACACGGTAAACACTCAGTGGAAGCAGTTCCTTTTTTATTAAATGAGTAGGTCAAGGAACCACTCTAGATAAAAACAAGAAAAGTCCTATCAGATATTAGGAGATTGAGCTTTAATGGAAGTGAATTACCTTAATTTTCTCCTCTTCTACTCAAGTTCAAAAGTTTTTGGTTATTAATGTCTTTTTCAGAAATGAGTGTCTGACTTTAAAATATCTTGTTTATATGGAAAATTGAATCTACATAAAAACATTTTTATTTACAATTGTTAAATTTACCGTTTGAAAGTTTTAGTTTTCATAGGCCTTGAAAGAATGTTTTACATGTCACTAGTCTTTCCTGACAATACACACCAGTCATCTACCATAAGGACCACCTTAGAGTAACACTTCATTTCTCTCTAGTTATTTCATTAACTGATATTTCCCCAGAGAGTCTGTTTCTCTAAACATGGTATGAGCTGACAACATGGATTTAAAGGCGTAGGATCAGTGCTGTTCCGATTATTGATGTTGCCACATGGGAGGTTCTGGCATCAGAGCGGGTGGTTTCTGTCTGTCTCTAAGGCTGCCCCTCTGAGGGGTACTTAGGAGCAGGAGCCATATCAATGGGAGGCAGCCTCATTAGCGTTGCAGCCGTCATCAATTAAAACTTGTCCTTGGCAAGGATAGCCCTCCTTCCCTCCAGTTTGCTTGTAGTGCAAGTGCCTGTTTTTAAAAAGTACCTTGGTTTGGCTCTCTTTTCTCATGGTTGACAGAGGAACAAATAGAAATAATATCTGTAGCAACAACAACAAGCAATAACAGCAATTAACACTTACTGACAGGTGGGGGTTTATCTGTTTTTTATCTACTTTATATATTAATCTTTTGTGAGTACTAGAAAATTGAAGAAAAATTGCTTATGTAGGCAAGTAAGTAGCATGCTTCTGCCCTATTTCATCCATGTGCACACTTTTATTTCCCCTTATTCTGGACCTAAGAACTCAGAGACAATCTTGAACATGCAGTTGGGGAACCCTGATTGGGTTTTGGACTGAGAAAGGGAGTGGTTGGAGGAAGGATGTATGCTTTTAGACAGGAGGGGTTTGTGGACAGGAGGCTCTACAGGCATCCCTGGGGTTGCCTATAAGCAGTTCTGGTGAGTTCATGTAATGGAACCAAACAATTTTGACTTCAGTGTCCCAACTTGGATTTCTGCTTTGGAGCTGGTTTAAGACTGAGCAACGTAGTAGAACCAGGAGTGTACATAGCTTAGGCATATCCTCTGCTATCACGAATCCAGATATGACTTTCTTTTTCTAAATTAAAGATTGATGGTCATGGGTTTATTTGCTCAGGTAAATGATAGACTAAAAAAGAAGACTGCATGGGCCATTAGTTCAGTGTACTGAATTCAAATGAGAAGAAAGTAATATCGATGTAGATAGATACAGTACAGATGTATAGGTAGATAATTGAAGCTTTTTAGGGGAATGAAAATACCACTTGCTAGGGATTTGTCTACTGCCGGAGTCCAGCTCCAGCAGGTCCAGGGGTCCCTGAAAGGGTGGACGGTGTCGGTACGAGAGAGTGATGAGAGAGCCACAAGTTTCTTTATTGATCACCAGGCAGGCATCTCTGCTCTATCTGTTTTGGTGTCTTTATTTATAGGTCAAGCGATAACATGACATCAGAACATAGAAATTTTTTACAGTGACTAATTCTTTATAAGATGTTTTAATCATTGGAAGTGATGATGTTAGAAAATAGAAATTTCTTATAGTGACTATTTTTTTATGATAAGATGCTTTAATCATCAAAAGTATACAGAGAACTATCTCATTTATTTTTGCGTCAGTCCCCAAGATTAAGAAAATGACAAACCTATCTTATTTTGTACGGGTTGGTTTTTTGCCAATAATTATGACTTTGTTTTTGAATACCAAGTTACAACCAAGTCATGTAACGCACTTACAGGTTGAGTAAATCTTTTTGAGAAAACCCCTTTTTTGATGTAAGCACAATGGGGACCCTATGTGTGTTGGCCTTGTACCTGGGTTTCCTACATTCTTATCCATCCTCGTAACTGAAGTCAGTATAAGGGAGGATATTTGTAGAATGCAGACCTTGGGAAGGGACTATGTTCTGTCCTTGTTTTCTATTTTTTATCTCCAATTAGGCTTTTTTTCTCCGGGCCAGACCTAAATGCAATTTTTGTGTTTTTAACCCCTTCAAGTCTATGTTTTGGCTCCACAAGGCTCATTAGAAGAGGCTTTTGTCAAACATTTAGTGTTTTGATCCAGTCTCTTATGCAGGGACAGGAAAATGTTTTTTTTTATGGGGTAACTGTGTGGGGAATATCAGTCTGATTTGGAACGCTGTAAGGCCTAATTAATGACAACAGGATTGTTTTCAACATGAGCATTAGTAGTAGAAGGAGATATCAGTTTCACCTCTCATGGCAGGAGCTGTTCAAACGTCTGCCATTTCCTCATTGTGACTGTCATCCAGCAAGGCCAATGTGGCTCCCAGCAGTCTACCTACTGAGGCTTTATTTAGTGGAGGCTGTTTGGAATGTTTTGGGCTTTTGTTTTACCAAGTAGCTATATCAGCTAGGGGATTTTGAACATATCAGATAGGTTCGGAGGAGAAATAGAACTAGCAGGGATTGATGGGGTGGTGAGAATTTTTTTCTCCATGATTGTAATATAACTTCTCTTTTGTCTTCCAATAAAAATTTGTTTAAAATATCCATTTTGTTACAATAAAATCAAAGAGGGAGACAAACCTTAAGAGACTCTCAAACTAAGGATTGGTGTTGGGTGGGGGGATGGGCTAAATGGGTGATGGGCATTGAGGAGGGCACTTGTTGGGATGAGCACTGGGCGTTATATGTAAGTGACGAATCACTAAATTCTATTCCTCAAAACATTATTACACTATATGTTAACTAACTTGGATTTAAACAATAAGAAAAAGATAAAAAAATAAACTAAAATATCCATTTTGTGGTTGAATCTGGGTTGCATTTGGATGCAGTGAACTAAGATGTGTTCAAGGAGTGCAAAGGGTGAGAGCTGAAATTATAAAGCATACATGCCTATATACAGAGCTTACGGGACAAAGAAAAAAGGGGGATTATGCGGTACTCACCCTTACCTTGAGTACAGCAAAGAGAAAGAACTCAGAAAACATTCATAATGGACTCTAACACTTTTTCCAATGTCTGGCATATGACAAATATTCAAGAAATATTTGCTGAACATCTTTCTATATTTTAGAATAAATAGAAGAAAGGTAACTGGAGAACAGATATGCTGAGTATCTACTTCATGGAAATTTCCTCATTTTTTGGGAACTGAAATGTGCTTATGTACATTCTGAGCAAGTAAAGTGCCAAAAAGGTGTGTGTGTGTGTGTGTGTGTGTGTATGCATGTGCATGAGTATGTATGTGTGTGTGTGTTTTAAGGATTAAAAATATGCAGGGACTCTATTTGTGTGTGTTTGAAGGATTAAATATAGGTAGGAATTCTTCAAGAAATCCCATTTTTTTGTGGTTTAATAATAAAACTAGCAAGCCAGTACATTTATAGCACTTGAATGCCAAATATTAAAAACTTCTTTTTGATTCCTTGACAGCCTTCTCTCTCATGTTGGAGAGACCTGTTTTACTGTGGATATGAGGGTGGGTTATGGGGGGCATCTTTGGTTAATAAGGGGCAGGATTATAATTCATATAGACTATTTTCATTATTAGTAGATTCTTTCCTTTGAAGAACATGACATGAATTGTGACTCATAATTGTTTATTTTTTGTAAAGCAAGCTAAGTTCCAAGGATTTTTATCACAAGTGAAAACAAACAAAAAGAAATAAAAGAGAGGTTATTATCTTTCTCTTTTTCAAATTTTCTTCATTCATGCTCCTTTTGGCTGTATTGATGAAATAAATAGATTAGAACCTGGTTGATTTATTAATTTAATCCTGGTCAATGTGGATTGCTGCAGGACTAGTTAAGCTGATGAGGAAAGTGACCAAAACGAATGGAGTTTGTAGAACCAAATCTACATCATTCACCTTAACGTAGACTTATCTTTGTTTTAAACAATCAATTTGGCAATGAAGCTGGTAATCTTAAAGGGCAAAGTTATTTTTCTTATTTTTATAGACATTGCCACTTTGATTCTAATTACCTTTATATGTCCAGAACAGGATGAATTGTTATTTGAAACATTTGATTCCCTAAAATAAAGCTAGAAATATTGGGACTGCTTTAAGTGAACTCCAACAAACTCTTACCATATAATAGCTCTTAAAATTTTTAAGTTTTATTTTTACTGTCCTTTATGGAAAGCTATGTGACAGAGAAAGAAGAAAACATGTTGGAAAATGAAGTAAGAATAATTGTATACATATTCTAATCACCAGTATTATGCTTTTAAGAGAGAAATATATGCATATGTTTGTCTTTGTATGCATATATATGTATATGTCTAAAAACAACATTGATTTGAAACCACTAATGGCAAAGAACATTTTCTCATTTGATGTTGATAATAGGGTAAAATTCACTGCTTTGAAATTGTAGCAAAGAGAAGTGAAACTTTATCTATTCATCTTCTATGGATATCTTCTAGTCTAGATAGAGCAGCTGACAGCGTTCCATTCTGATAACCTTTCCTTGATGTTTTCCTTCTTCTCAAAACAGTTTATTACAATTTGGTATGACTCTCTTTCCAGGGAGTATTGCTATCTTTTAGCAACTCTTTTGTTGGCAACTAGCCATATTTATCTTTTGAGATGAATTCATTTACAAAACAGCCTACTAGTAATTTGTACCTGAAAAGAATCAAATCTAAAAAACATATTTATAAAGCAATTTCTCACTCTTCAAGAAAAGGAATCCACACCCTGATAGTATATAAGCTCCCTCTGGGATCTCGATACAGTATCATTTGTATAGACATATTTGGATATTCTCTTTCTCTTAAGTCTATGTCTATGCAATATAGACATAGCTTTCTTTTTATGTGACAGTAGAGAAGGATTGATACAGGGACTTGGAATAATCCTGATATTCGAATTGGAATATTCCTCATAGTTCCAGAACATTATGAACTGTTCGACGAACTTGAAGAATGACTTATATTAGTTGCCCCACTAATAAACCAGGTAGAAAATGTGTCTGACAACGTATTGAAACGTTATGGATTAATCAAAGGGGTCCTCAGAGGAAAGCTGATGCCTAAGACTTGATTCCCAGTCTGCCACAAGATTTAGTACTACTTAAAGTGAAATGAGGAATACGGCATGATTTGATCAGGATTTAATGGACAGGTGCATAGGAAGAAGGGAAGACTTGAAAGAAATACAGCAACTCTGTAGTTTAGATAAGCCAGCCTCCTCACAGTTTCATTGAGCCATGGCCAGACTACACCTGGTTATGGGCTTCCTTGAGAGGCAAGGGCCTTAAGTGGGAAATTAATTGATGAAATTACTCTTTTATTATTATGGATTGTCTGTCTTTATCTTTGGTAATACTCTGCCTTAAAGTCTATTTTATCTGATAATACTATAGCAGCTCCAATCTTCTAATGCTTGCTGTTTGCATGGTATCTTTTCCCATCTGTTTATTTGTAATCTAGCATCTTTATACTTAAAGTGCATCTCTTATAGAAAATATATAGTTGGGTATTCCTCTATATACTCCTTAATCATTTCGACTTTTTAACCAGATTATTTTGTCCATTAAAATTTTCTTTACACCCCCCCAAGTCCATTAACAATTAACATATATTTTTAATTGACTGGATTTAGGTATACCTTTTTATTATTTATTTTCAGGCATATATCCTTGCATTATTATTTTTTAGTGTTTTCTCTAAACATCTAACTTTTTACAGTCTATTAAAAATTTTTACAATACGTGCTCAAGTGGATTTCATATAGCTATTTCTTGTAACCAACTTTTAAAAAAGTCAAATATATGGGGCACTTAGGTGGCACAGTTAGTTAAGCTCAAGGTCTTGATCTCAGCCCCCCATGCTGGGCTAGGAGTCTACTTAAAAAAAAAGTGAAATATAAAACTTAAAGGGTGATTTAGTTAGGTTTAAAGATACAGTCCAAAAATGTAGCCTTTGGTAGTGTAATCTTACCAAAGCATAGAATTAAATTCTTTAGAGGAGAGCTTCACTATTGAAATCTGTAAGATATAATATCAACTGCATCAAGCCCTCTATCTCTGTTTACATAAATTACCACAAGAACCCCAAAGACAGTTTGTACTTTTACTTGGGCTCTCATCTCTCATTCCCATATGGCTCTGAGTAACTCCTAACTGGCATCCCACATCTCCCTTTTCCCCATTTCTTAAAATTCAACTCTTTTGCCCTCTAGAATGCATTTTTCTTAATAAGCAAAAATATCTCAGCTTTAAAGCTCAGCAACTTCTCTATCCCTTTCAATTTTCCCCCCATAACTGCAGTCAAATACTAAAGATAATATTTTGTCTCTGTCTTCCTAGATGGGTGACTGCTTTCTTTCCCATACTCTTTGAACCACTGGGCTGGGAAATGGCATAGATATACTACTTGCTCCTCATTGTTGCTTTCAAATTTTCTCCCTTCCTGTTCCTAAAGAGCCACAGCTTTAAAACACATACCATTAGATTATGCCACCCACCTGCCTCCTTGCACAATCGTCTGGAGACCCCAAGTTGCTTCTCTTAATTCTTTGAATATTTCAATATCTGCTTTGCTGTTCTTCTCTTCAGATTACTCCATTCACAGTTTTTGATGGGTTTAATATTATAAGCAGAAAATCTCTGTAATGCCTTTGTCTTCCTGATTTTTACTTTCCTATGGTCTTGTCTTCATCCAATATCAGCTATTTTTCCTTATGATTGCAGTCTCCGCTTTGTTACTATTAATGACTACTTTTTTTTAATCTTAATTTTAGGGTTTCTGCCTCCTACATATCCACCTTCCTCCTCTCTTTGTTTTTTTTTAAGATAAGGTATGATGTGCTATAGCAGCCTAGAGAAGAGACTTTTTTTTAAAGTTTATTTATTTATTTTGAGAGAAAAAGAGAGAGAGAATAAGCAGGGGAGAGGCAGAGAGAGAGGGAGAGAGAATACCAAGCAGGCTCTATGCTGTCAGTGCAGAGTGGGATAAAGGGCTCCATTTCACGAACTGTGACATCATAACCTGAGCCAACATCATAACCTGAACTGAAATTAAGACTCAGATGCTTAGCTGACTGGGCCACCCAGGCACACCCCAGCTTCCTCCTTCTAATATATAATGTCCAAAAATACTTTGTATCTGTTGAGACTTATAATCTTATGATTACATCACTTTTAAATGTATCTCAGTGTGGTGGCCATGAGTATGCACCTTGCAGACCTCCTACGGCAAGGACTGAACTGATGGAGGACCACAGTGTCTGCATTTGCAGTCTGAAATCCATTGCTACATTTGCACTGAGGCCTGTGACTGAGTGTGGTAGGCATTCTAAGTCAGACCCAATCTTAGGTGACGTGGGACTCCTTTGTGAACTTTGGCTCAAGGATTCTGATGGCTAGTTGGACTTTTCTTAGATTACATGACAGTCAAGGATACTAACCTCAACTTTCTATTTCACTGTCAGGTAACTTATGTCATCGTTTGGCAGTTCTCCTAGCCCTCTCTTCCTCCATTCCTATCTTCTTTCGTATAGGCATTCTCCCTACTAAAATGTTTGCACTTAAAATTTTTTTATGTTTATTTAGTGTGTGTGTGTGTGTGTGTGTGAGAGAGAGAGAGAGAGAGAGAGAGAGAGAGAGAGAGAATGAGTGGGGGAGGGGCAGAGAGAGAGCAGGCACAGAATCCGAAGCAGACTCCAGGCTCTGAGCTATCAGCAAAGAGCCTGACGCAGGGCTTGAACTCACAAGCCTTGAGATCATGACCTGAGCTGAAGTAGGATGCTTAACCCACTGAGCCACCTGATCGCCCCTAAAATGTTTACACTTTTAATTTTATTTTGCATCTGCTTATTGGAAGAATGGGACTAAACTTTCACTCTGCTCATATCCCTACTTCCATTCTTACCCATATCAGACTCCATAGTTGAGTTCTTCTGTATTTCCTCAACTCTGTTACTCATTTTTCACTTTGTCATACTTGCCTTGAAAACCCTAAATCTTACCTATGTGCAGTGGTTTGCCCACTCTTTGCTTGCATCTCTGTAGCTGAACATTTTGGATGCAAAACCATTTTGAATTATCTCACTCAGAATTCAAGACCAGCGATGTTTAAGGGTAATCCTACTACTCTTTCCTATTTCATATAGGGCCTTGTGGGCTGTTGAAGAAGTTTGGAAGATATGATCAGACAACTTAATGTTTCAAAAGGATTACTGTAGCTGCTGGATGAATAAATGATTCTAGTGGGTTATGTCAAAGAGAATTAGGTTGCCACCCAGTATTTATTTTCTTATCTTCTTTTAATAGTTTATTGGTCACTTGGCCACTCAGAATAAATACTATGTTTTCTAGCCTCCCTTGTATCTATATGTGACAATGAAACCAAGTTCAGCTCTATGGATATGGAAGGAAACTGAAAATATTAAGTGCAGTTTTCAGAAATGGCCTTTTAAAAGAGGAAACATTTCTTCTCCAAACTTCCTGTCCATATGCAGAATCAGATATGGACTTTATGGCTGATGGTAGGGTGAACATCTTAGACTGTAAAAAGAATATTTTTCATTGTGGAGCAACAAAGTAGAAGGAACCTGGGCCACTGATATCACAGAACACCCTACCAACCTGCACTACCTCTATCTGGGCTATTTTGTATGAGGGCAATAAACCCCTATCTTGCACAAAGTACTATTATTTTGGGTATTCTGTCACATCTACCAATAACCCCACCCTAACTGATACAGGAGGAAGTGAGGAAGCAGGAGAGGTCATTCCAGTGATTCAAGTAAGAGAGAACAGTGGCTTGGACTAGGTGGCAGCAATGGAGGTGGTAAAAGATTTACATTCTGGGTATTGAATGCAGCAGAATATTTGCTTATGATGAGTAAAAAATCCAAAGATGTGACCCCAGATAACTGGTAGTGCAATGAAAAACAGATAGGGCCACAAGAGGAGAAACAGGTTGGAATGGAAAAAGGGTGAGCTCACTTTACACACTGTTGTTCTCTGTTTGAAATACTGCCAGGATTACATGGGGCTGCTCAAGGTTTCTGAAACATTCATATGTAGATTTCTGGGTTATTTACACTGAGCTGAGAGGTGGTCATAAAAGCATATAGGTTTAGGCAAAAGAAGAGAGGAAGGCCCGGGACACGATTCTGTGGATTAATTCTGTATGCGGGTGATCCAAAGTTAGACAGTTCTGTGTGGTATTGAAGTACACTTTGAAAAGATGCACTAACCTTTTACTATCAATAACATTGTGAAATTAAACACTGTTGCTTTTTGTTTGGCATTGTTTCCCTCCTTAAAAGAACATGTTATTGTTTTGGGTTTTTTTTTCTTCTCCTAGGTGTTCTTTATTTATGAAAGGACCATCCAAATTCTCTTGAATTAAATTACTTTGGTAATTTTGGCTGAGCATTATATGACTTAGAGGTGGTATCCAAAATTACCATGCATTTGGCCCCACTCTTCAGGAATAGCTTTTATGTGAAAAGCCAAAATTAGCATTGAAACCAGTGAAAAATGTAACATATCCTTTTTTTTGCACCCAAAGAGCAATTGTTCTGTGTAGATATAGTCACAAAATGATGTTTGTATCTAGGCCTACTTTTAAAATTAGAGCAAAAAGCTTCCCTTTGGGGAATAAAAATTTTAGCTTAAGGACATTTTTTTTTCCCAAAAAGTTTTCTTGCCTTGAATATAATTGAGCCTCTTACACATTGCTTTATTGATAATATGGTCTGGCATATAATATGGTGAAGTATGAAGTCTTGTGCATATTAGAATTTTTTTTGATATTTTGCTGCTGGATTTCTAAAGTTTAGAAACCATCTATAATTAAGGGGTGCCTAATAATGTTCAGGCACTTCTGATTTTATTTATCCTTATTCAACAGAGGCAGCATGTTGGGATAGAAAGAGCACAGGCCTGGGCATCAAAAAGAGAGACTCTGAGTTCTGCTCTACTACTTACTACCAACAGTGTGGCCACCTTGGCTTATCCTTAAATAAAGAAAATCACTCCTACTTTATAAGGCCGTGGGGATTAAATGAGATGATGTATATCATGTGGAGTATGATGGTCATAGCATAGTGTGTTATAGCAAAATTGCTGCTGATGTAATTATTAATAATGATTTTCCATAACAAACACTGGCTTAGCATTGTTTTCAAGGTTAAAAGAAAAAAAAAGGATTCATTTAAGAAATAATCTGTTTGAGATTTAGAATAGTAATTATCTCTCTGCAACAGAAGTCCTATTGCAGTGCTTCTGATAGATGATATTCACAAAGACATACTCCCATGGCCATAGGAAATTTCATGGGGTGCAAGTACCTCCTAGCAAGACAGTTATTTTTTCACCCTTTCTCTACTACTCAAGAAAGTATATTGGGATAAAAGTGGGATTTATTTATTTAGCAACTATTCAGTAAATGCTGACTGTGTCAGAGGCACTTTCCTGATGAATGAAAAAGGGAGGAAACTTACCTACCTGAAGCATGTAACTTAGTAGGTGTGAGAATGGTGTTATTATATAAATAACCTTGAATGTGATCTAATTTTAAAAATGTCTCATTTCTCAAATCTTGAAGCTTTGACATGTAATGAATTGTGGCATCTTTTGCAACTAATTGAGACATTTTAGTATGTTGCAACTTTAGATTTGAAATACACCAGGGATATCCCATGATTCATGTTTATGCTGAATCTGTCAGGAAGGGGTGGCAAGGAAACTGGAACAGGAGATGATAGCTAACATATACAATATCTATCTAATAGGGAACTATCTAATTGGTAACCACAGTATAGGTACTGTGCGGTGAGGGTTAGTCAAGTACTTCAGGATAGCTCTGCTTCTGTCATACAGTGCTCTGAGAATCTAATCAAGAGAACCGCAATTTTAAACTAATGTGCATTCTTTTGGCTGTTTTGACTTATGCTCCTCTCAACGCACTGCTTCCCTTGGAGGGCCTCTAATGATTCCACCAGGATATTGATGTACTTTGCTGGACCATTGTATCCAATGGCAGACTTCCTGTGGGAAGCACTTTTCTCTGGTAACAGGGTTGTCTCTGACCATCTATTGAAATCAACATGCCTTTTGGGAGGCCACACTTGTGATTCTGAGACAGAAATCAGCACAACGCATTCTGGAAATGTGTCATGGCAGCAAGATTTTGGCATCATAGCAAACTCAAGAGAAACAGTTCAAAACTAAATAGAGTCAGAAGATGTATTTTTGGTAGAATGTGAAGTAACAGCTTGTAGATATTTCTTTCATGTAAGTATCAGTAGAAAAATTTTCATAACACAAAATAATTTGTAACAAAGGACATAGAGTTTATGAATCCAAATAAATTATACTCTCTTTATTTCTTAAAGTTCATCTCTTTCATTCTGAAAGATGGAATTTATAAGACAATCTTCTGATTCTTAGAGCCCTTTTATTGTTTAATTTGGCTCTGTTATGAAACAGCTTTAATTGCATGGGCAAAGGGGTTGAAGAACACAGGTGGTTGCACAGATATTTCCGATGTACCATAAGGGATGAGAAACTACCACAAACTGCCACCATCCTGGTTGCCTTAGGATTATGGAGACATCTGTTGGTTATGTTATTGGGAGTAAAAGTCTGTTCTTTTATGACAATGGAAACACAAGGAGCCACTGGAGCATGAAGGAAGGCAATGTCCCTGAGAGATAGGTAACAGGTCATTTAATCAACCATGTTTGAGAACTGTCTCCTCTCAAAGCATAGCTCTGAGCTCTAGGGCAGTGTTAGGGCAGGTTCATAGTGGTATGAATAGGCAGTTCCCTTCAGTAAGTCCTTTCATGATTTTAAAGGTGGTTCTAATTAGAGTAATGTTTAATTTGTTCACATCTAAATTATTTGTGATTGTAATAAAAATTCCCTAAATAAGCAACATTTATAATATAAGCAAATATCCTATTTGAGTTCTGAGACTTTCCTGCTCATTGTGCTTTTACCAATATTGGATCCCCTCTGTCTACATGATTTCCAGATAATTTTTTCATATTCTATTTCCAAGGAGTTTTGATAAAAGCTGATCTATTAAACTAGCTGTGCTACTCTATCTAAATTCCAAGAATCTTGAGGAAAGATGGTTCAAGAGGGATTAGTGGGGGAAGGCTCTAAAAAGCAGTATTCCAACAGCATAATCACACTTTATCCCATTAAAGTGAAACAGAGGAAGCATTTAAATAAGCCAATGGGGCCACAAAATTTATATTTTAAAAGGGCATATACAAAAGATAAAAAGAGAGTGGCGCCCGGATGGCTCAATAGGTTAAGTGTCCGACTCTTAATTTCAGCTCAGATCGTGGTCTCATGGTTCATAGGATCAAGCCTCATGTCAGGCTTTGTGCTGGGCATGGAGCCTGCTTGGGATTCTCTCTCTCTTTCACTCTCTCCCTCTCTCTCTCTCTCTCTCTCTCTCGCTATAAATAAATAAATAAATATTAAAAAAATTAAAAGATGAAAAAAGATAACCCTGAATGAATATGAAACTGGCAGATATTTATAAAACATATTAAGAAGAATAAATATATGTCTCAATTTGTTTATATTTAAAATGGGTATAATGCAATAAAAAGAAACCAACTATTGTTACATGCAGTTAGATGAATTTCAAAACATCAGGCTGAGTGAGAGGTCAGTCTTAAAAGGTTATGTCCTTTAGGATTCCATTTGAATGCATTCTTGAAAAGACGAAACTATAGTGTCAGAGAATAGATCAGTGATGAGCAGGGGTTAGCAGTGAAAGGTTTGTGTGTGTGACTATAAAGGAGTAGCACAAGAGAGGTTTTGGGGTGATGGACGTTCTTTCTGTGTCTGTGGTAGTGATTACATTAACCTAACATGAATTAGTATTAACAGAACTGTATACCTAAAGATAAAAGTTAATTTCACTGTATGACCACTCAGAAAATAACATTAAAAAATAAAACTTAGAGGTAAAAAGGAAAAGGAATGATAATAATATCAGGCTCATGGAGCAATTGGTAAGATTAAGTGAGATCATGTGATTGTATGTCTGTATATAAAGCACTCAGTACATCCATAGTCGGTGCTCCAAGTATGTGGTTGTCTCTGTAATTTGCTTTTATGTATGTCATCCAACCCCCCTAAGCCTCTGATTCCTTAATCTTTTATAAAAAATGAAGAAAAAAATCACACAGCAGATTGTGTGTGTGTATGTGTATGAAAGTTGGGAAATTCATCAAGACATGTTTTAGATTTTTTGGATAGTTTTGATACGCAGCAGGGATTTTTCTGAGCCAATGAAATATTGCTCTCTAAGAAACCTCATATGGTTGTTTTGAGGATTAAATGAGATAATATATGTAAAGCATAGAGTAAATAGTGGGCACTTAATACATGACAGTCAATTGCATTTGAAGTTAATTCCAGTGCTAGGCATATCCACATGACAGCATTGTGGAAAATATATGTCCATGCGTAAGTTGTAAAGCATTATCTAAATAGAATATCATCTTTGTAGCTTATTTTCCTTTAACATATTCAGTACCTAGATAAAATGAATGCATTCAGTGCACCATCTTTTGAAGGTCCTCACCGGGGTTTATCAATATCAATAAAATAATATTTGTCTCAGTAGCATTGATTTTGAATGGAAACAAATATCTTAGAAATGTACTAAATTAAAATAGTATATGTGCCTTTGAGATGAACATTTTTGTGGTATAAGATAACAAATAATAAACAATTTTCTAAGTGGAGAGAAAAGGATCTTATTTTAGCTGGGTGTTTGCCTTCCTCAATGATAAGTATTCCATTTTAAAAGCATTGAAACACTTATAATGAGGTTTTAGTTTGCGAGATTGTGACATGTTTTTCTGTTTGTTTTTTGTTTTGTTTTGTTTTGCATTCCTTAATTTCTTTTTTTTATTCTTCTATGAAATAAATGGTACTAACTATAAGGATGTGTAATCTATCCTTTTCTTGACTACACTGATGCCTGTTTAGAAACCAAGGTTTAAAACTACTCTTTTAGACTAGGATGCTTAGTGAAAAAAATGTAAACAAAATCAAGATTTTTTTTTTTTTCCAAAATGAGTCTGTATTTCTTCACTGCAACAGGAAAAAAAATCTAGGTATATTTGCAGAAGAACACCAGAGAGCTTTCTGTGAGAGTTGGCAAATGCATCAAGGCATTGTTTGTAGATATTATTTTTGAAAGGTTTGATATACAGCATAGTTTTCCAAGCCAATGGAATATTGTCTTCTTACAAATCTCATCAGGCCAGCAATGCTGCTGCTACGGGCTGGCTTATCAGCTCCAGCCAGAGTCTGCTGTACTCGCACGCACCTTCATAGCCTGAGAGGAAAATAAATTGTACCCAAGCAGTTAATAAGAAAGAATTATTGAGAGTGAGATGCATGACATTATGGGCAAGCATCGTGTTTTACAGACTAAATGTTGATTTGCCGAAGGAAAAAAAAAATCCTTCCTATACATGAAATGAAAATTTCATCTCAAAATTGCCATTTTAAGTGTATTTTCCGGTTTCCTAGGTTCAGGAACTGAATATTATCTATTTTTGATGCATAGTACAGAAGAGGTAATTTTCATTTTCCGTGGTTTGCAAATGGATATTTTTAGCTATTTAATGAAACATCTGTTTTTGTTTATTGAAGCAGATATACAGTACCTATTGTTACATAGGATGTACGTTTTAAAGCACTAAACATAGGAACATAATCCCTCATAGCATGAGTGGATTGCTTTACGAGGAATCTAAAATCCTTACTACTTTTTCAGTTGTTTGGGTCAGCATCTCTTATGCCAAAGAATCTGTGCATGAAAAGCATGATTAATGGAATTTAATAGGTGTTAACTGTTTATAAATATAAAGTATGATCTTTGCTGTAAAAAAGGACAAAGTTGTAGTCCTTCTATTCCAATTAATCAGGCGCCAGAAGTTTGTAAATACTTGATCACAGTAAAAAAGATGAAATAACTTTTGTAAGGCCACAGAACTATTACTCGAAGGAATTGGACTTCAAACTGAGAGCTATCCCATTCTACTCAGAAAATGTGTATTTTGAATTAATTTTGCTTACTCCATATTTAGAAATGAAGAAAACAGGTATCTGGTAAAAAGGCATTATTTGCTGTAGCAGATCAATGCCAAATTTTTTGTAGCTTGATCCAACAAAAATACATTTATTTCTCATTAAGAGTCCACTGTGGATCTTCCTTGTCCATGAGCAAAAATTTTCTTCCATCTGATGATTTAGAAACCAGAACCCTTTTATTTATGGTTGTACCATCTATTAGGGCCTTGAAATCCTTAACAATCATCTGGAAGATGGGGAGAGAAATACTGATGAAGGAATACCTGTTTTTTAAAATCCCAGCCTGGAAGAGACACATCGTATTTTGCTGACATTCTTTTGGTGAGAACTAGTCAACACACCAGAATAGAAGAAAGGCTGAGTATGGTAGGCAGAATGGCTTCCTACAGATGTTTCACCCTAATCTATGGATCCTGTGAGTATAATGAGATATTACTCCCACGATTATGTTATGTTAAATGTCACAGTTGACCTTATGGTAGACATGATCTGGATTGGTTTGATCTAACACATGAGTCCTTAAAAGCAGAGCACTTCCTCTGGCTGGTGACAGAAGAGGAAGTCAGAGAAACTCGAAGCACAAGGGGGGGCGGGATTTCACAGTTGTTGCTGGCTTAAGTATGAAGGGAGCATCACATGAGAAGGAAAGATGGCAGCTGAGAGAAGCTGAGAGAGCCCTCCACTGGCAGAGCTAATGTAACAGAACTAAACTTTAGCCACTAATGACAGAGCTAAAGTTAAACCACTAAGTTTCTGGCAAATTGTTATTCAGCAATAGAAAACTAATCTACCTTGAAATGTAGACCCTGTTTAGGCAGCTGCTTCCCAGTAACAGATTCACACTATAAAAGAGGTGCATAAATATTTGATAAATCCTTGTCATCTCTGGGTATGGAGAATATAACCGTGACATCAAGGCATTCACCAAACTGAAAACTTTGTGAAACATCCGAGATTAAAATTTTGGAAAGGAACAGGAAAATAGGGAATGATATATGATTGGTAGATTTCTTCCTAGTAACAAATCAGGTTATTGCCAAAGTCAAGGTCCAGCATGACCAACTTGCCAAAGTATCACGGGGTAGATTGTATTACTATAACCAAAAGATTTGTTAGCCAGAAAAAGGTGTTCCAAATGTCTTCTGTAATATTCTCTGCAGGAAATGAACTGAGCTCAGATGTCAACCAGTCTCATCTCCCGTTGGGGAGATGCATTTGTCAGGCCATCACAGCCTGATCGAATTAAACAATGGACTTGAACAACTAATTTTCTTGGCTTTGATTCTACACTTGCAAGACAATCATCTGGTTATTATTTGGATTTCTGTAAAGACCTGAAAATATTTCCTGGAAACACTGATATAACCTGTCATAATTTTCTGGGAAAAATAGTCTATAAATAAAAATAAAACACTTAATATTGAAAGTGAAAAAATTAACATGCTGACATAATTTGGTCTCTTTACTGAGACCACTTAGTTGAATTACAATCCCTGTTACAACTGGAGAAACTTTTTTCTGTCAAAAATATATTAGCATCTGTTTGAAAGTAATGAAAAGTATAAATTGGTACAAATTATCTGAAGGGTAATTCAGAAATATGTTTCAAAAAACTGTAAAATTGAGTATTTAATTGATTAATTTCTCTTCTAGTAATATTATGAGATTATTTAAGGTATACACAAAGATGTTCATCAGAGGGTTATTTATATAACTGAAAAATATTTAAAAAGCTAAATATATCCTATTTTCCAAAATATTAGTTGAATGAATTATGATTCATTTGTATTTTCAAATATCATACAGATTTTAAAATCATACTTTAAGAAATATTTATTGATGTAATTGAAAGTCTATAAAATTTCTTTTTCTTTTTTTAAAAATTTTTAATGTTTTATTTATTTTTGAGAGAGAGAGAGAGAGAGAGAGACAGCGTGAGCAGGGGAGGGTCAGAGAGAGGGAGACAGAATCCTAAGCAGGCTCCAGGCTCTGAGCTGTCAGCACAGAGCCCGACGGCGGGGCTCGAACCCACGAACCATGAGATCATGACCTGAGCCGAAGTCGGACGCTTAACCAACTGAGCCACCCAGGTGCCCCTATAAAATTTATTTCTAAGATAAAAACAAATAAAACAAAAAACAATTTGTACATTCCTATTTGGGTAAAAAAAAATATATATATATATATATATATATATATATATATATGAGTAAGAAAAAGGTGCCTGGGTGGGTCCATCGGTTAAGCGTCTGACTTCAGCTCAAGTCATGATCTCAAAGTTTTGAATTTGAGCCCTGTGTTCGACTCTGAGCCTGGAAACTGCTTTGGATTCTGTGTCTCCTCTCTGCCCCTCCCCTGCTTGAACTCTGTCTCTCTCTCTCTCAGAAATAAATAAATGTTAAAAAGAGGTCAAAATATTAATATTGTTTATGTATTGATTTTTGGATTATATTTTCTTGATTATGTGTATAGCTGCATTTCTCTTTTCCAAATTTTCTACATTCAACATATATTGATTTTGTAGTTGGAGTAAAAGTCATTAAATTTTAAAAATATAGACTGCATTGACATTGACATTTCATTCATATATTTAACCTGGATCACTGCGCATGTTCTAATTTTATTAGGTGCTGAAAAGACAAACATGGATAAAACAGACCTAACTTGCCTTCAAGGAGCACAGAAAGTGGGGGTGATTTTACTGTTTATCTAACAATGATGTGAAGTCAAATATTCATATGCTTTTTCATTTTGGCCTAGGACCCTTTCTAGAAAACTGAGGAAAAATACTTCATTTCCTCCTTTGATGAACAATTCAATTTATTGTCAATTAGTCTGTGAGAATAATTGTGAGTATTTGAACTTAAACAGATTTTAGCTTACTTGAAGTTGCTTGTTGCAAAATACATAGTCTGTGGATTTTTCTTTTAATTAAATGTATTTCCTGATATGCCCTAGTCAGTATGTTTATAAATATTATGACTTTGACAGTCTGTTGCTCGGTTCAATCATAAGATTTCCCTGGCTTTCTCAGCAGAATGCTTGGATAAGAGAAAATGCTCCCCACCACAGTGAGCCCTAGACATTCCATGTAAAGGGAGCACTCCTGTCCTAAGGAATGGGGTTATAAACCAGGGCTGGATCTCTTTCTCTGCTTTTGTTAAGAAGTGGGTTGCTTCTTTTTATGATGTCACTGAATGGCAGATTTATAATTCTAAATGACCTAAAC
The DNA here is from genome assembly GCA_028646485.1 of Cryptoprocta ferox. Taxonomy (NCBI): domain Eukaryota; kingdom Metazoa; phylum Chordata; class Mammalia; order Carnivora; family Eupleridae; genus Cryptoprocta; species Cryptoprocta ferox. Next base: position 16,198,219 of record CM053559.1, read on the forward strand.
CAGGTAAAAAGCATTTTCATAAGTCCTTGTGTGTTCTGATACTCAAGATAATATTAAGTAAACAATGAGTATTTCCTGTTCTACTCAAGAAAATATTAAGTAAAAACTGAGTATTTCCTGTACTGGTTTTTTAGCTCTCTGCAGATGAGCTTTCTTTTGTTTTGACTGAGTGAATAGCTGATAAGTTGAGAACTGTCTCTTCATGGCTCCCAAACGGTGGGGAAGGAGAGGTTTGTCCACACTCAGGCTTTATGGGTATCACTTACTCATTGACTCCCAAATTTATAATTGACGGTGACAAAAACAGCTGAAGTTTTCTAATTTGGGAAACTAAGCAGCAATATACAATGTATTGTCAGTTGTATATTTTAAGGGATGAAGTTGTCACAGCCTTGAAATCCCAGGGTCTAGCCCACTGATCACCATCTATAGGTCCATTTCCACGTAGATTAAGGAAGGGCACATGGCAAATGGCCAGAAGCCTCTACCTGCAAGTGCAGAACATACCAAGGGTTTCCTGTACATCCAGCAAAACCTTAGAGTCATGTGGGAACAGGTCAAGGAGAAAGTTTTTACTGTTAATTTAATCAAAAATATTAAAAACACTGTATATTAATAAAGAATTAACTATTGCAGAAAAATAGACAGAGATGCATACCTAACTGACAGCCTCTGAAGGCAATGATTCTCAAACTTTAGTAGGAATGAGATTTAATTGGGTTCTAAAAAAAAGGGAAGATTCCTGGATCCAAACCCACAGATAATTTCATGCAGTTGATTTTAAGTTCAATCTGGAAATGTACACTTTGAACAAACATATTAAATGATTTTGCCTGAAAATAATAATACAATGATCATACTTTGAGGGAAAAAAAAGCTCTAGACAATGGCTTTAAAAAAATATATATCTTATATATATGTATATATATTTTGGACAAGTGCCCATAGGCCATGAGAGATTCACAAGAAGCCCTTATTCAAGGTACAGTTTTTGGGGTTGGCTTCCATGGTGTCTGGATTGGGGCCCATGGGATCTGTATATTTTAGATTCTCCTTAAGTGAATCTGGGCACCTCATATTTAGAAACATTGTGCTAAGGCATACAGTGTTCTCCCTCTGTGAGACTAGGCCCTGGCAGACCTAAATTCCAAAACTTAGAAAGCACTGTTACTAAAGAAGAATCTGAGAAGGTGCCACCTCTTTTCTGTCCAATACTAGAGGAGCATGGCTTTTCTTAATTTGTGTAGATAATAAGGGATATGGTTTTGTTTTTGTAAAAAGCTGATTTTTTTTCCTTCTGAACCTTCCTAAAAGCATTAACGCTCACCATGTAATGAAATATGCTTTTATTTGGAGACAGAAAATGAAAGAAAGAAACAAACAATAATTAAATCCCCTAAATAATGTGAGCTTTGTGGTTAAATCTCCATGCAACTCCTTGAAAATTTAATAAGGGAATAAAGGCTGTTTTCCATTTGTGTAATACAGTGTGGCATTTCTCTTCTCTATGAAATTGTCTCTGGCTAAAGAGAGTGTCTCACAATTTAGGTTGCTGAGTATCTAGCTTGAGAGAATTTTATGTGTCTATTTTTTAACTCAAGTCACTCATGTACAACCATATTATCTTACATCAAAGTAGGATATAAAACCAGGAGACTAGGTGAGAGGAAAAAAGTCAGGGATGAATGTCATATTATACGATCCAATTACACACAGTCCCTGACTTGCATATGCCTGACTTATGAATGTCCTTGCATTTACAAATGGGTTCCTGAGAGAGGGTTGGCAGAATTCTCTCTTTCTCTCACCCCCATCCCTTTCTGTTTCATTCATAGTTTGAGCACTTTCAAAGCTGTGGCAAAGAGTGGACCTCTCACTGCTGCCTCCCATTTTTGTACTTTATGATTTCTTAATACTAAGATTGGAAGTAGGGGCGCCTGGTTAGCTCAGTCAATTAAGCGTCCGATTTTGGGTCAGGTCATATTCTCTCAGTTCATGGGTTCGAGCCCCATGTTGGTCTCTGTGCTGACAGCTCTGAGCCTGGAGCCTGTTTTGGATTCTGTGTCTCTCTCTATCTCTGCCCCTCCCCCACTTACACGTGTGTTCTCTCTCTCTCTCTCTCAAAAAATAAATAAGTATTTAAAAAGAAGTAGTGGTAAGTAGAAAAAGAAAGCAAAACTTCAGAGAGAAAAAGCGTGCAAACTCCATTCTAATTTTATTTCTTACTGCCTCCTCCTTTGCCTCAGCCTTCATAGTGCTTTCTTCTAAACAATCGAAATAATGTGTTCCCCTTTGCTAACTGCCTGCTTCTCATGTCTGTGTCTCACCCAAGGGCCTCTCTCTTAGGCCATGGGCACTACGTCGCTTATGGTCCAGAGCTGATATGCCTCACTGCCGGACAAAACACACGGGGAGAGCAAGAATGTGTAATTTTTGCTCCCACTGGGGAAAATGTGCCGGTGCTGGAACTTGAAATATATTTTTCTTTAGAAACAATGATTAAGATGATGGTTATCATTTATTCTATTTGGGGTGTTATTAATACATATTTTTATTTTAATAAGATATTATTAGTTATTTTTTTATCCTAACGACAATGTATAAACTGCCTCATGAATAATAAATTGCTTAGAGAATTGGTGTGTATATGAAATGAAATTATCAATGAATGTAAAATTCCTATTACTGTGCTTAACTCACAGTAGGCAATTGATTTTTGTTTGTTTTAAAGATTATTTCTCTTCCTTATGATTGTTTTCCCGAGAAATAGTTATATAAATTCCAAATGACTGACTCACAAATAAACTTTTGAAACATGCCAGACATATCTATCTGTTAGGTCTTTCTGTAGCCATAGTGCCTGCTGAGTGGTGGTGGTCCATATGGAAGAAAGACTGAGCCATCAGTCTTCAGGTAACCATTCCTCAGGCTGACCAGTGTTTATGACATGCTGTAGTACAAAAGGCTTTACTTTGGGGCACCTGGGTGGCTCAATTGGTTAAGTGACTCTTTATTTCTTCGGCTCAGGTCATGATCTGATGGTTGGGAGATCGAGCTTTGCATCAGGCTCCTCACTGGGTATGGAGCCTGACCATCCCCTGCTCGTGCACATGAGCACTCTCCCTCAAATTAAATAAATTTAAAAACAAAAGAAAACAAAAACCAATAGGCTTTAATTAAACCAGCTGGGATAGACAACCAGATTTTTCTTCATAAAAATTGAACTAAGGGGTGCCTGGTGGCTCAGTCAGTTGAGCATCAGACTCTTGACTTTGGCTAGGTCATGAAATCATGGTTGGTGAGATGGAGTCCTGCATAGGCTCTACACTAACAGCACAGAGCCTGCTTGGGATTCTGTCTCTCCCTCTCTCTTTGCTCCTCCCGGTGCTCTCTCTCTCTCTCTCTCTCTCTCTCTCTCTCAAAAATAAACTTTAAAAAATTTTAAAAAGTTGAACAAAGAAACCATTATTAATCAGTAGATTTTACTGGAGATGAGGGCCATGATGAGGAATTGAGACCAGCGACCATCTTGGGCCCTATCCAAGGTGAGTTAGCTGAGGGGACAGTGGAGAAAGGAGGATGGTGCAGGCATGATCTCAGAGAGAAGCACAGGCAGGAGACCAGGAGGCTTCTGTTGCTGCTGAGTCAAATAGCCTTGGTTCAAGGCTTTCCAATTCCTAGCTCCTATATGCCTGAGATCTGACTACATTTTGATTCTGTTCTTAGATCAAGAATTCATGCCTTCTTTCTGTTCTGTTTGCCCCTTCCCCCTTAGCCCTGTTCTTTGCGACACTGACTTAAGCAGCACCTGCTCTGTATTCAGTGTGTCATTTTTTCTGGAGTCTCCTCTTGTAGCTTTGAGACCTTCTCTCTGGGATCATGCCTGCACCATCCTCCTTTCTCCACAGTCCCCTCAGCTATCTTAGCTTGGATAGGGCCCAAGATAGTTGCTGGTCTCAACTTTGTGGAAAGAATATAGTTTGTGAATCCATTTTAATTATGTGGTTGACACAATGCCTAGTATTAAAGCTTTAATATTTTGGGCTCGTGGGTGATTCAGTCATTTAAACATCCAACTCTTGATTTCGGCTCAGGTAGAGATCTCACGGTTCCTGAGATTGAGGCCCATGTTGGGTCTGCACTGATGGCGCCAAGCTCGCTTGGGGTTCTCTCTCTCCCTCTCTCTCTGCCCCTGCTCCACTCTCACACTCTCACTCTCAAAATAAATAAATAAAACTTAAAAATAAAGCTTTAGTATTTGATAAAAGGCATTTTTTGTGTTTCCTTTAAAATTTTGTTTTAATTGTGTTTCCCTTTAAAAATTTTGTTTTAATTGTCCCCATTCACTTAAGAAGTATCATTGTTCCAGAGTGCACATTGATTTTACAAACTGGATTCATTTACCCTTTGCGCACCTATTGAATTATTAAACTCTGTTGTAGAAATCTTCTAGGTAGCTTTTGAAATTAGGAAAATCAGGACTGAAGTTGATAAAATGAAGAAGGTATCTCAAACTTATAATGAGATTCAGTGAACAAAAATATTTATAAGAGCATATACCAATGGACATTAGCTTTTATTTTGTTTTTGTTGAAGCAGAAAATTTAACTTTACTTTAGATCTCTTTCCATTTCCTTCTAGATTTGTTTTATTTTAAGTGAACTGCTGGGTCTCCAAGCATTAAATTGATTTTAAAGTAACAGCTTCTCCTGGACTCTGAGGTGTGGGGTGCTCTGGAGTTAGACATGGGTCTCAGCTCAAGATGACCACTTTTCTAATTGTCAGGGAGGGTCAATTCACTTAGTTATTTAAGAGCAGTGGGTCTTTGTTCCTGCATATTTGAAATGCCCAGTTCCCTTTTTAATTGGATTTGTAAAAGTTACAAAACTAATACATACCTGTCAAAAAAAAAAAAAAAGCAAACAGACGTTGGAAGTGTATGACTTATTATTCTTAACCTCTCCCTTGTCAGTCCTGCCATTCTGATATAATTAACATTTTGTTGTGAATCCTCACTAATCTTCCTCTCTGCTACTACAAGCACACACCAATATAGCATCTAGAACACATTGCAGCACATATTGAGAGGCTAAAATATCTTTGTTAAATGAATAAAATAAGTCACATATACATTATACATATATTTTGTGAAACCTGTATCCTTTTGGTTTTGTTTTGGTTTTTTACAAAAACAAGATAATTGTATACATTATTCTGTGATATACTTTCACTGATGTAATTTCTAATTGGTTCATTTTTTTGCCACTAAAAGCAATATTGTAATAAACTTCCTTGTATGTACATCATTATGTCCAGGTGCTTTCATTTATTAATGTTTACTTTTTTTTTTTTTTTTTTTGAGATAGAGAGAGAAATAGAGAGCAGGTAGGGAAGGGGCAGAGAGAGTGGAAGCGAGAGAATCCCAAGCAGACTCCATGTGGTCAGCACAGAGCCTGAAGTGGGCCTCAAACCCATGAACTGTGAGATCATGACCTGAACTGAAACAAAGAGTTGGACTGTTTACCAACTGAGCCACCCTTATGTCCCATGTGCTTTCATTTTTAAGAGATACATACCAAAGGTAGTAAATGGTCTAGATGTAGTCACTTTAAAATTTTCAGTAGGTATTGTCAGATTACTTTTCAAAAATGTAATAGTTCACACATTCACCATCCGTATGTGGACTGCCTATTTCTTACAATGGGAATGTTAATATCTAAGTTATAGGATTGTTAAGAACATACAATTAATCTCTCACTTTCCCTCTCTCTCCATAGACAGAGGGTTTGGCACATAGTTTCACCAAAACGCTTTCTTTTCCCCTCTTTTATTCTCCATGCTTTCTTTTTACTGGAAATGTCTCATAAAAACTCATAATTATTTTTAATTGCCTTTCTCAGTTGATTGCTGTTAGAAATATGAAATGTGTGGGGAATAGGATCTATCTTACAGTCAAATAGTTTCTGGTTATGTAAGTGACTCTTCTGATTAACCTTAAATATTAGGGAGAAGCTTTCTGTTGACCAAAAAGCAAATCCTAAAGTTAGGTGACATACTTCTGAGTTTTGCCAGCACAATCTCTATTTCATTCACTGTTGCCCTGTTCTTTCTGTTTTGTTGCCCTGTTCTTTTCACTTTCAAAAGTGCCCCAGTTTGAATCAAATTAATATGGTTACCTTACCTAAGGCTAAAAATTGTCTACTTACTTAAGCCAGTAGGAAAAGTGGCAGAACAAAACTTGAAGATGAAATTTTGGGGGAAAAAACACTTAAAGGCTTTACCATAGAAGGACTAAGTCACCCAGAGTAGGCAGCAAGATCTGAAAAGCCTAAAACACCAAAGAAGAAGAAAATCGAAATAATCAATTAAACTTTTCTTTCTTTTGCTTGAATGAGTGAAAACAAACGCTTCCACTCGAGTATGTCTGAGAGATTATCCTAGTTAATGTTAGGATGAAGATTTATATAGTGTGCACATTATTGCTTTGCCTTGGGAACCAGAAATGTGGAGTGTTTATTAAATGGATTTCTGTTTTTGTTGAACAGGTATTTTTCTCTTATGACTTGGTTCCACTATATGATCACATTTCTTTGCATAATTTGTATTTGATATATGTATGAGTCTCCATTTTGAACAGACCATATGGAAAGCTCCACGAGTGCCCTGGGAACTGGGAGTACGCGGTGATTAACCATGGATTCTGCTATTTGTGCAGCAGATGAGCAGAGCTGTGAAAGAGAAGGCATCACACAATTGTTTCATTGCCCTTATTTTGTCCTTTGTTTGGTGATGCTTTACTAAGGATAAGAAAGTAAAAGAAAATAAGAAGTCCCACATGAGCAAGGAAGAGAAATGGCAAAAGAGTACAATTGACAAAGGTAGGTTATTCATTGTATGAATGTTGACAGCCTGAGGAGTAAACTGTTTCATGAAAATGAAAACTAAAAGTAAGGTTACTGGTTTCTCAGAAACCCCCTGGAACTTTTAACATGTGTGAGACAATGCAATTGACAGCAGTTGGCTTTGTAATTAAATTTGGTTTAACATATATTTGTTTAACAAGTATTTTATGTGCATATGTTATTGGAGGCACTATTGTGGGGCATTCAAAACAATGCAGCTGCTTGCTAATCTTTATAAATATACACTCTATTTGTGGAAACCATTCTGACACAAGAGTAAATAGATGAAAGAAGAAGTTAAAATTAAATACTAAATATTTTACCTTTATATCCGTGTGAGAATTGAATATTTGAAGTTCAAATTTCCTTATTAATTTGCAACCAAATTATTTAATAGACATCGAATGAAGTTGAAACAAATTTTCTGGTCTTTGTAAGGCATGCTTTACCATGTTAGTCCAGGGTTATGCAAACTTGGCTGGTTTTCTCTATAATAGTGTTTTCTTAAATTTGGCTAAAAAATCAAAATTACCTGGAGGGCTTGTCAGCACAGTAGTCCTCCAGGCCCTTTACTTACAAGTCTGCATAATGTGCTGCGATTCCAGGGCAATGAAAAGTGGACAAATAAGAGTCTGCTGGAGGAAACTTGAGAACTGGTGGCCTTCATTCTGTTTATCGGCTTTCCTACATGAGCAACCTTTTTCTGAAACTTATGTTAATTAGAACTTCCCAATGAGCATATGTATTCTCCAACTTTCTTCAGATTTATCCCACCTCTTATGATAATCTGAGACAACTTCCAAAAAAAGATAGGTTTGAGGCTGTTAACTATGTCATTCGGGGGGTGGGGGGTAGTCTTGACTCTAACTTTCCTCTCAGTGGCTCCATTTAGCTTATTATCCTTTCCTTATGAAGGTTGGACAAACATGGGAAATTTGCCACAGTGAAAGTTTCAGATGGATTCAGGGGCTCCTGATTTTGGAACTTGTCCTCAAAGTAAATCAGGCCTAATAAGTGGTGGAAAAGCAAAAACCGTGGTATTTTTGCGGATGGTGTTCGTGATGCTATGGAAGGTCAAGGGGATTTTAGACACCTGCATTAGCCTGCAGCTTTGTAACAGATGCCTCATTTCCAGCCACTCAATGCTTGCTGTGTTAATACTAACAACCATAGTCTGTAATCCACCCCACAGCGTAAAAACTCTACTTTTCCATACAATCTCAACTATTGAAAGCAGTCACTTGATGTGATTTTAATTCAGTCACTTGATGTGATTTTTAATTACATTTGTCCACCATTTTGGGGCTGTTCATTTCCACTCACTGTCTCATTTGGTCTCCACAAGTGTACTCAAGAAGCCCTCCCTGACATCCCACTCTGACATAGGACCTCTGTCCTCCATTTCACTGTCATAGTTTGTAAGACTGCAAGACTTTCAGCTTTATGAGAACAGGACTATTCTGATTCTTCATTCTTCAGTGTATCATTCAAGTCTTAGACAGTGTCCAGAGCAGTACATGTTTAATAAATGTTTACAGAGTAAGTACAATGACATCCAACTGTGTGAAGTAGCACTCTGAACTGCTGCCTACTTCACTCCTTGAAGAGCTGAGACACATTGAGCCGCCAGATTTTTTTCACTCTGCTTATCCAGTTATTCTTACAGTAACGGTTTTCTAAGTAAGAATGGAATATAAAGTCACCTACTTTTATTGAAAATCAGGACTTGCATTTTCTGGCCTAGGTAGAATGAAGGAAAATCTGGACACTTTTTCGTTGAAATGTTAAAAATATTATATAGTTTTGAATAAATGAATCAACGAATGCTATCATAGCAGTTTTAGTGGTTTAATACGTTTTCTGTGAAGTATCTGGAATGGGATTCTATAAATTATGCTACTCTCAGTTTGGTGAAGATTATTCCTGTGTTTTCTTTTTAAGAAAACAAAGTAATTGGGAAATAAATATCAGTGGGAGAGCTAGAGAAAAACATCTTGGAGTAGTGTCAGCAATAGAGTGAATGAGAATGAGAGATAAATGTATAGTTAATAATAGAGTATGGATTGCAGAATAAAGGAGACTAAGGCGAAGGGAAGGGAAGTGAGCAAAGCCAGGAGAAAAGACAGCTGTATGGGGGATCTCATAGGGACAACTAGAAGCTATTTTTTAAAACAAATTAAATGTGATGTTGTGGGATTGGGGAGTCATTCCCCTACTTTCTGCTAGAGGATGAACATACATTTGACTTGGCTTTATAGAAAACTCTTTTTTTTTTTGGCAACTAGGAAATTTTTAAAAAAATATTATCCACAATGGATTTACTGTAGGATATTAATGAAAATTAGAAAGATAGGTAATTCCTGTATGTTTTTTAAATTAATTAATTAATTAATTAATTTTTTAATTTACATCCAAGTTAGCACATAGTGCAATGATTTCAGAAATAGATTCCAATTATTCATCCCTTGTGTATAACACCCAGCGTTCATCCCAAAACGTGTCTTCCTTAATGCCCCATACCCATTTAGCCTATCCTCCCACCCACAACCCCTCCAGCAACCCTCTGTTTGTTCTCCGTATTTCAAAGTGTCTTATATTTTGTCCCCCTTCTTGTTTTTATATTATTTTTGCTTACATTCCCTTATGCTCATCTGTTTTTGTATCGTAAATTACACATATGAGGGAAGTCATATGACAGTTGTCTTTCTATAACTAGTTTTGCTTAGCATAATACCTTCTATCCACGTAGTTGGAAATGGCAAGATTTCATTCTTTTTGATTGCTGAGTAATACTCCATTGTATATATATACCACATCTTCTTTATCCATTCATCTGTTGATAGACATTTGGGCTCTTTCCATACTTTGGCTATTGTTGATAGTGCTGCTGTAAACATTGGGGTGCATATGGCCCTTCGAAATAGCACACCTGTATCCCTTGGGTAAATACCTAGTAGTGCAATTGCTGGGTCATGGTGTAGTTCTAGTTTTAATTTTTTGAGGGACCTCCATACTGTTTTCCAGAGTGGCTGCACCAGTTTGCATTCCTGCCAGCAGTGCAAAAGAGAGCCTCTTTCTCTGTATCCTTGCCAACATCTGTTGTTTCCTGAGTTGTTAATGTTTTGACTGGTATCTCATTGTGGTTTTGATTTGTATTTCCCTGATGATGAGTGATGTTTAGCATCTTTTCATGCGTCTGTTAGCCATCTGGATATCTTCTTTGGGAAAGTGTCTATTCATGTCTTTTGCCCATTTCTTCACTGGATTATTGGTTTTATGGGTGTTGAGTTTGATAAGTTCTTTATAGATTTTGGCTGCTAACCCTTTATCTGATGTGTTATTTACAAATATCTTCTCCCATTCTGTCAGTTGCCTTTTAGTTTTGCTGACTGTTTCCTTCACTGTGCAGAAGCTTTTTATCTTGATGAGGTCCCAATAGTTCATTTTTGCTTTTGTTTCCCTGCCTCTGGACATATGTCAAATAAGAAGATGCTTCAGCCAAGGTCAAAGAGGTTGTTGCCTATTTTCTTCTCTAGGATTTTGATGGCTTCCTGTCTTACATTTAGGTCTTTCATCCATTTTGATTTATTTTTGTGTATGGTGTAAGAAAGTGGTCCAGGTTCAATTTTCTGCACGTTGCTGTCCAGTTTCCCAGCACCATTTGCTGAAGAGAGTGTTTTTATTCCATTGGATATTTTTCCTGCTTTGTCAAAGAGTATAGAAAACTCTTTAAGTGAGGTGGCTATCCAGAGGAACAACAGTTGTTAACTCTCTGTGGGGAAATAAGTTACAAGGTAAGTAATACAAGTGCCTATTTAGTCACTATTAAAGGACCTGATTTAAAATAATTGCCTGCTTTAAGGTTGAAATTTAATTTGGTTACATCACAGAATTACCTCAACAACCTCTGAATAAAGGTCACTTATGACATTGAGAAGGTATAAATTGCTAATTAATACTTTATACTGAAATTGAGTTACTTAAGATTTTGAAGAAATGTTCAGTGAAATAGTGAGGGTGCTAAGATTTCAAATTACTCTGATTTCTAAAGGAAATAAAACTCAAGGAAGGAAATTTCAGCCACTAACTTTTAAAGTCAGTTTTAGAGAGTGTAATGGGTGTTAATTAGATCAAAATTTCTATTACTTTAGAGGGGTATTTTTTAATGTTTATTTTATTTTAGGAAAGAAAGAGAGAGAATGCAACATTGAGAGAGAGGGGTTCAGAGGATCTGATGCAGGTTCTGCATTGACAGCAGAAAGCCCCATGCAGGGCTCAAACTCATAAACCGTGAGATAATGCCCTGAGTCATGACCAAAGTGAGACACTTAACCCACTGAGCCAACCAGGCATCCTAGAGGTGCGTTCTTTGATTAAATACTAAGAACTGAAAACCTGATGCTTGGCTTTCCCTTTGGGAGCTTTTAGTAATTTAAAGAAATAAAGAGATTAGAATTCTCTGGTTTTTATAATTTAAGAGTTTAAATTTCTTTGCTAGTAGAGTGATGGAGATCTAATGCTGGTTTGAGTTTGTGGCAAGGGCATGACACTTAGCTATTGGCTGGGGTGGAAGAGTGGTAGATTCCAGAATCACAGCCCTGTGGACTGGAACCCTAGAACAACTATTTTATAGGTACCAGATCCACATGAAGCTGAGAAGACAGAAAAGTGTGCTGCAAAGAGGGGAAGAAAATGGGACACTTTTTGATGCCTACTATGTGTTGAACTCTGACTTGAACTTCCATATCTATTACCTATTTACTGCATACAACAACCCTGAGAAGCAAGTGAGGAGACTATGTCTATGAATTAGAAACACTCATTAATTTGCTTGAGTTCAAGTGTTAGGGTGTATAGTCCAGATATACACTTCAGTGCTGTGTGACTGTGGAATCTGTGCTGTTTTCCAGCATATTTTTCTGCATTCCTTTGAGAGGTATGGGTGCTGAGGTATGATGGAGAAAATAATAAGATGGTGCTTAAAAAGAGGCAATTTGAATATGGCTATAGCTGGAAGCTACTAACCCTAGTGGAAATGATTTTATGACATTGATTTATTAATTTTTCTCCCATTCAACAAATCCATATTTATCGAATGTTTACTATGTACTAGACACAGCAGTAAGCTTTGTGGTGAATAGAGCAGCTATGTCCCCTATTTAAATCAGTGATATTACCTAGAGTAGAAAGCTGACTAACACTAGAATTTCTTGTATTGAGAAAAGGCATAAGAAAGTAGATAATAACTGCTAGACCTAAGGGAACAGTAATTTTAGATAAATAAAATTATTAGGTAAGAACTTAAGAATTCTATAGATCGTAATCTCTGATTTGTTTATTTTAATTTAAAGAGGCTGAGATTTAATTACTAAATGATATGAAAGCCAGATTTTAATTTCCTTCATTAGGCAAGTCTATGAATTTCATAAAAAAAAGTCTCTGAAGTGTGGGTAGTAGAAAGGTAACAATCAGAGACTCTTAGACTGGAGAAAAGTATATCATCAGTCAGTAAGTACTCATTGATAGCCTAGTTCAGTGAAATATTTCAAATTTAAAGGCAATTAAATATGATTGTACTTCTTCCCAAGTATTCATTTGCAAAATTCTATGTGTTCTTTTCTAATTCTTTTAGTTCACTTCTACCACCTTATATGCCATATCTATTTCCCCCCAAGGCCGGGAGAAGTTTCTAAGGAGTTGGCCAGGAACCTTATTTTCTTGGCCCTCCTTTTTCCATTTTAACTTCTTTTTATTTAAAAAAATTTTTTTAACTTTTTTTTTTTGAGAGACAGGAAGTGAGTAGGGGAGGAGGAGAGGGAAACATAGAATCTGAAGCAGGCTCCAAACTCTGAGCTGTCGGCACAGAGTCCAACATGGGGCTCGAACTCACTAACTGTGAGATCGTGACCTGAGCTGAAGTCGAATACTTAGCCAACTGAGACTCCCAGGTGCTTCTCCCCTTCAACTTCTAAGAGGTTCTTTGAAGCACAGTATGAAAGCCTTCAATCTAGCTAAATGGCCCAACAGATTTGGGTTGCACCAGCATTGGCTAGGAAGAAATAATCATAGATAACAAATCAAGCAAATAAATATATGCCAAATATCTACTACTTGCTTTGAAAGTGTGCTGGTTAACAATGCTTATCATCTAGTTAAGGAGACAAGCCATAAACACATCTAAACTGGATGTAGAATAACATCAATTTCAATGATTAATTTAAAAAAACACAAAATTTGACACAGACAAGTTTGGAAGATGCTAGAGAACCCAGGGAAAGCTTCATGGAGGAAAAGATCCTGATCATGACTTTGAAGGATGGATCAGGTTTGAGTAGATGGAGAAGAGCAGAGACAGAAGTCAGGAAACTAGCTTTTGTCCTAATGAACTATTGACTTTTACACTGGATTCTGAACAGCAAGGATTTGGCCTACTATATAACACATAACACAGCTTTTTTTTTTTTTTCTTCACTTTTTTGGTTGTAGTCTTGGAGTGTTTAAGCCAGAAACTCTTTGTATAGTGACTCTCCCCAATGTGTAAACTTCCAGTCAGGTAATATCACAGCATCAATTGTAAAGAAACAGGTTCTATTTACTGTCATTATCTGAAATGGTAAATAAAAGTTCATAGGGCATATTTTAATCCCTCCCATAATTTATAATTTTGTAATTTTTATTCAAAAACTTTCTCCATAAGTCATAAGCCCATCTACAAGACTTTAAATAAAGGAAGAAAATAGGCAGAGAAACTTCCATAAATGTAAATGGTTTAGAGATTTAGCTGACTGCCACTATGTTCTGCACTTGAGGTAATGATTCTATAGTGCCAAAGGTACTACTAATTGTATGGAAATTGTTTCTGATTGCAGGTCAATAGGTTTTTAAATATAAATATAAATATAAATATAAATATAAATATAAATATAAATATAAATATATTTTTTAGGGGAAACTTTAGAGAAATAACTTTCTTTTTGCTATAACTATTTGTACAGGTTTCTGAATTCTTAAGATAAAAAAGCTGAAATTAGTGGCATTCAGAGGTGGATGTTAGAAATATTGTAAAGTTACTTTTATAATTCTACTGAGTCATTTTTGGGAAATTGTGAATTGTGACAATTTTTCTAGACCTGTCACTATTTATGCTCAATAGAGATTCCATGATGTTGTCCAATGTGGGGGGAAAGATGACTCTGCCATCTACTGCTTAAAGAACAACAATAAAAAAGATTATTCTATAATCTCTTTATATAAAAAATGTCAGCATTTCTTTTCAGATATGAAGACTGAACTATCTCCATTTTACTATACATATTCTTCTGAGACTGCTAAAATAATTTTTTTAAGTTTATTTATTTATTTTGAGAGAAAGAGCAAGTGAGGGAGGGGCAGAGAGAGAGAGGGAGAGAGAATCTCACGCAGGCTCAGTGCTGTCAGTGCACAGCCCGTCATGGGGGTCGATCTTACAAACCATGAGATCATGACCTGAGCTGAGTTTCAGAATCAGACGCTTAACCAACTTAGCCACCCAGGCGTCCCCCAACCCAAGTTTTATTTTAACTATCTTTTCCCTTTAAGACTGCTGTTAATGTTCATGAAGGAATAATCAGTTTACATTGCACATTGAAGGAGGACATGTATGATTTGCATCCAGGTTACATCCTGCTAAGAATGGCCTTACTCCCACAACTCTGGCACTCAGTTTCCTCAAACTACTCTTTCATAGTCCCCAGATAGTACTTTAGGATGTCGTCCAGGCCTGTTCTTGCCAGAGTTGGTTCTTCCTCTATCTTTATCATTTTATAATTGCTTTCTCCTCAGAATGTTCCCAAATAATTTCCCCTGGTATATTAATGGGAAGGCAATCTGTTTGAGCTAATTCAGAGCAAGTTATGAGTTCCTGATAGCCCCCTAATCTTACCCGGAATGATTATATTTTAAACACTTTAATACAAATAAATTTCTAATTGGTGGAATTTTAGCCAATTCCAAAAGGGGTTTACTTCACATCCAAGGAGAGCTATCACTGACATTCCTTTTAAAAAGTTCCAAATAGGGCACCTGGGTGGCTCAGTCGGTTAAGCGGCCGACTTCAGCTCAGGTCATGATCTCACAGTTTGTGGGTTTGAGCCCCATGTCTGGCTCTGTGCTCACAGCTCAGAGCCTGGAGCCTGTTTCGATTCTGTGTCTCCCTCTCTCTCTGACCCTCCCCCGCTCACACTCTATGTCTCTCTCTCTCAAAAATAAATAAACAAACAAACAAAAAAAGTCCCAAATAGAATGACAGCTCACTCTGCTATACTTGGCTCACCTTGATGATATCACATCAAAACTGCAAGTCCATCAACTCCTTTGCAGCTCCCCTTTTTCCTTACCAGCTAGTGTTGGACTCTAGAATCTCTTCATCTTGTCCATTCCTTAGTCCTCATGTCCCCCTCTAGAATGATCTTTTCAAAAAGAGATAGCATGTGGTGGCTTGTGTGTGTTGGCCCCTTTGCTTGTACAGCACAGTTTAGGGCAGTACCAATCTTCCTTTGCAGGCTCATCATCATTAGCATTCTCTTTCTCTTTGTATCAGAATGAATTACCACATTTTTTGGATCACTAAAGTAAATAACACAATTACTATATTTTAAATTTTGTTTTATAATTATTTATTTTTTATTTTTCCTTCTTAGAAACACTAAACTCTTTGAGGACAAGAACTCTGTTTTATTCATTTTTGTTTCCCACCACCTAATAATATTTTAGGTAACTCAAATATGGTGCCTTGAATTTAATTTTTTATGAACTGAAATATTGTGGTGGTATAAGAAAAGATGACCATACAAAAATATATTTAGGGCTTTGAGGATAGATGAAGTCATGTTTGGGGAATCTTCTCTGTGTTGATTATAAAATGAAGGGACAAGAAAAAAGGATGTGTTGGAATAATTATATTTGGGTTGGGAGTATTAAAGGAAGACAGCCAAAGTAGACTGACTTAGTGAGCACACTATGGGGGAAGAAAAAACTAGCCTCTGTTCAGCCCAAAGAACAGTGACTTTGGACAAATCCAATAGAGATGGTGGCATGGGAAGTTAAAGAGTAAAATCCAAAGCAGGGCAAGTTCTGTTTTATGACTTAACACCATGTTTAGGTTTTTTTTTGTGTGAAGTAGTACACCAGTTTTAGGTGTATTTAGGTAAGTTTAAGAATGAATGCTTTTTCAACCTATTTTTAGATAGAATTTATAATATGGCTTAAATTACTCTAACTCTATGCTAATAAGAAAGATAATATTCCTGGCTTTTGGAGTAAATCTCTACTGTGTCCTTTGCTTTCAAACTTGACTGTGAGTCTTTGAAGCCTCATACATGACTTTTGTCTAATGTAATTAAGCATATAAAGTTGGGTGCCATTCTTAAGCTTTTTTGCCAATGAGATTTACATTTTTCTGAGAGAAATAAATGTTTCCTCATGGCCACATTAATAATCCATGAAATACATGTTTATTAATACCATCTTAAATGTCGTTGATTACAACTTGGTTTTTACAACTGACGAGCTTTCAAAGAGTCAGTCTTAAAAAATGATGATTAAATCCCTCTAAATCTTTGTTTGGGTAAGATTTAGCACTACTGATTTGTATAAATACTGGGATAATCCGTTTGCCCCCAGGAGACCTAGGCCTAGAAAGTGAAGGGAAATGTAACCCAAAGCATAATTAAGTGAGCCAACATCAAAGAATGTGTTGAAGTTCAATGTTGATGCTGTAGACAGATGCATGATTATTTTCTTTCTGAGGTATGCAGTCAAAAAGCTAAAATTAACCTCTTTACCCAAGGAAACTGCAGACAAGTGATCTCCTGCCCTTTGGTCATTGGTACTGACTTCAGAGAAGCATTTCCATTACCTTGTTTGAAGTGTTTCTCCCTAATCAGCTCTTAGTTACACAGTAACTAAATGGGAAAGGAACAAAAAAGTTGGATCCTAGAATTACTTTCTTATCCTCTCTTTTGAGAATCTGTAGTATATTTTTCTATTTCTTTAGTGGATGGATTAAGATTGGTATATTTTCTGGTTAGAAATATCATTTAAAAATAAGGCATTAGGGGGCACCTGGGTGTCTCAGTTAGTTGAGTGCTTGACTCTTGATTTCAGCCCAGGTCATGATCCCAGGGTCGTGGGATCGAGCCCTGCATAAGGCTCCGTGCAGAATGTGGAGCCTGCTTAGGATTCTCTCCCTCTGCCCCTCCCCCCTCAACTCTCTCTCTAAAATAATATAAAAGAATTTTTTTATATCAAGCATTAAAATATAAATAGGGCAGTTATTTAAAATATCCCTTTATTTATTGACTTTTCTTTCTTTTCTTATAATTTGAAAATTCTCAGAGTAGAAGTTTAAATTAGAATTAGGTAGAGGAAAGGGAAAATTGCAGCTGTTAGTAATAGAAGGTAAGTAAATATCCTCATTTGGATATTTATTTTGCCTTTTATTTCTCAGATTAAAATGATAGAAACTCTTAGAGATAGATGTATGGAAAATTTTTAGAAAAATTCTGGGATGATATGGGATTGATGGAGCTGAGAAGTATATATACATATATATATATACACATACATATATATGTGTATGTATATAACTTGCTTACATTTTGTTAATGTTTTTTGTTTGATTTTTTTGATAAGTTGTAAAATATGAAAAGCAAGAAGAGCAGTAATTATTGACCTTTTTCTTTTATTTTTGAAGTTTGTATTGGAGTGATAACATGATGATGAGTTAGGAGATTGGATATCAGCAAGAGACTTTCTCCCTAGGAAATCTTTGTGTCTCATAGTTCCTGTTGACTAGGGTAATGGCCTTGTGCATTTTCCTAGACAAGGGAAGAGCATCATCACATCAATAATCCCAAAAGCCTAGTGAAGCTTCAGAGTGAGGAAGGTTGGGAATTATTCAAACACTGTGGAATGCTTCATCCTCCATGAGATTTCCTGCTCTTCTCTATGGCCCCTCACTCTCCAGGACATGTTATTCTTTAACGTAAACAACTTTGTTGTTTTCATAGCTGAAGACAAAAACAATATATATATATATATATATATATATTTACACAATTATCTATATGTGTGTGTGTGTGTGTATTCCTCTAAAATAGTTACCTTTGTATTTCTTTTGCTCATACTTTGCATGAGCCTTTTAAAAATACGTTTTTTTTTTTAATTTTTAGAAAGAGAGAGAGGGGGGGAGAGAGAGAGAGAGAGAGAGAGAGAGAGAATCCCAAGCAGTCTCTGTGCTGTCAACACAGAGCCCCATGTGGGGCTTGATCCCATGACCTGAGTCAAAATCAAGAGTTGGATGCTTAACTGACTGAGCCACCCAGGTATCCCTGTATGAGCCTTTAATAGAGACATTGTGTCTTAGGGAAATTTGAGCCCAAATTAAATTATAATTATGAAAAGGACTCAGAATAAATATCATCCCAAATTTGGGTGTTTTTTAAATTTTGTTTTGTTTTGGTTTTGGTGGGCATTACAGCCACCTAAAAATCCTAGTTTTCAAATTTAACATATTTAAAAATGTCTTCATAGAATTTCTTCTATGAAAGATTTAGCAGTTTTGTGTCATGGTTTGTTACCAAATATATATTTTTATTATTGATCTAGCAAAGCATGTGATTAAAAAGTAACTACTGATGGGGTGCCTGGGTGGCTCAGTCAGTTGAGTGTCCAACTTTGGCTTAGGTTATGGTCTCATGGTTCGAGGGTTCGAGCCCCAAGTCGGGCTCTGTGCTGACAGCTCAGAGCCTAGAGCCTGCTTCAGATTTTGTGTCTCCCTCTATCTCTGCCCTTCCCCCCACTCACACTGTCTCTCTCTCAAAAATAAATAAACATTAAAAAAATTAAAAAAAACTTACTACTGATAATTTCTTGTAATTAAATATATAATTTACTTATACAGAAAGTTCAAGAAATATGTAAAAAAGAATAAAAATACAATTTATTCCATTTTCCATAGGTAGTAGCTGTTAATTTTTAAATGAACATCATCTCTTTATACAAACACATAAATAGTTTTAATCATATAGGCTATTCTGTACATGTTAATCTGCAAACTCTTTTTTCACTTAAAATTTTATATTGATTTTGTTCTTTTATTTCCTTTATCCCTTGTATTATTTTTTATGTTATTTATTTATTTTGAGAGAGAGAGAAAGAGCATGTGAGCAAGTGGGAAAGGGGCAGAGAGAAGGAGAGAGAGAATTCTGCACTGACAGTGCAGAGCCTGATGCAGGGTTCAGTCTCATGAACTGTGAGATCATGACTTAAGCTGAAATCAAGAGTCAGACGCTTAACCGACTGAGCCACCCAGGTGCTCCTCTCCCTTGTATTCTGATTTCTTCCTATATATCTTACAGAAAAGACTATAAGGCTTGAATATGTGTGTGTATACATATACACATATCAGGGTACACTTTACCTATATTCTTAGCAGTACCTAATATTGTTAATCTGTATAACAGAAATGATTTTTAGAAATCATTTATTATTTTTAATACATAAAATAAAACAAAAGTGGACCATATTTCCATAAAATCAGTTTATCCTGAGAATTAAAAAATGGGTATACACATGATTAGAAAGTTTAGACACCACAGAAGTGTATAAACAGAAGTTTGAAGATTTCTCTGCACTCTCAGAACCACTTCCTATAGGAAACTACTGGGAACAGTTTCTGTGAATTTTCCAGAAAAATAAAATTTATGCACACACACACGCACGCACGCACATATCCTTTTTTTTAAGTTTATTTTTAAAAAATTTTTAAAATGTTTATTATTGAGACAGAAGGAAACAGAACATGAAGGGGGGAGGGACAGAAAGAGAGGGAGACACAGAATATGAAGCAGGCTTCAGTCTCTGAGCTGTCAGCACAGAGCCCGACTCGGGGCTCGAACTCACAAACCGTGAGATCATGACCTGAGCCGAAGTCGGACACTTAACCGACTGTGTCACCCTGGTGCCCCATAAACAAAAAGTATATATCAATACTTTAAATTTTTCACTAAATATATTTTGGTATAATTCTATATTAATAACTATATAATTTTTTAAAATGCTGACATTGATTTCTGCTACATATAATCTCATTTATACAAAACTCTCTTTCATGAGGGAGCATTTAAAGTGATTCTAGTTATTTTTTTATTTTATTTTTGGTTATTTTATTTTTACTGTGATAAACATCATTTTACATATCTTAGGATACTTGTATTAGTATTTTTATAGGGTAACTTCCTAGGTGCAGAACTGTTGGTTCAAAGGTATATGCATTTACAATTATGAGAGACCCTGACAATCTTCTTTCCAAAAGTATTTTACCACTTTATTAATTTTCCTCACCCCTTGGTTAAAACCGGGTATAATTTTCAATTAGTGGGTAGCTAAAAATAGCATTTCATTGTGCTTTTCATCTGCTTTTTAAAATTGGAAGTCGGGGCGCCTGGGTGGCTGAGTTGGTTGAGTGTCTGACTTTGGCTCAGGTCATGATCTCACAGTTTGTGGGTTCAAGCCCTGCATCGGGCTCTGTGCTGACAGCTCAGAGCCTGGAGCCTCGCTTCAGATTCTGTGTCTCCCCCTCTCTCTGCCCCTCCTATGCTTGTGCTCTGTCTCTCTCTCTGTCTCTCAATAATAAATAAAAATGTTAAAAAAATAATAAATTTGGAAGTAAAATTTAACTTTTTTTTTATGACCTTCTCTCTACCCCTACCCTCTACCTATACATTGCCTTTTCTTCTTCTTCTTCTTCTTCTTCTTCTTCTTCTTCTTCTTCTTCTTCTT